>CM045987.1:138654361-139137910 GCA_025175895.1 Wurfbainia villosa | reverse complement strand
TTAGGGATCTTTGTTAGCTCATGAGAATCAGTGATACTACATTGTTTTAGGGTTTTCCGATGCCCTCTCAAGGCCAAAAACACCAAAAGTGGTGTTTAAACTGAGGATGCCTATAGAATTCAAAACTAGAAAATGCAGGAACATTATAGATATCAGATTTAATTACACCAATTGCGAGTTCAGGTTCATTCATGTTTTTAATGCTAGAGAGAACATGCACTACTAGTATTTATGAATGCATTGAGTAAACAACACATCACCAAAAGTGACATTTAAATTGAAGATGCCTATTTAATTCAAAACTAAAAAATGCAGGAACGTTATAGATACCAGATTCAATTGCACTAATTGCAGCTTCAGGTTCATTCCAATTTGTAATGCTAGAGGGAACATGCACTACTAGCATTTGGGAATGCATTAGAGTAAACAACGCATCACCAAAGGTGACCTTTAAACTGAGGATGCCTATCTAATTCAAAACTAGAAAATGCAAGAACGTAAGTTCATTCCAATTTGTAGTGTTAGAGAGAACATGCACTATTAGTATTTATGAATGCATCAAACAACACATGAGCATGTTAACTTAAAACAGTTCATGGTGATCATTATCATCATCATAGAAAGCACAGAAAGCATAAAGAGATGCAATGTTAAATATATCAAATAGATGAATTGCAATGTTATGCATTCTTTCACATTATGTGACTCTAAGTAGTAAGCATGTTTCTGAATTCTGAACATATTAACTGAGATCACCTGTTCCAATAAATAGCAAAATGTACTTGAAAAGGCTATTAATTTTAATGTCTTTGAAAAATGTAGGTTATTATTCCATCGATTGATGAACGAGTAATGATCATTGGAGAAGAAAATAAAACAAAAGTAGGTGTTGGTAAGTAAAGAACTAAGAAGTTGGGGTATTAACGGGAAAAAGACTGAAAAACTAAATGACAAGAAAATCAAGCAACAAGATCTAGCATCCTAGCTAGCAAAGAACAAATTTTTGTGGCTTCAACTAAAATAAGGATTAAAATGTTTGTTAACTGTGAAAAGCAATCTAGAAGACAATGTTCTCAATAAAACTAAATTATAGAAAACTTCTTTTCAATTTCAATAACAATTTAACAGAAAATCGAGTAAAATTTAACAGGGTTGATAGGCAATGCTGGCTGATTAGATTATCTAATTGCCAACCACTGTGTTACTTAGTACTTTTCAAACATGCAACTATTTAATTAAACAGATTTATCTGTACATTTCTGCTTGGGCTGAAATTTGGTTGTGTTTCTTCTCTGGTTTAATGTCAGGTCTCCTACAAAACATTAAACGGAGAATTTAATTATCTGCTCTGCTTTTTTAACGTTTAAATTGATGTCAAGAGGCCGAACACTGATTTAATTAAATTTTCTCTCACGAAATCTTTCATATATTGTTTTACAACAGACGTGACATGACAGGTTGTGTTTAAGAAACACAACCAGATTTCAGCCTAAGCATAAATGTACAGGCATAAAATACCATGATTCAAAGAAACAAGTGTAGAAAAACCTTCCTCAAAATTAAGTCTAAGCCAAAATTACCCCAAACGTCTTGGTCTTCAGGCCTACAAGTCAAATCCTAACTAGTCTCTGCCATACAGTCCCCGCTCGACTCCAAACCCTAAATCAGCCAATACCACTCATCAAACACTGCGAAAAACAGAAAAAAAAACAAAGTATAATTAGATCAGATCAGATCTGATCCTAGATAAACATCTTCTTCAACGCATCGCTTCTCAAACACACAAAATGCAATGAGGAGATTGAAGAATACAAATAATCTGAAGCTATAAAAAAGAAATAAGCACAAACAAGATGTCTACCGTCACTTCTATAACTCGGCACAACAAGTTCGTCGCCTCCAAACCCTAGGTCTGCTTCGATGGAGAGACGGCAGGGAAAGAAGAAGAGACCACTGCTGCGGATTACTCCAAATCTAATCCCAAACAAACATCACCTTCAACACATCACTTCCTTAGCAGACGTCATAGAATAATTCACATTTTCATCCTCCAACTCGTCCATTATACCTTCCTTATCGCCGTCGAGGTAGATCTGCTGCGCGGACTGCGATGATTTGCAGATCAGTGTTTCGGTCTCATTTTCACACGGCATCAAAACCAACCCCATAAGAAACCAGTCATAATCGCTTAAAATAGACAAAATAAACCAAAAACAATCAAAGTACCGTCGACTCGGCGAATGCTTGAACAACCCTAGCGATGCGTAGGTAAAAAAGGAACGAGGGCAAACCCCAAGTGGTAAATCAACAGCAGGAGAAATAGAAAAGATAGCAACACATTTGCACATGAATCGATCCATGCTAGAGATAGGAAGAACACGAAAAAGGGAAGAAAGAGTATGAGAAGGCGATCGAGCTTACTAGAGGGCGATGGATCCGGAAGAGAAGAGCTGGAGAAACGGTATCGCTTACCGTAGGAGAAGTTGCTCGCCACAGCGAGCTCCCACTTCAAAAACCCTTGATTGCTTTGCTTTAGAAGCATGATATATAGGGCGTGCGATGGTCGTAACGAACATTGGACGCCCATGATCAATGAGCTTTTGCTGTGATTAATAACGGCGGTAGGATCGTGAGGACTGTCTCGGTTAGTCCGGCTATAGTGTCAAGTCAAGAAATATTTGAATCTATATGTATTTATAGATATTTTTTTCAAATAAAATTTTATTTTTTGGGATATTAAGGGAGCATTTGATTAGTAGAAAAAAATTTATTTTTTATTTTTATTTTTTTTAGAAAATAGAAAATATTTTTTTTTTAATTTTTCAAAAAATACTTTTTTATTTTCTGAAAAATAAAAATTGAAATGGAAAATATTTTTTTTTGTGTTTTCTAGAAAATGTTCTTTTATTTTTTGAAAAACAAAAATAGAAAATACCAACCAAATATATTTTCTTATTTTTTTAGAAAATATAAACAAAAAATAAAAAAATTTCTATGAATCATACACCCTTAAATCTATTAAGTCAGTTATGTTGAAATTTACTGAGCACATCTGTTAAAAAAATTACGTCCTAAAGTATGTTTTCTATTTTATTTAATATTGACTTTTTTAAAAAAAATACTGTCAGTCCTTAAATTAAAAATAACAAATTTAATTTTGAAAAAATAATTGAGTGCCTAATTATTAAAAACTAATTAAAATAAAAAAATAAAATTTATAGATAAAAATAAAATTAAATAATAAATTATGCATTTTATTGTCATCTAAATTTTTAATGCTTAACCAATTAAATTCTAATATATTTAATTGAATAAAATAATAATAATAATTTTATATTAATTTATTTTCTATTTTAATATAGTTTAGTCAAACTTAAAGTGCCAAAATATAATTAGCACTCAACAAATTAAAGAATGAGAATCAACTTTCATCTTCACCAAATTTAATATTTAACGATATTATAATAATATGACTAAGTGATGAAAATACCTAATCAAATTGAAGTCATGCTATGAAGCATGACATAAATTTAAAAAAAAAATTAACTTAAGAAAATCTTGAAAGATCAAAAAGAACCCAATGTTAAGTGCTTCATAGCATGACTTCAACCAAAAACAAATTGATAAAATACAAAGAGTTTTAGCAAACATGTTTTGCTAACAAAATTCTCTTCTCAATTTGAAGATAAATCAAAGATCTGCGTAAGACAACCACCTTGACCATTGTCTCATGCAAAGCAGACTTCTCACGACACACTCACTTTCGTTGTTGCGTATTGCTGTCACATATCACTAGAGTAATTAAGTTACGAGAATTACATATTTACTAAGAACACAACCTACATTACTAGAAATAAATGGTGTGAACCTGTAAATCCTCATTGTTACCTATACCTGAAAAGACATCAACTCAATTTGAAGGTTCAGTATTATTTCGGGTTTCCCTCTCCTTTCATTGATGTTCAACACACCTGCTTTATCTTCATTAGCTACATATTCACTATGGCTGAGGATCGATCCCCGATGAGATTATTTATCCTAGTGAATAAATATCCTTCCGCCTAGGAGGCCATTCGGTCACCATAATTTATCCCTCTTAAGGTACTGTGGGATCAGTCCAAAGGGGCATTAAATGGCTTAGGAGATCAAGAATCATTATCTATTTTAAAATGTAGCTGATTCCTTGAGATTATGCACCAATTCAGATGTAAATTTTAGAAGAGAAACAGAAAAAGGCCCAGGTTTACTTATATCATAATCTGGTTGATTATTGTAGATCCTCGAGTATCCATAATCTGGTTGATGGCAGCAGTCGACTAGTCGCGAGGGTTTCGAGCACAGAACATTGGAGAGTCGACTGATTGGCTTGATCACTCGACTGTTGGCTCCATCAGTTGACTGATGGGAAGATCAGTCGACTGATGTGGGAGTCGTTGGTTGGAATCCAATGTGGAAGAAGTCGTTGCGAGGCAACGGCTACAGCAGCAGTCGATTGATGGTTGCATCAGTCGACTGCTTGGTGCCCAGTGGGAAGAAAGACTTCTTCTCTATAAAAAGGACCCTTGAGTCATCTTGGATGGTTAGTGCTTAACCTCTAAACATCTCTCAAATGGCCAACACGATTTTCCTCCTCTTCCTTGTGTTTAATTTCGATTCTTGTAAGAAAGGTTACCTCCACCTAGCTTTGTGCAAAGGAGATATTAGTGGAATTGTTGTAGGCGTGATTCACCTTAGACGAATTGGGTCATGGACTAGTAGTAAGGGTCGTGAACCACGTTATATCGGTTTGTTAGTGCTTGTTTCTTAATTGTATTTATTACTAGTATTTCCGTTGCGCTAATCTTGCTTGTAGACGATTAAGAGCGATCGACTTCCATCGTACGCGATAAAAAGTTATTCACCCCCCTCTAACCGGCTACTAACGATCCAACAGAAAAGTCCAAGAATGGTTGGTGGGCGGAGTCTTGGCAAGTAAAGGGTCTCGGGGTAGAGTCTTTACTAGGCGTGTTTCAGTCGTAGAGCTGACTAAAACAATGGGTCTTAATGAGAACAATAAGTTGACATCTCAATTGTTGCCCTTACTGCATTCATCAGGTAGAGAAACTTGTCATCGTCAAGGTACAATCGAGTCAGCGCCTCGACTGCTCCGAAACAGTCGAGGTGGCAACTTGACTGATCGTGTGTAGTGGTCAACGGTGAGAGTCGAAGCTCGATTGTTGCAGAACAAGTCGCAGTCAAGGCAACGCCTCGACTGATCCTGAGCTGAAGGTTATAGATGCAAGTCACACTCACCCAGTGCCTCGACTGATGCAAGACAGATTTGTTAACCTTAACAGGTTCGACTAGTGCAGTCGAGACGACGCCTCAACTAGTCCTAGGCAGTTGTAGACAGAAGCGAGGCCAGCTCAACTGACACCTCGACTATAGCCCATAGTCTCGATCCAAGACTGAGCCATGCTTGGATCAGCCTCTCCACAGAATAATGTGAATCGACTTTTCATCGACTTTGCTAAACTGGGAATCCGAGCTCGTGCCACAGCCACATCGGTAGGATGAGTAGAGGTCGTCGCAGGTGGCGGAACATCGTAGATGGTGCCACATAGGCGGGCGAATCTGAGTGAGGCAGGCCGGCTGTGATGGGCCTGTCGGGTGCATTGTGCAGCCCTCTTGGCGAGTGTCGGGTGTGTAGCAGTAGGGTCTCCCGATGGTACATCGGATACCCCAGAAGTGGGTATCTCTGGAGGAGGAACCGCCGAGGACTGAGGATCCACGACACCCGCAGCACCATATGAAATCTGACCCTGATCAACCCTAAACCCTAAACCCTAAAACCCTAAACCCTAAAACCCTAAAACCCTAAAACCCTAAACCCTAAAACCCTAAACCCTAAACCCTAAAACCCTAAATTGCTACAGTAACCCTAGCTACAGTGTTTTTGCTACAGTAACTTTGGGGGAGCCCCGACGGGTTGAGGGATTTGGTTTTAGTGTTCGCACACTAAACGCCGAACACGCACCCTCAACCTGAACCCCCGCGCACGCTCTTTCACACCAAACCCCAAAACTCTTGACGCTCTCTAACAACTAAATCCCCAAAACCTCCTAAATCTCTAAACTCTCACTAACAACAACTCTAAACCCCTACTACTCTAAATTTTAAATTCCCATTTACTCTTAAATCTCTATATTCTTGCTAACCCTAAACACACTCGAATCTCTCAAATCCACTTTTTGCTGATATAAAAAATCAATTTTAAATTTGGTTACTAATTATGGGAACTTCTCATGGTCTACGCACTCCACTAATATGCCATGGAAACTTCTAGACATCTCTACCGGTCCAATGTACAAGGAACTTTAAATGTACAGCATTTTTAAAACCTCCTTTTAACAATGTTATTCACTCTCCTAGAAACTCAAGCACCAAATAAATTCATAAGTAAAATTTATTAGTGGCATAATACTCTCTTATGTAAATCAACCTGTTGAATACTTTTCGAGAAATACTTAATACAAAATAATACACCAATCACAATCACTTTCCAACAAATAAAATTGAGTACAAATTAAATGTGTTAGTGACATAATACTTAATACATGTACGAATATTACAAAATAATATAGACCTCTCCTCCACTATTCCTAGCCTTCCTGGAGTGTTGACAGCCATCTCGACACAGCATTAAAAATTACACAAAAGAGTACTCTGAAGCTATGGCCTCCTTGGGCCAGCAAATTGTAGCAGCCGCTGAAGACAGAGACCTCTTGACCGCTCAACTAGCTTATGTTCAGGTTCAATGAAAGGAGCGAGAGGTAGATTTAAGGCTGCAATATGCCCGCAAAGAAGTGCAACTATTCATCCTGGCTTTCGAAGGGTCTTCTACTCAAAATGTCGCCAAAGGCTATCCTCCACCGGGGCATGATACAAGTCACTTACATATTGAGGCTGCCTTAGCCAACTACCCGGAGGACATATTTGAATTGTAATATTTGTACTCCTCATAATGTATTAACAACTTTATTAATGAACAACATTTGATGTTTTAATCTAATATGTTAAAACTTTGAAAATTTAACTCTGAAAATAACTACCATCGAGAATTCGCTCAAGTAGAAATAAAGACTATTCTCTATAATTCAAAGTTATTTTCCTTGTGACATAAGCATACTACAATTTATTAAGTTAAATTGCTTCTCCTGACCTAGATGGAGATGCAATCATTCGCTTCGGATTAAGACTTCTAGTATTTTTCATACCAGCGTCATTTCTCCCTTTAACTCTTCATCTTCTCCTTCCTTTTCCAAGGAGGATTATGAGGCATTCTTCTCCTTCTATAAATTACCACCACGAGTCTTGTTACACTTAGTATCTCCAAGACAAGCAACTATCCCCGTATGGTAGTAGAACGGAGAAGCTAAGTTTAAGGTAGATGCACCGGAGAAATACAATGATAGAATATGTGATAGGATGAATCAAAGTGGCTCATCTTCCGCGCATGATCGAATATCATTAAACCAGCCTCCTCCCTAGGTAGCATTCAAGTTGAAGCTCCCAATCAGTAGCATTTGAATTTAAGATTGAATTTAAGTGTGATGGCAGAAATAATACAAAGTGTGCATTTAAGTGAAGCATCTTCAGAAATCAAAGTCAATCTCCAGATTTTGTAAATCACCTCTAAATTGATGATCCAGTTGTTTGCTCCAGATTCGTAGCCATGATGAAGGTGGTCACCAGGTGGGCTCCCATCCAAACATACTGGATCAATAAGGAATATAGAAACCAGGAGCTAATCAGTTGCCCCTCAAAATAACGGGCTAGTGTGCATCACATTGATCTTATTACAAAGAAAATATAATGCAAGCAAATGTATTGTTCAAGGAAATTGAACCGGAAAAAAAAATCTATGACCAGTTCACAATCAGTATAGTTCTAAATTTTTCAATAGGCGTTTTCCTAATTATATTGTTAGTCTAAAGCTCTGACATTAATGCCTTAAAAATATATACAGGCTGTGATTGACAGTGTTTGCAAGCCTCAGTAAACGTAGTATTTTCTCTTTTTGTTTTCCCATTAGTCAGCGAGTATTTGATTTCACAGATGCAAACAGAAAATATGTTCAGAAGTACAAGCAAATTTGACTTAAGAATTAAGTCCTTAGAACCGAACTGAAGAATCTGATGAAGGTGAACCCGATTAACTGGGGAAAAAATTTGTCAGATGACAAAGAACGAGTTGGAATAAGAGATAAACCATCGAATCAGACAAGGAAAAAAACAACATTTCCGGGGGAGATTTTCCATTATAATAAAAGGATAAACCGATTAATTATGTTGTCTTTTCGGAAGGAAGGAAAACAACGATGACCCAACACTCTACAAACTGACAGGAAGAAAATCAATGTTCTTTGCGCTTACGAAAGCAGTCGTAGCCAAAATGATTTCGAGATAAAGACTCCGGAAGAGGAATGATCGACACATAAAAAATAACAACGCACTGCGCACGGATCACAGAAAAAAAATAATAAAAGTGAGCAAATCGATGAAAGGCGAGGGCTTTGGCGAGCATTACCAGCTCCCTTGCCCACAGCGAAATGAATAGTGGTCAGCCCCACGAACAAATGAGGGCTCCAGAAGAAATCACATAGTTTGCAGCTTCCAGCTCGCTCCCATTCCGTAACTCGCTTCCTTCGCCCCACCTCGCCAGGAGAAGCAACAGGGCAGCCCACAAGAACCCCATGGGCACCCTCCTCCTGCGGCGCTGTGGAAGAAGGGAAGAGAGCAAGGAGCAGATCTGAAGTGAGAGGAGGAGGAGGAAAGAAGCCTCCCCAAAAAAGGCGTTTTTCGAGCGGGAGAAGAAAGAAGTGTGCGCGCGCTTTAATTAGAGAGCGGCCACTTACGCAGTGCTCTGCCGCCTCCTCTCTGTCTTGTGGTGTCTAAGTTGGTAGCTTTTGTTTTATTTTTATTATTTTTATTTTTTGGCATTGCAATGATTTTTAAGAGTCATTCCCTCCAATTCCGAGTAGAGTTTATAAAGGAAAAGCATAAATTATTTCACAGTTTATTGATTTGTCAAGAAAATTACTCACGCAGTTTTAATATTTAAAATGAACTTTCTAATATATAAATCTTTTACACTACTCAATTTAATCTACAGTGCATATTAAAATAAACAGGCGAAGTCCTGAATTAAGTCATCACTATTTTTTCTGTTTATCTTCAAGTCAAGCGATTATCTCTGTATAATGGTGGAATAGAAAAATTAGATTCAAGATAGATGCACCGGAGAAATACAATGGCGGAGTAAAAAATTTCGACCTAACCAGGCGAAGTCAGGTCATCACAATTTTTCTGCTTGCCTCCAAGTCAGGCAATTATCCTCGTATGATAGCAGATCGAATGAGTTGGCCTCAAGATGGATGCAAAGAAAAAAACGATGGTGTAAAAAATTATTCCGATTTGACCAGAAGCCCTAGGTCCAGTCGTTACAATTCTTTCTGTTTACCTTAAGATCAAACAAGTATCCTCGTGTAATGGTAGATCGGAATAGTCGAGTCTTCACTCAACTATATTATTATTATTCTCATGTGGTGGTGAGTCGGAAGAATTGAATCTTCACTCAATTATATTATTATTATCCCTGTGTGATGATGAATCGGAAGAATTAAATCTCCACTCAACTATTATTATTATCCCCGTGTGGTGGTAAATCGAAAGAGTTGAATCTTCATTCAACTATATTATTATTATCCCCGTGTGGTGGTGGATCAGAAGAGTTGAGTCTCCACTCAACTATATTATTATTATCCCCGTGTAGTGGTGAATCGAAAGAGTTGTCTTTACTCAACTATATTATTATTATCCCCGTGTGGTAGTGGATCGGAAGAATTGAGTCTTCACTCAACTATATTATTATTATCTTTATGTGGTGGTAGATCGGAAGAAATGAGTCTTCCCTCAACTATATTATTATTATCCCCGTGTAATGGTGGATTGAAAGAGTTGAGTCTTGTTAGGAAAGACAATAATATCCCATGATTCTTGTTGTAAATATGGTAGCTATATTTATATTAAGAATAGATTAATTATAGAATCGCTAAATTTTAGGAGCAGATTTATCAAGTACAGATATGTACTCTTGTATATATATACATTGTATCTCTATCTTTGAGAATATGAGAAACAAATTATTTTCATTATCTTCCTCTATTCTTCATGGTATCAGAGCTTTGGTTATCATGATACTTTTTCACCCACTGCTAAAATGGTTACAGTACGTTGTTTAATAGCTTTGGCAGCTGCTCAAAATTGGTCTCTTTCTCAACTTGATATTCATAATGCATTTCTTCATGGAGATCTTTCAGAAGAAATTTATATGACTCTTCCTCCGGGTTTTCAGCGACAGGGGGAGAACCATGTGTGTCGCCTCAATAAGTCCTTATATGGATTTAAACAAGCCTCTCGTTAATGGTTTGCCAATTTCTCTACAGCTATTCAAGATGCTGGATTTGTTCAATCCAAAGCAGATTACCTTTGTTTACATGTAAGAGAGGGAAATCATTTACTGTCTTATTGATCTATGTTGATGATATCCTCATAACCGATAATGATCTCATTGCCATAAAAGTTCTTAAACAATTTCGGCATAATCATTTTCGGATTAAAGACTTGGGTGACTTAAAGTATTTTTTGGGTATGGAGATCTCTTGTTCAAAGAAAGGTATTTTCATTTCGCAAAGAAAATACGCTTTGGAAATTCTAAAAGATGGAGGATATTTGGGAGCTAAACCCATGTATTTTCCAATGGAGCAAAATGCAAAATTGTCTGATGAAGGAGAGTTGTTAAAAGATCCTTCCTTATATAAGCAGCTCGTGGGACGCCTAATTTATTTGACCATTACTTGTCCAGATTTCTTTCTCTCGCGATTTCTTTCTCTCCTTCTCCGCACCATCACCTCTTCTATCGATTTCTCCATCACCGCCGCTTGTTTTCTTCGTCAGCAACCACCACGAGCTCCTCAGCCGTCGTAGTCGCCTTGGATCACCGATGCCCTTCTTCTTGTGCAAGACCGATCAGTGAGCAACATTAGCAAGATCTGCGTCGCTACCGATTCAGGTGATGTGTTCTGCTAGGTTTAGGTTTTTAATTGCTGATTTTCCTTTTAGATCTAGATGTGGATTCTTGTTTGAGCTTGGATCTATGGTATCGGCAGTGTGTTGAGCTCATATTTCTCGTCAGTGAACAGGGGACGATGAAGGGGATGGTCGCCGGTAGTGATTTGGCTCGGTAAGCCTTGATACCCTCTTTCATTTTCAATGATAAATTGTATGTTGTAGGATTGGTGTGCTTGATTCATTCCTAGATCAGGGGAGTTGATTGGGACCTTGATGTTAGTTGTGTTGGGAAGCAGATGAATCTTCATCAGTCGTATTAGTGATGATTCAATCGGATCAAGGAGGGAGAGGTAAGGATATGGATGCTTATGGTATTTATAGTTGATGTTGTAATCGATTGTTGATTATTAGTTGTGAACGTAGTAGATGTGTGTACTTGCTAATTAAGGCGGGATTATGTAGGATATGTAACTGTATTTCTATCGAGCTATGGGTAAATTGTTTTGAGTGCGAGATCGGCCTAAGATTCGATGTAACAGTGCGGGTATCATGGTAGTTAATCATAGTTGTTATTATGTGCAGGTTTGGGATACGAAGCAGCTTCACGACCGTGAGGATTTCTATTATGAGCTTTGTATCAAGTGGGTAATATCTACTCTGGTCAGGTAGTTTTGATCTAAATCTGGTGCATGAATTCAAACTTATGCTATTACTTTGATCTTAGATCCATTCTTATTTAATCATATGCTTGTACTACCTTGACCTTTGAGATATATACTATGTTACTTCATTGATTATCTAGCACGGATAGGAACTATAAACCCTATTGTGTGTTAGTCGATAGATGTTTAGTAAGTACATGTGGTTAGGGTTATCTTTGTGACCTCAGATTGGGTTATTGTGTTACATCACTAGGGTTAGGTGATGGATCAGATTATAAAGTTGATTGTTGTATCGTACACCTATTAGTTGTGAATCTATGGTGGATCTCGTTGTCTGTGCATAGATAAGTGTGTGGTTATCAGTATGTGGCCATGGACTAGAGGTCCTAGCGTGATGGAATATCCATTATGGATTGTGTGCCTGTGTATGGTTATATGGACGGTCGATAGTATCTCGCTGCTGACTAGAGGTCTTAGCGTGGGTGACTATCAGATGTGTATGACTCTTTGTGTGATAGAGAGAGTCTTGTGGATTGTAGTCCTTGCATAGTTGACTTTTGGTTGACTAGGACTCCCCGTGGGATAGGGAGTGTTGCGAGGATACATGTATAGAGCTATGCATCATTACATTGCATGCATGCTGTCGACTGGGGTCTCCCTTGTTGTTGAGACGGGTTGTCAGTCATCCTACCTCCCCGGCCACTCGGGGTAGTGGTAGCAGGGTTGAGGGCAGAGCATTGTTGTGCGTGCCGTTCTCGACCACTATGGATGGTGGTAGCTGTAGATGCGCACTTGGCCATTGTGCAGAGTGGTAGTTAGCGCACTCACCCACTATAGACGGTGGTCGTGTGATGTGCAGTTGTCCTGGGTGCGGTGCTTATCTACTCATGGGTAAGGACGGAGCGGCTAGCAGCAAGGACCCCCGTGTGAGTAGCATATAGCTCTATGGCAGCTATCTACTGTTTCATACTACCCAATTTGGTCACTCGAGAGTGGTGGCGGCTGGAGTCGAGATAGTTGTCATGTTGTGCCACCATGGCCATACTGGGGTCGTGGTTGGACGGGTCCACAGACATAGCCATGCATATGCATTACTGATATATATGTATGCATGTATTTGATATATGTTTTACATATGCCTGTGAGATGCTGCATTTGATTGAGCTATGATTGCTGCATATGCTTGTACATCATGATACATGTCATTTGCATATTATATACTGCTGTGTGTTGAGTATGATATATGTGTTGGTCTAGACTATTATATGCATTTGATTAGCATCATGTCATGTGTTGATGACAAAAAACAGTTTTTCTATCCTCAGCATAGGCTGAATACAGAGCTATGACTAGCGCATGTTGTGAGTTATCTTGGCTACGATCATTGTTGAAAGATCTACATATATTGCATCTAAAGCCAGCATTATTGTACTGTGACAACCGAGCAGCACTTTACATTGCAGCCAACCCGATATTTCATGAAAGAACCCGACACATTGAAATAGACTATTATTTTATCCGTGACAAGATTCAAGATGATTCTGTTACACCTAAATATATTCCTTCAGCATAACAACTTGCCGATGTGTTCACTAAACCATTAGGGAAGGAACTTTTTTCCATAATGAAACGCAAGTTAGGAGTTCTTGATATTCACTCTCCAACTTAAGGGAGAGTGTTAGGAAAGCCAATCATATCTCTTTATTCTTTTTGTAAATATGGTAGCTATATTTATATTAAGAATAGATTAATTATAGATTCGCTAAATTGTAGGAGCAGATTTATCAATTACAGATATGTACTATTGTATATATATACATTGTATCTCTATTTTTGAGAATATGAGAAACACATTATTTTCATTATCTTCCTCTATTCTACAAGTCCTCACTCAAGTATATTATTATTATCCCTATGTGATAGTGGATCGAAAGAATTAAGTCTGTACTCAACTATATTATTATTTTCCCAATACGAGGGTGGATTGGAAAAGCTGACTCGTTACTTATATGTATTATTATTATCCTCACAGGAGAGCAGATAGAAGGAATTGTATTAAAGTAGACACATTAAACACTTAGATATTCATCATATTATCACTAGAGAATGACTCATATGTGACAATTAACCATGTTACCTTGAAATCTTCCTCATGGATCCCTTTGATGGTTTTCTTAGCTACATCGCTGTTTGTAAACATTATGAAAGCAAAACCCCTATTTTCCTTTGAATTCTTGTCTTTCATCATCTCTTTGGCATTCTGATACCCTAAGCAAGAAAACAAACATAATAATTTTTGCTCATACCATAATAAACATTCACTTATAGAGTTCTATGTTTATTTAAAAATTTCCAAGCGATAATTACAGCACCAAACAACTAGAGATTCTACCTTGTTGTTGCAACTGTAATAGCTGATTTTGAGTCTAAGTATGAGGTAATTACAGTGTCAAACAACTACAAAGCATGCTTTGTTGCAACTGCAATAACAAATTTTTGAGTTTATAATTTCAAATAGTTTTCATTATGTCTTCATCTAGTTATAAATAGTTGATTATAGGAAAAGCATCTTGATTTGTAAACAACATAGATGGTTAATGAACAGACTACAATTAATCTCTTATTTAGTTCTTTTAAGTTCATCTAGATCTAGACTATAACAGAAACTATTATGCAAACATGAATTAGGTGAAAGAATAACTTATTATTTCTCTATATGAATAAGTAACAAAATTCATTTAAAAATGACGACTATATTTGTTGAATCAAGCTGCTACAAATATGTTGAAAAAACATGAAAATAACACAATGGACTTCTTTCCATGTCATGGATAGCAAGTCAAGAACATGAAAGTCATTTAGAAGATTCCTCTTAGCATCTTCCCCACCAATATAACTCAACTATTCCCAACTAGGGTAGTTGATTGGCCTCGACGGGATATCTGTAGAGAGAAGACTAAGACTAAAATTGAAACAATAACAAAACATTATGAAGACTAAATCCTAGTTTGAACAAAAAATAACAATGGCAAGTTTGACAAGGTGAAGCTAGATCAGCGGCGACGTCTACCTTGTAGAACTGAAGGACGGCGTGATTGACCTTCTTATTCTTGTGCTTTACAACCCTAATCAGACTTTATGAAGACTAAATCCTAGTTTGAACAAAAAAAAAAACTAGGAACGACGAGCTTGACCAGGTGAAGTTTGATCAGTGGCATCGTCTTTTTTGTAGGACCGAAGGAAGGCGACCTTGACCTTCTTATTCTTGTTCTTGATCATCATGGGCTTGATGTAGGTTTTCCCCTTGCATTTTTTTGCCGCCGCCGTTGGGACGGAACACCAAGTGAAGGGTGAACTCCTTTTGGGTGTTGATCTGCGAGAATGCGTCCGCCCTAAAGATGCTTCCCAGCGAAGATGAATTGCTGTTGGTCCAACGGGAAGCCCTCAAGAGAGATTTTTCTTAAACCTAATTCCATGAAATCCGGACATTGCAAAATCTAACGGAAAGGAGACGATTTTTTTTTTTTTTTATGCATTTACTTGGGAGTGGATCAAAGCGAAATGAAAAGGAAAGAAGAAGAAGATGAGTAGATGATGTACAACTAACCAAGATCTGGGCGGCTAGGGAATGGGAGGGTCCGCACTAGGAGAGCGCGTTGAGCGCCACTTCCGCCGCCGAGTGCTCTGCCTGCCGCAACGTCAAGCAAAAGCTCGGACTCTCGAACACTTCCCCATTAAAGTTCACGGTCGCCTTGAACCTCGGCGCGTGATCCGACCCCTCCCGTATGCACGTATACGACGGCAGGTTGAAGCAGCTCCGCTGTGCCAGCTCCTGCAGCTGGTTCTTATACATCCTCGCCTCAGTCGGCACCAGTAACGTGCTGAAACCGAGATCTCACGGAGATGGTGTCTGGATACTCCACCTCAAGAATGACCGTCCACCCCGTCAGTGTCCAGGTATCGAGGGGTCTGCGTTTCCAAGGTAAATCGTCGATTTTCTTTTTTAAGTTTTTTATATTTTTTTATTCCCAAGCCCGCGAACAAAAACTTTTGGCGCGTCGATAGTTTTTTTTTTCAAATTTAACACGCGGTGCATGGCGGACTTTTTATTTTATTGTATAGCAGATATAGCCTATTTACTATTTGAATATCTCACTGTATCAAAATATATATATATTTGTATTTATGTTGATTTACGTTTTAGTCAATTATTTGTTTTTTTTTTGTGTTTTTGATATCAACCTTTTATCAATTTTGTATAGATTAATACCAATTTATTATCAATCTTTTAGTGCACTCACTCTGAATTTTCATACGCTAATTAACTGAATTACGAATATAAAATTAATAATATATGATACAAAAACTAAGTTAGATAATACAAAAAAAAATACAAATTAAATAAGTGGAGTTTATCATTTTAATTAGAAAAAATAGTTAAATCAAATACAGCCAAAAAAAAAACTCACGGATAATATTCTAAAAAAATTTAGATATATCTGAATCGGGAAGGAATAACTCGGGAGACTAACAAAGTGTTGAGTCAATAAGGAGGCGACTCGAGATATTGAGGGGGAGACGAGTTAGTGAAGAGACAACTCGAAAAACAGAAAGAGTGTCGAGTTAGAGAGGGATTAATTTGTGAGGCCAACGGAGAGCCAAATTAGAGAAAGAAATAATTGGGACCTTATGAAATATTCTCTTAAAAGTTTATTAGAGTTCATTTATATACGTCATCATCTTTAATAATGGATTGAAGATATCTCATAGGCTTCACAAAAGATTCCTTATATAGTAAATCTCTAACGATTTAACAACATCATCGTCCCGATTGCGCATGGCTTTTCATGTTGACAGTCACTCTTGTAATTTGTTACGCAACAACTTGCCCTAAAACATAAAGGAGGAGTGTGTTGATGCAGGAACTCCTATGTTTTCATATATGAGCAAGGTTTAAAGTTAGGATAATATTGTGATTTGATATATGTGTTGAGAATGTAGATTTAACATGAAAACCCTAGTAAGGTGTGTTGACCATATACTTGGCAAGAGTCTTGATAGATCATGAGAACCAGACAATAGATATGAAGTCCAGATGGGTCGAGTGGATCGGACATTTGACAGAAGATCGAGTGGATCAGGAAGACCGAACAGTCGACAGGAATCCCAGTTGGGTCAGGGAGACCGAACAACTAGCATGAAACCTTAGTATGGCAGATCGGATGTCAAACAAGGTAAGTTTGGCTGGACAGTCGGTACGTAAACCTCAAGTGAAGAGGTGAGGTCGAGTCCTCAAGTGAGGACAAAGTTAGGCATCGATCCGATGAAGGGTTTGTGTTTGACTCGGAAGTCGAGATCTAACAATATTACTAATGACAAATAATATTATATTTTGTTTTGTGCTAATCTAATTTTTCAGGTATTCAGGCGCCTCCAATCCAAACAACTGGATGTTGAGATGGCAAAAGGAGTTGTCAATCGACTGGAGATCGTGCAACTGAGATGGTAGATATTTCAATTGACTGGACAGAGTCCAATCAAATGGGATAGGAAAATACCAAATTTGCGGAGGATCAAAGCTAGCTGACATGAAGTTGACTGGAAAGCTAAGAATACCAAATCGATTGGCTGATTTAGAGTCGACAGGAGGACGTTCCAATCGACTGGAAAGGGTTTATAAAAGAAATAGAAGATCAACTCCGAATTAACTATTCTATTCATTCCTCAAAGTGTTGCATCTTTGTTCATCTACAAAAGCTCCTATGCTCCATCCCAACACTCCGTCGACACTTCAAGCTCATCATCTAAACTTAAGCGTCGGTATACCTTATTTCTTTGTGCATTTATTTTGTACTTCATTTCTAAGGGAATGCGTGCACCTCTCCCTACTTCATTTGTAAGGGAATGTACGTGCAGCTCGCCATACTCTTCAAATAAGTTTTTTTTTTTTTTTTTTGGGCTCTGATACGCTCCATTGTTCCCATATCTAATGATGTACTGAAATTTTACATCAATTATTCTTGACATGCTGACTTATTTAAGCTATTGTCATTTCTTCTACAGTCAACTTGACATGACAATAAGATAGTTTATATATGTTGTCGCTTAAGGCATTGGAAGCGGCAATGAATGATATAAACACTTCTTTTGGGGGAAGTTTAGGAAGTGCTGAATGATATAAACACTTTTTTTGGGGGAAGTTTAGGAAGTGCTGGTGGTGCTTTAGTGTATGTATATTGTTGATATAGCTCCCTTGTTTAGGTAAAAGGCCTGTTGTGTATTTCGATAATTTGGTTAACAGGATTGACCTTCACTGCAGAGAGACTTTTCCAAGTGGTTGTTTGACTTTAGATTTTGCTCTAGGAGGCGGTCTTCCTAGAGGACGAATTGTATAGGTAAACATTTTTCATTGTTTTTCAGTCTAATTCTATAGTGATTGGTCATGGTCTACTAATTTTTAGTATTTTTGTAATCTGTCTTGTACACTTGTGCATTTATCTTTATTTTAGAAAACATAAAAACTACTAGAAAAGAATGGAATATTATCACTTTAGATTCCGGAACAAAATTCAATGTGCATATTCAATGCTCCAATTTGTATTTTTTGCTTAAAGTTTGATTTATTCTCTGGTAACAGTCATTGCTAAAATAAAAATATTATTTTAAGTTTGATTTTATTTGTCTTGTAGATTACAAATAATGTCTTCAAATGGTTGTATCTTCAATTGAAGAAAACAGTCTATATTTATTCTAATGTGTCTTCAATTAAGAGCAATAATATAAGATCCATTTGACATTGAATTAATGATGGATTGCTAAAAATCACAACTATCTCATTTTCTAAAGGAGGTATAGTTGAGAAAAATACATGCTAAATTTGTCAGCGACATGACTAGCCTTCCAACAAACGCTGCTGGTCAATCGTTCAATACTGTTCCGTACAAAATAATTAAAAGCAATTCTGAGGCTTAATATACCAATCACGAATAAAGAAAAAGAAACGAAAATAGTCAGACTCCTCTATGCTATATCGACGAGGTCACTAGTTTCCCTCTTCAGTTTCTCTATCACCAGCTGCAGCATCCTTAGATAACGAGGCATGTAGTGATCATCGATCATGGTTTGTGATAAGCGAATCTTGCCATACATTTCCCGCCGTGTTTCATATAATCCAACGCTTCTGTTCCTCAAATCATCCTCAGCAAAATCAGGAAATTCTAATGCCGGCACCGCAACCATATGCATGAGTTTACCAGGAGGATACAGTTGATGCACTTCCTCACTGTTCGACATCATCGGCGGTGTTATTTCTATAGCTTCCATCAGCACCCTGTTTTCTTCTTTTCCATTTGTCAAGCTCCTGATACCTCCATCATGCTTGTAAGGATCGTTTTCTTCCTCATTCAGAAATCTATTTGCCATTCCTTCCATCGATGAGGCTAAAAGAACATGGTTAAAAGAATCTGCATCCATGGTAGAACCATTGACAAGCTTCTTGGGTGCCGATTTTGTTTCACACTCCTTTTGCAGGATGGAGTCAACTGATTCCTCTCTGTCAGGGCTCATGTGCGGAGTAATAGCAGGCCGGCGTTTGGCCATGAACGACCAGGATGAAAGAAATGGATGGTCTGCTATTGTTACATGCGGATTATGTTGGATCATGGCCTAAACATGGCAACAAGGCAGACATTAACTAGTATTTGAGCTTCTGACTTCATGGTAAGTTCATACTAGATTGTTAACTAATTCACTCACGCTGTCTACATCACGATATATTACACAATTTTTTATGCATCTCTAGATTCTAGTTACTAAGAGAAGGTTGTGGTTGAGAGTAAAGCAATTCTAAACTAGCTTCTGCAAGTTACAAAAAAATTTCAACAATGAATGATCTAGTTGAGAGCAAGAAGTAATTATCGATTTTTCTGGTCTGTACACTAACTTTGGCCAAAAGTAGATAAATAAAAAGTACTTGATTATTGCTTCCAAGAGCTGAAAACTCACTTTGACCAAAAATTAGAAGCCACAAAGCAAAAAAGAACACATCTAATTGGGTGCACGTAATGGCACAGACTTTACCTCACAGTTCTTAGTCCTAGGATATAGGAACTTGCCAGCACTTGGGACCTTTATTCCTCTGAAAGATACAGATGGAGCGCAAGATCTCACAGTTGTCATCCAGCGAGACAATACATTCAACAATCGTGTATTTTGTATATGATTTGTCACCCATGAAGATTCTTTGATCTGTGCAAAAGTAACAAATAAGATAACAACAGCATCTGATTTCATGTAATATTCAATGACGTGACAATTGTTTTGCGAAGGAGGGATAAAATTCAAGTAATCATCCGAAAATAGTTAGGAAAAACACAACTTTATGAAGACCATGATGGCGATTCAACAACATATGCATGTGGCCACTGACATGGCACCTTAATCAATAAGAAACGGCTGCAAATACTAAACTTATACAAAGCAAAAAAATCACAACTGTAAATGAGATGATAAGGTTGGAAAAATGCGGCAAAGTGAATCCGAACGGGTTGGGTTCCTTGTGCCCCTATTTAATTAGGTTGGCAAAGAATTGTCAAAGAAAATTGGCATAGTTTTGCTACACAAGATTTGAGTGAGGCAGAGGTTATGAAAATTGAGATTGATAACAATAGGAATTCACTAATGAAAATTCTTGTGCAGCATTTATATAGAATAAAAGTTATTACATATATGCATTATTCAAGTGCATGCTATTGTGCTAAACAATATATGTTATATTCCAACTAAATAAGTGGTTTTTTATAGTTCTAAATTGTACCAAATACATCTTGAACTTATATGTATTCCTGACTTTTTATAAAGGATAAAAAAACAGAAAATGAACCTGCAATTTTGCATAAAATATTTAAACTTTAGCAAGAGGCAGTATAAGCAAAGGTGTCGAATGGAACTCGTTGTTTGGCTACCTCTGCGCGAAGATTGTTCACAGAAACAGCAGAGAATGTTGGCACCAGGTCTGTTGCATTAACTAAAGCGGTCACAAAATGTTCTCCTGACTCCGCCAAATCCCATGTCATGCAAGCAGCTTAGGAAGACCAAATCTTTTCAAAGTCAAGAAAATATACTTCATATAAATTGCAGTAGAAACTTATCAATATTTATTGAAGAACACAAAAATTATCACCACAGATCATTCAGGATTTGCTTGGATGGGAAGATATGCAGAGAGAGCAAGGGAGAGGGAAAGTAGCACAAAAATGTAAAAGTGATGAAGCACCATGAATAATTTTCCGAATCTCTTGTTCTCCCTCCTAAATTTCCACCCAAGCAAACCCAGCCTTCGGGCTAGAAGGAGAGGCAATTAGGCTTCCAAAATCATGAGAGAGAAAATTCAATAGAGAAGCAATCCATGTGAACTATCAACATTTAATGATAAGGTGTGACAGTGAAATAGTCTTTCAAATTGTACCAAAAGTCATTTAGTGAGATCTCAAAAAGTTGAAAGTAAAACATCTTTAACTGTGGTAATGAGTTGCATAAATAAGATAGGTGCATATTCTCCTTAATTAAAAGTTCCATGCATGATACAGAGACATCATTTTAGTTGCATTCATAATGGTACCTATGTTGAATAGTACAGTCAATAACAGAATAACAAGTGGCAATGCATCTCTTGACTATAATTCCATGGCTCCTACCTGTAAACACTAACTAACAAAGAAGATGAGAGGACTTAGCCAAACTGTCAAGAAGATTGAAGAGTGGAAGTGAAAACACAAACTGTTAGGCAATAATAGGCTTTAGCAACAGATGGTAGAGGAACATCACGCTATTTACTTTGAGCTGCTATCCACACCCCATCAAACACTATATACACCTTAATTTTTATAAAAAACCCTAAAATACCCTTTCTCCATGCTCGAGCATCGCGATCCCGAGCACCCGATGTCGCTCAGCATCGCCACCGAGCAGTCAGATTCCAATCGAAATCCGATCGATATCGAAGTCTAATTGGACTGCAGTCGAATTGCGGCTGGAATCCGCCGCCATTGCGGCCGCTAGCGGTCGCAATCGTGGTGGAGGACTCTGACACCGGCCGGATCGCGATCAGATTCCGACCGAAATCCGCCTCGATTGCGGCCGCCAGTGGCCGCAACACTGACGATCACAATTCGGCCATAATCCAATCGCGGTCCGGCCGGACTTCGACGTCGGTCGAACCGCGGCCGGATTCTAACCGAATTGCAATCGGAATTGGCCACGATTAAGGCTGTCAACGGCCGCAATGCTAGGGCCCACAATGGCGGTGGATTATGCCCGCAACTCGGCCAGAATCCAACCGCAGTCTGGCCAAACTCCGACGTCGGTTGGACCGCGGCCGAATTTCGATCGAAATTCAATCAATCGGACCGCGGTCGAGCGACAGTGGGTGCTCGGGCACGAGTGCGGGTCACGGTGATTAGGTGTGGAGAAAACAAGAAGCGAAAGTGAGAAAGGGCATTTTAGAATTTTTATAAAAATTGAGGTGTGTATAGTATTTGATGGGATGTGGATAGCCGCTCGCTTACTTGAATACTAAAGGAGAGAGTTGAAACTTGAAACCCGATACATCAAACCAGAGATAAAAAAAAAGAAAGCCAAGAGGAGATGCAAGCCTAACAGATTGTAGAACCTGTACGTTTTTTAGATTTGGCTTCTCAGCATCTAGATTTTATCAATGTACAGCTAGAAATACTTAACTAATTCAAAACTGAAGAAAAACAATGCATGGGATATTGCAAGACTCGAAAAATGAGAAAAAAATAATACTAGATTTTAGGATAAGAAATATATGTTAGAAACGGCAGACTTTTATCAGAATCAATCATACCTCTTCTGATCTCATGGTAGAAATAGAGGATTGGAAAGGCACATTGTAATTTGAGATAATGTTATGAAAGACTTTCAAATTCAGTAGGAACTTCAGAATTGTATAATTGCATATTACATCATAAAAGTTAGAATTTCTCACACACACATATTGATCCGACCTTGTACCCTATCTCGTAGGAAATCAAAGGAAAAATAAAAGAGACAAGTGAGATAATCACTTTGAGGGTATAGTGTATTATCAACATAAAATTAATAATAACAATAAATTCAATGGCCGCAATAATATTTTGAAAAGAAAATTATTAATTTTAAATTGTAATAAATCTAATGACCTATTCAAATGATACTACAATAATATGGTTGAGTGTCAAGCCAAGGAATAGACGACTCGGGAAGCAAATAGAGTGTCGAGTTAGGGAAGAGACGACTCGAAAAGCAAACAGAGTGTCGAGTCAGAGAGGAGGCGACTTGGGAAGTAAGCAGAGTGCCAAGTCAGAGAGAAGACGACTCAGGGAGCAACTAGAGTGTCGAGTCAAGGAGAAGATGACTCAAGGAGCAAGCCGAGTGTCGATTCAGGGAGAAGGCAAATCAAGAAGTAAACAGAGTGTCGAGTCAAGCAGGAGACGACTCGGAAAGCCGGCAAAAAGCAAAGTCAAGGAAGAGGACGACTCGGGAAGTAAGCAGAGTACCGAGTCAAAGAGGAGACAATTCGGAAAGTAAGGAGAGTGTCGAGTCAAATAGGAGACGACGCGGGATTTAGGAAGTAGGCAGAGAGCCGAATCAGAAAAGAGGTGACTCGGGAAGCAGACAGAGTATCGAGCCATGGAGAAGATGACTCGGAAGAAGCAGAGTGTCAAGTCAAGAAAGATGCGTCTCGGGAAGTAGGCAAAGAGCCAAGTCAGGGAAGAGGCGACTCGGGAAGTAGGCAGAGAGTCGAGTCGGGAGGGCGGTGACTCGGGGAGCAAACGGGTTATTAAATTAGAAGAACCGACTCGGGAAGCGGATAGGATACCAAGTTGGGAAAAAACTAACTCGAGAGGCAGACCGAATACCGAGGCAGGAGAGGAATGACTCGAGGGCAAGTAAGGGGTTGAACCTTGACGGAGTAAATCATAATAAGTCAATTAACATGGGACCAATTCCGGATAAAGGAGTAGCTGGTCAGTTAATGTGGGGACCTCATAAACTCTTCCTTCAACAGTTTGTTAGAACTCATTCATACACGTCACTCTTTTTCTATAATAGCTTGAGGACGCCTCATAGGCCCCACAAAAGATTCCTTACAGCGGTCATTCTCTAACGGCCTAACAGCATCATCACCTCGACCCGCGTGGCTTTCCACATGGAGGATCATCTTTGTAGGTTGTTATGCAACGGCCTACCCTAGGGCATCACCAAGGAGTCGTGGGGAAGAAGAGGCTATAAAAGGAGGAGAGGAAGACGGAGATAGGGGATGGTTATTCTTACACTTGCTTTCTCTATACTACTGCATTTTCACTACTACTATTGGTTTCTCTTCTTCTTTCCTGCAACAAGCTCTAACTTAAGCATCGGAGAGTCGTAGTTGGGATTACAGCGGTTGTCTGACCTGTGTTAACTTTTACAAGAGAGAAAGAGAATATTTACTACTGCTTCGAGTCCTTGACGATTCCCGTCGAAGATTTGAAGTCGTGCTCGCGTGCATCAAATTTTTGCCTCGTTGCCGAGGACAGTTGATTTGATATCTGTTAGAATATTATAAATATTGCTAGGGATAATTTGTTATCCCTAAATAGGGTTAAGGATAATTATTTCTTAATTTATCTCCTAGGATAGAGTTTGATTTATTCCTTAAGAATATGTCCTAACTTTGCCTATAAATAGGACTTCTTTTATGTAATAAAGTATATTCTCTTTTCTATGAAATAACAACATGGTATCAGAGCGGGTTTTCGTGCCGCCTCTGCTCCTTTCGCGACTTCTTTCTTCCTTACTCGTGGATGCGACCTCGCCATGACTTCCCTCGTCATCGTGCCCTCCTTTCTCGTGGGCGATCCTTCCTCGCGGGCATAGCCTCCCACTTTCCCTCGCGATCCTTCCTCGCGCACGCAACGGTGAGCAAAGGCGACGTAGGGTGGCACTGTTCACCGTCACCCGCAAGGTGGACTGGGCTCTTCGATGGATCGACTTCTCCGGCTCATTCTCCAGTGTTCGTGACGCCGCCTTTGCATCCCTGCCGTCCGATGTCGTCTCCTGTGCAAGTCTGGATGTCGTTCTCTCTTATGCAGAGGCATCGACTGCTTCCTCGGAGTCATCCCAGCCTGGGAGGATCACTCGCCCGCGGACCTCCGATCCAAGCGCACACGTTCCGGGTGATGGCGAAGAACAGCGGAGCATTGGCATTGACGCCGCTAAAGGTGGGGATAGCGAAGCTTGGATTTTGAAGGCCGACGGAGTGAACGAGGCGAGTCAGGTTTTGGAAGCGTAGTCTCGGCCTTCGTCCTCGGAGTTCGTTCTCGGGCCCTCTGTCAATTCCTTCTCTGCCGAGTCAGTGAAAGTGTTATTTGATGGATCATCTACAATTGCCAGCGACAGTAGCAGCAGTACATCAACCAACGGTGGTCCTGAGGCATTGGCACAACCCCTGGTTTTCTGAGGGGTGCTTCCATTGAACAGGCATGCCAATGAAGGAAATAACACTTCTGTTCGTCATACGGAAGCTGGGTTTCTGCCACAGTCACAAGTTAGTGGCAATCAGCGCAGATTCAACAATGATAATGGACGCTACAGGAATCGGCGTTATCACGAGCAAGGAGTCCATGGTTTGAATGACCATCAAGTTCTCGATACAAATTCACACATGTAGATGTCGATGCCTCCGCAGCAGGGACATGGACAACTGTTCATTGCACCGCGTCCATCGGCCGGTCTGACTCATTTCCATCCGCTGTCGACGCCTTGTCTTTGCTCGGATCGCCGAGTTAGTCTTCTTGGCGACCCACTTCACGCGACACGGATCCAACTCCACCGTCTTTCTATGATGACTTCCTGAAATAGTATGAGGATCGACGTGATTCTAACTCCCCTACTGCTGTTACACAAGCCGGTAATTCCTTTGCTAGCATATCTCGCTCTTCGAGTCCTTGGGTACTTGACTCTGGGCCACTGATCATATCACTGATAATAAATCTCTTTTTTCTTCACTATCTACTTCTGGTTATTTACCCTTTGTCACCATGGCAAATGGTTTTCAAATTCAATCTCAAGGTATTGGTGTTGTTCATCCCTCTCCATTTCTTTTCATTCATAATGTTCTTTATGTTCCCAGAGCTCCCTTTAATTTGTTATCAATAAGTCAGCTTACTCAGTCTCTTGATTGTGTCATCTCGTTTACTAAATCTTCTGTGTCATTACAGGACCGGAGTACGGGGAGGATGATTGGCTTCGGATGTGAGTCTCATGGCCTATATCGACTTCACCAAGCCTCGGGAAGCCTCTGTGTCTTTACAGGATCGGAGTACGGGGAGGACGACTCAGGAAGTAAGCAGAGTGTCGAGTCAAAGAGGGGACGACTCGGGAAGTAAGCAGAGTGTCGAGTCAAAGAGGAGACAACTCGAGAAGCAGGCAGAGAGCTGAGTCAGGGAAAAGGCGACTCGGGAAGTAGGCAAAGTGCCAAGTCAAGGAGAAGATGACTCGGGAAATAAGCAAAGTGTCGAGTCAAGGAAGACACGATTCGGGAAGCAGGCAACTAGAAAAGTAGGCAAAGAGTCAAGTTAAGGAAGAGGCGACCAGAGAAGTAGGCAGAAAGCCGAGTCAGGAGAGTAGTGACTCGAGGACAAACAGGGTGTTAAATTAGGAGAACTGACTCGAGAAGCGGACAGGATGCCAAGTTGGGAAAGAACTAACTCGAGAGGCGGACCGAATGCCGAGGCAGGAGAGGAATGACTCGAGGGTGAGTAAGGGGTTGAACCTTGGTGGAGTAAATCATAATAAGTCAATTAGCATGGGATCGGTTCCTGGTAAAGGAGTAGATGGTTAGTTAATGTGGGGGCCTCATAAAATATTCCTTCAACAGTTTGTTAGAACTCATTCATACACGTCACTCTTTTTCTATAACAACTTGAGGATGCCTCATAAGCCCCACAAAAGATCCCTTACAGGAGTCATTCTCTAACGGCCTAACAGCATCATCACCTCGACCCGCATGGCTTTCCACGTGGAGGATCATCTTTGCAGATTGTTACGTAACGGCCTGCCCTAGGACATCGACAAGGAGTTGTGGGGACGAAGAGGCTATAAAAGGAGGAGAGGAAGACGGCAATAGGGGTTGGTTATTCTTACACTTGCTTTCTCTATATTACTGCATTTTCACTGCTACTACTGGCTTCTCTTCTTCTTTCCTACAACAAACTCTAACTTAAGCATCGGAGGACCATAGTCGGGATTACGATGGCCATCTGACCTGTGCTAACTTTGACAGGAAAGAAAGAGCATATTTACTGTTACGGTCGAAGGGAATCCATCCTCGGTGGCTTAAGATCGAAGAAGAAAAATCTTTACTGCATCATCAAGAATAATATTTTGGAGTAATCTCAATACCTCTTTTAGAATAGTATCGTTGCATATCATTTTATTAATCTTAGCACTTCTCATACATACGCGCATATATCATGTCTTAACTTAAGCGGAGGTAACTAACTTCTACCCTACATATAAACTAAAATATATTTCTATGACAAGTATTTGCATCTTCCTTAATATCTAGAAGATGCTAATTAAAGAAAATTAAATTGAAATAAAATTAAGAAAAGAGTGAAGTGGAGTTGAAAATAAAAAAGTCACAAGTTTCCAGACAAATGCAAGAAAGTAAAAGAACACCAAC
Organism: Wurfbainia villosa; assembly: GCA_025175895.1. Lineage (NCBI taxonomy): Eukaryota > Viridiplantae > Streptophyta > Magnoliopsida > Zingiberales > Zingiberaceae > Wurfbainia > Wurfbainia villosa. The sequence continues at coordinate 139,110,407 of CM045987.1, read as the reverse complement.
ACATATCAAATTACAAGTTCATAGATACATGCCTGGACCAAATGCAACACATGTGCTAGATGAAAATTCATCACGTTCCCGAAGAACATAAGACAAAAGTGCGGCAACACTAGCTCCCATTGAATGCCCAATAATCTAGAGTAAATAACAAAGCGTTTATTTACACATTAAAGCAATAACTCTTGGATGATATACAGTTGCGAAAATATAGGAGGAAGATTTTTAACACAATATTAAAGATAACCAACCTAAAAATAAAATCCAATCATCTCATTTATGTCCCCTAATAAATAATGTCCATAGAACACAAATCTAACCATTAAGTATAGTCTTTCGAATTACAACCTCAGATCACAGATTTTGACTTAATACTCTCCCATCAGACTAAAGAAGAAGCTCTAGCCCCTACAACATTTCTTATGTTTAAAAAATACTCTGACAATAATTGATTATAGTACTTACACTATTTGCAACACAAAGGTTTGGATAATAAATTTAGAAGGAAGAAAAAAGTGAATCTTAAATTACGCATTATGACAAGAAGAATGAGTATGTGAACAGATTTTTTTATTTAAAGGAAAAAAAACCTTGTGATGAATCAGAGATCAGTGTAAATACCTTCAAGTGGTAGTCAGGATATTTCTTCACTGCTTGAAGGAGACAGGGAGTTGCGCATTTTGCAATCCAATTAGCTGCTGCGACCATCCCACAGTGTGCATAACCCATGGTTGAATTGCAGCCATCATTTGGAACTAGATGTTGAAATGGGACCAACTCAGCAGTGGCTGCTGTTAGCTTGTCCTTGATACTAAGAGCCCCACGAATCACAAGAAAAATTGACTTGGAATTCCTGTCACGTAAAATTGTGAAGGCAGGCTTCAGAAGCTGCAACAAAAATAATAATAATACTAATAAGAGATTTTTAAAAAGAAGCTTTAAAAATGTACACATGGGGAAGTTTGTCTTTGGGGGCATACGGAACAAAGAGTTTAAAATGTGTTGATACTTACTCACCCCTGACTTGGGCCCTTTAAAGAGAATATCTTCTTCAGTGTATCCAGCAGACTCCATAAGAACTGGAAATGGTTTCTTTGAGAACAAGAAACAAAGCGTCAACAGTCTAAACATGTGAATTAAATCAACCAGAACCCCATGTCCTTTCAGCTCGATGCAACCACTCCCAGCAAAGACGCTTGAAATCTCTAAATTTCCCTGAAACAGCACATGATAGATTCTCTTGCTTACATTAGAACAAATGGAAGATAATTTCACAGAATGAACGCACGCCAAGGATTTTTTTTTCCCCAAAACATAATAATTCACAGAGAGAAGGAAATAGTCTTACATGATGAAACCATAAATGAACGTAAAGCAGCAATTGCATAGCATAAATAGTGAAAACAGTGTTTGAGAGTTATCAAGGGGCAATAACTTTAAAGTGTTCTATAATTCCACACTACTTTCTTCTTATCACCCAGAGTTTTACCCTAGTTCTTTCTCTTGAGTTAAAGAGTCTGACATAGAAAAAAAAATGAAAAAATTTAAAGTTATGCCCCGTTGGATCTAGGACGCGCAAAAAATCTACCCTGGATGAAGATGCTAGGAAGATAGCTGACACCCTATCCATTTTCAACCGATCTGTTCTTGCCCCAGGAAAAAATTTTCAACACTAGACGATGCGATGGAGTCGTTTACCATTAAAAAGCTTGTACAGAGCTTAGTGTGAAGAGTTTTAGTCCATTTAAAACGGAGACACTTCTGATTCAATAAAAATGGGGAACCACGAAACTAGTAGGTGAAACATCTAAAGAGCTAAGCTAATAGGAAATTAGGAACTTGTACCGGTCGCCGTATGTGATGCCTGATCCCAAAAAACAGATCTGCCAAGGCCCACTTCCCAAACGTCTCTGAATACGTGAAGTGGATAATTCCAGCCACAAGCACAACCTGTTCTTTCCACGACGCCGGCGGCTCGGCGGGCCGGCGGAACTGCCTTCTCAGTCTCCTCCTAAACCTGGGCCCCCAACCTTCCTCTCGGCGCTCATGGGAGGCCTCTCCACTTCCGCATCGTGCCTCAACCTGCAGCCTCTCCGCTGCCGCAGCTCTGCGGCCGAGCAACAGCAATAATAGCAGCGCCGCCGCCACGCCTGTCGCCGCCGTCATCGCAGCCATCGGAGATCCCAGGTACGATCGTAAACGGATAGAGTAGTATAGTAGGAAAAAAGCGAGGAGCGGGGCTTGGTGGCTCACTCACCTGCCTCCCCGTTGCCCGTCGAATCGATCGCCTTCTTTCTCTCGCCGGCGTATTCAGTTGGTCCCTGGGTACTTGAGGATTTTAATCCACAACTTTACCAAGGTAACCTCCATTAAGATATTAAATAACGAGCTTTCTGAGTAGAGTTTGAGAGAGTTCCAGGAAATCGAAGGTTGATCGAGTAATTGCAATTCAATGACTTAAAAACTGGGATTGGTCGGCGTGGTGTGGGCTGGTCAAAGAGCACGTTGTGCCGGTCGATTCGAAAGGCCAAGCGGCCCCAACGTCAGATGATAAAGGTCAAGTGGTAATAAATTAATATATCCACGTGTGGCTACTTTTATAGTTTTCCATGTAGTTCTAAAATATTCTCTCCCATTTTCTGCATTGGGTTTGGACTTTGGAATAAGATTTACTGGAGTTTTAATTTCAGTGAGCTATTTTTGAGTCGACCACATGAACGAATTTAGTCAAATTCGGATGCAAAAACAAAATATTTTCGACTTCATGATTAAAAAATTCACGTATATTTTAGACGAATTGCACAAAATTATCTGTATTTTTTATTTTTCAAGAAAAATGGAAAAATACAGAACGTTACCAGCATCTTTTGCCAAAATATTACAATGATGACATCTAAACTCTTATTGATTTTTTTACTTTTACCTCTCTTTATTATTTTTATGATTGTCTATATTTATATGCGATTGATCTATGAATGACTTATAACTCAAATTAAATCGACGTGGAAGGAGAATGAATGATGGAAAAATAACGAGGTAATAGAGCAACATTAAATGGCGTGGACAAACAAACAGAGGCAAATTAGTATATATGTAGAGTAAAATAATAACCTAGACAAAGAATATGAAGCTCTTACAAAACTATGTTATTAGCTAATCGCATACCAACTTTATATTTTATATTGTAAAATAATATAAACTACTTTATTCACTATAAAAATACTTTAATTTTAGTTTATATTTTTCTATATTTTTATATGTTTTTTTATTAATGGTGATAAATAAATTTATTTATTTATATTAATTGATCCATATTCAACAAATTAAATATTTGCTTGAGTTTGATATTGCTTAGCAAATCTATACAATTCTTAATTTTTTCATATATATATATATCTGGATCGATATTTATATGAAAGAATTTAAATAAGATAAAATTTATTTAAATATAAATAATAATATAATAATGAATAAAAATGATTGTACAAGAATATCCATATAGCAATATCACCAGCTATATAAAGATAATAAAGTTTTAATTGTTACTATATTAAATGATTCATATTATTTTAATAAATATTGGTCTATGAGAATAAATAAATTTAATTATAAATTAAGAAACATGTTCAACCTTAAGTGCACATCATGTGGGATTAAGGAGGAGAATATGGTAAGCACATCCTGTTAGAATTTTGGAATTAAAGATTTTGACTTAATTAAAGGGCTTAATTGTTATGAATAAATTATTGTGGATACCATATGCTAATTCTAATTTGTTGAGGGGCCAAATTAGAAATAAGCAACCTTTGGATTATATAATAGGTTATATTAATTAAGGTTCTGAGCACTTTTTTTCGTTTTGTTTATCGACAAAACTCTCCTACGGAAATCTAAGAAGTCCAAATTGACAAGATCATCTCCGGATTAAAATTATGGATTAGACGCTCCAACTTAGATTATTATCATGTTTGTTATTTCTTAAGAGTGGATTAGAGATTAAGATTCTGGATTGAAGTTTTACCAATTTCTATCAATTGGTATCAGAGCAATCTATTTTCAATTCTTAAGAGATAATTATAAATTTTGATTTTCTGCTGCGTTGGATTTCTGGCGATGAGATCGGTCAGATCCATGCTAAATTCTGATATAAATAGAAGTTCGCCGATCAAAAATGTGGGCGACACAGCGAGTCGACAATCCACGGAAAGGATTTTCTGCGATGCCACTCTCACCCCATTAAAGTTAATATGACTTCGATGAAGGAGTTTGGCATGATTGTTAGGGCTTGGGATTTGAAATTGCTTGGGAAACTACTGGCAGCCACCACCATGCAATTATAGTTTTGGTTAATAAAAAAAAAACAAACAACATGAAAACGTGGTGCAGCATTGTTTTTTTTTCTTTGGTTATTATTAAAAAAAACTGTCGGAATGGTTATGAGTTTTTTATATATTTATCCCCTTTTTCATAATAATCCATTAATTTAATTAATTTATTCTATAATACAGATTTAAAATTAAATATTACATGGATTATATGAATTTCATTAATATCTATTATTTCAAATTAAGTTAAATTTAAATTATATGTCACCAAAGTGACCTCTATTTCTTAAATTTAATTTTATTTGAAATATTGAGATATTATTCAAGTATTAGGTAAGGTGTAAATGTATATATTCATGTGAGTATTAATCGGTCCAAAGGAAGATTTATAATTAACAAAATTATACATTTACTTGTGATAATAAACACGTGACAATTATAAGGTTACAATTGTTATTTTTATGAATTTAATGAATCGATCCAAAGATAGATTTATTATTGGTCATAAATTATTGTTAGTGTTTGATTATTACAACAAGAGTACCACTTGCAAATAATATTACTATCCAAAGACTTGATATTATTGTTGCACTAGGTATCTTTAGATGGGATTTACCATTTATTTTAAATTTCATCATAAGGAGCATGTTAATTATATTATTGTTCTTGTGTTCTTTTTCAGCAAGTGTTGCTACTATTTCTGCTAACTTAAATTCGGTGCCGGTCCTTAATGGTACAAACTTTAAGGATTGGAAGGAGAACATTATCATTGTTCTTGGCTGCATGGATCTAGATCTTGCGCTCATGACAGAGCAACCTACTACTCCTACGGATTCTAGTTCTTCTGAACAAAGAACTAAATATGAGAAGTGGGATCGCTCTAACCGCATGAGTCTTATGATCATCAAGCGCGGCATACTAGAGGCTTTTAGGGGCGCCGTGTCTAATAGTATCACCAAAGCTAAGGAATATCTCGATGAGATTGAACAACGCTTTGTCAAAAGCGATAAGGCGGAAACAAGTACACTTCTTAAAAACTTGATTTCCATAAAGTATAAAGGCAAGGGAAATATTCAAGAATATATCATGGAGTTTTCCCACCTTGCATCAAAGTTAAAAGCACTTAACCTTGAATTGTCGGATGATATGCTTATGCATTTAGTGCTTATTTCTCTTCCAATCCAGTTCAGTCAGTTTCAAATCAATTATAACTGTCAAAAGGAGAAATGGAGTCTTAATGAGCTCATTTCATACTGTGTTCAAGAGGAAGAGAGGTTAAAGCAAAACAAGGTTGAAAGTGCATATTTGGCAAGCACCCCTAAAGATAAAGGCAAGAAAAGAAAGAATGAGGCTACGAAAGTTCCTTATGCGAAGAAACAACAGCAGGATAATGACAAGAAAGGTTGTTTCTTCTGTAACAAGCCTGATCATGTTAAGAAAGAATGTCCTAAGTATCATGTCTGGCGTGCGAAAAAGGGTACATTTTTAAATTTGGTTTGTTCTGAAGTAAATTTAGCTTTAGTACCTAGAAAAACTTGGTGGTTAAACTCCGGTGCTACTACTAACATCAGTGTTTCAATGCAGGGTTGCCTGAGCTACCGAAAGCCAAGTGATGCTGAAAGATGCATCTATGTGGGTGATGGCAAGTCGGTTGAAGTGGAAGCCATAGGACATTTTAGATTGTTGTTAAGTACTGGTTATTATTTTGGACTTAATAGATACTTTTGTTGTACCGTCCTTTAGACGGAATTTGGTTTCTGTTTCTCATTTGGACAAATTAGGTTATTGTTGTTCGTTTGAAAACAGTCAGTTTAGTTTATCTATTAATTCTACTATTGTTGGAACCAGTTCACTTATCATTTATGACAATCTCTATATGCTTGATATAAATGCTTCTTATATTGAAACCCTAAATGTGGAATCACATGGTACTAAGCGAAAATTTAATAATGAAAACTCAGGTGCATTATGGCATAAACGTTTAGGGCACATCTCTAGAAATAGAGTTGAACGACTTGTATCAGATGGAATTTTACATTCCATTGATTTTACGGATCTAGATATTTGTGTTGAATGCATTAAGGGCAAACAAACCAAAAGAAAGAGAGAAGGTGCATATAGAGCTACAGAAGTATTGGAATTGATACATACGGATGTTTGTGGACCATTTCCAACACCTTCTTGGAATGGTCAACAATATTTTGTATCATTCATTGATGATTATTCTAGATATGCATACGTATTTCTTATTCATGAAAAGGCTCAAACATTGGATGTTTTCAAATCATTTAAGTTTGAGGTCGAAAACCAACTCGAAAAGAATTAAGAAAGTCGAGATCGATCGTGGTGGTGAATACTACGGTAGATATGATTCGGTGAGCAACGCGTCCGGGGACCTTTTGCTCAATACCTAGAGGAGTGTGGAATCGTCCCACAGTACACCATGCTAGGCTCGCCAAACATGAATGGTGTAGCTGAACGACGAAATCGGACTCTTAAAGATATGGTAAGGAGTATGGTTAGCCATTCAACTTTGCCAACCTCACTCTGGGGAGAAGCATTAAAGACAGCAGCTTACATTCTAAATCAGAGTACCCACTAAAGCAACTACTAAAACACCTTTTGAGCTTTGGACAAAGCCAAGTCTAAAACATTTTCATGTTTGGGGATGTCGGTGAGGCTAGACCATCTGAGACCACATGAAAAGAAATTAGACTCTAGAACAGTAAGTAGCTACTTTATTGGATATTCGGAGCAATCAAGGGGATATAAGTTTTATGATCCCAAAGTAAAGCATATCTTTGAGACGGGAACTGCAGTGTTCTTTGAGGATATTGAGTTTGGGGGGAAGAATAAAAATGTGAGACATTGTCTTTGAGGAGGAATGTATTCCTACTACTCTTAAAGAGGAAATAGTTTATATTCCTATGATTGCTTTTGATAATGATCAGGATTTTGTTCCTATTAGTGATCAGGATGCAATACAAGTACAACAGGACATTGTTAATCAACTCCCAGAAGAACAAACTCAATAGCCTCAAGAACCAATGCATGAAGAACAAGTGCCTTTACGTAGATCCACTAGAGAAAGAAGGAGTGCTATTTCAGATGATTACATAGTACTACTCCAAGAACATGAGGAAAATGATGACATGGCGGAGGATGATCCAATCAACTTTCGTCAAGCCATGCAAGATTCACATTCTCAAAAGTGGATTGAAGCAATGAATGAAGAGTATAAATCAATGCAAGACAATAATGTTTGGGAACTTGTCCTATTGCCAGAAGGTGTGAAACCTATTGGTTGTAAATGGATTTTTAAAACCAAAAGGGATTCAAATGGTAATGTGGAAAGATATAAAGCACGTCTTATAACTAAAGGTTATACTCAAATATATGGGATTGACTATAAAGAAACCTTTTCTCCAGTTTCAATGAAGGATTCTTTTAGGACAATAATGACACTTGTCGCACACTTCGATATGGAACTCCATCAGATGGATGTCAAGACAGCTTTTCTTAATGGAGACATTGAGGAAACAATCTATATGGTGCAACCAGAATATTTTGTATCGGGAGATCCAAAGAGCATGGTTTGCAAACTTAAGAAGTCTATCTATGGGTTAAAGCAAGCTTCTCGTCAATGGTACCATAAATTTCATCAAATAATCATCTCATTTGGTTTTGAGGCGAATGTGGTAGATGATTGTGTGTATCATAAGTTCAGTGGGAGTAAGCACATTTTTCTGGTTTTATATGTTGATGGCATTTTGCTTGCCACAAATGATATGAGTATGTTAAATGATACCAAGATATTTCTATCTAGATATTTTGAAATGAAAGATCTTGGTAATGCATCTTTTGTATTAGGAATCCAAATACACCGAGATCATTCTCAGGGTATTCTTGGATTATCACAAAAGAACTATATCGATAAGGTGCTTAAAAGATTTGGCATGCAAGATTGCAAACCAGGAAACACCCCAGTCGCTAAAGGAGATAAGTTTAGTCTTAAACAGTGCCCTAAAGGAAGCCTCGAGACTCAAGAAATGCAAAAGATTCCCTATGCTTCAGCAGTAGGAAGTCTTATGTATGCTCAAGTTTATACGCGTTCGGATATTGCGTACATTGTTGGAGTGTTGGGCAGATATTTAAGCAACCCAGGAATGGATCATTAGAAAGCAGCAAAGAGGGTAATGAGATATTTAAAGAGAACTAGTGATTACATGCTCACATATAAGAGGTCAGATACTCTTGAGATCATGGGATATTCTGACTCTGATTTTGCTGGATGCCAAGATAGCATGAGATCCACTTCAGGCTATATTTTTCTGTTGGCTGGCGGAGCTATCTCTTGGAGAAGTGCCAAACAGACACTGACAGCTTCTTCCACCATGGCAGCAGAGTTTATAGCATGTTATGAGGCATCTAATCATGGAATATGGCTGAAAAATTTTATCTCTGGGCTGCGTATTTTGGGAAGGGTTGAGAAACCACTGAAGTTATTTTGTGACAATAGATCAGCTGTATTGTATTCCAACAACAATAGGAGCTCGACAAAATCGAAGCACATCGATATCAAGTTCCTTGTTGTGAAAGAAAGAGTACAAAGTGGACAGATTTTGATAGAACACATAAGTACAAACTCCATGATAGCAGATCCTTTGACGAAAGGTCTACCGCCCAATGTCTTTTATGAGCATACCACTCATATGGGTGTTATTCAGTTTGGTGAAATTTACTAGTGGGAGTTTGTACTGTATTTGTTTTCTATATATGTTTGGTTATGTCTCTGAAACTTATGTATTTAGAGATTTTCTGACCAGATATAAAGTTTAATGTTTACTTCATTACACTTTGTATAACTTAAGTTAAAGTTTTGATCTCACTTTGATTAAGGAGGACCAGTTGAAAATTGACATGAATAGATCACCTTGCATGTAATTTTCATGTCACAAATTCATAATTGATCTATGTTATTTGATTGTATTGATATACGTGATCATTGATGGTTTAGTTGTGACAGATACAACAAAGACTGCATTGATCCTATGTCTATATAATCAATGGACGAGATTGTTGAGAAAGCCCTAAGGTTATGATGACAAAAGTTTTGAGCTCACTAAGGTTAACACATTTATAAGTTTACACATATAGCCCAGTGGGAGATTATTAGAATTTTGGAGCTATAATTGTAAATTATAAATTGTGAATGTCATCAATTAAATAAGTTAAAAATTATTGTGATCTTAATTTTGGAATTAAAGATTTTGACTTAATTAAAGGGCTTAATTGTTATGAATAAACTATTGTGGATATCATGTGCTAATTCTAATTTGTTGAGGGGCCAAATTAGAAATAAGCAACCTTTGGATTATATAATAGGTTATGGTCCCAGTTTGCAGAACGACACTTTTTTCGTTTTGTTTCCCATCGACAAAACTCTCTGGAAACCTAAAGAAGTCTGCAAATTGAAGATCATCTCTCAGGATTAAAACTATGGATTCCGGTACGCTTCCGCAACTTAAATTATTATCATGTTTGTTATTTCTTAAGAGTAGATTAGAAATTAAGATTCTGAATTAAAGTTTTACCAATTTCTATCACATCCCACATTATCACGCATTTGGTATCTAAGTGTAAGAGAAGATGATGGCTTACATTCCACATTGCCCTTCGTCATGAGTTTGGCATATCCTACATTGCTTGGCTTGTGAGTTTGGCAACCTCGATCGTGACTAACCACTGTCGGTTAGTGCGACTGTGTGAGTGGTTGGAGGAGAAGATGAGACGAAACAATAGACTGATAATGATCTGAGAGTAGTTATCATGCATTTAGGCTTATGCAGGTATTAACTTAGGGTTAAGCAGTCAGAGTTAGAGGTTGGACTTGATAAGTCAATGGAATAGATAGTTATTTCAAGAAGTGAGACATGACAATTGGTATCAAAGTAAATATTCTACGTATGGTGAAATGTTGAAAGGTATTTACATGATGGTGTATAGCTCCATTAATTTGGTGCTGTAAATTAGAGACGGTCTAGGCTATGAGTTCGACTTTGAATTAATTTTAACTGGAGTGTCAAGAGTTAATTCAACTTAACGAGTTACTTCTCATCTTCTGTCATCCAAGTAGATCGTGATATACATTATAGGACTATGAATGATACTATTGGTACCTTCTCTACATAATCCCCGATAGAGGGGTTAGCAGGTGACCCTAGATCCGATCCGAAATACACGGCTCCGCTAAGGAAGAAAAGGAAGATTGACACGGACGAATATCAGAAGCCATTGGCACGGGCGAATGTCAGAAGTCATGCGAATGTCAGAAGCCATTGGCACGGGCGAATGTCAGAAGCCATTGGCACGGGCGAATATCAGAAGTCATTGGCACGGGCGAATGTCGGAAGCCATTGGCACGGACGAATGTCGGAAGCCATTGGCACGGGCGAATGTCGGCTTGCACGCAGGCGAATCGGCGAAGCGGTGGCACGGCGAATGTTAGAAGTCATTGGCGGAGAGTTAGCGAAGCAATCGAGGGAAAGAGGAATTGGTTCGGGTTGATAAAAAGCCGTAGGGCTAGGTCACCCGTGGGCTACAGACCTAAACTAGCTTCCCTCGATACGGAAGGCTGAGGGAGGTAGTCTAGCCTAGTTTCCCGAAAAATAGAGGAAAAGGTGTTAGGCAACGGCCTGGGAGGCCCCACACAATATTCCAAGGAGTCTTCACTCCTTATATTTGTAACAGAATTATTCTCCAGGAAGAGGTGGTGGTCACGTATACGATGGAGATAATCCACGACGTTACGATGAAGGAGGAGGGAGGATAAAAGGAAGGAGGCAAAGAGAAAAAGAGGATCCGCAATCATTCCGACGCAGCAAGAGAGAAGAAGAGGCAAGAGGAGAAGGAAAAAAGGGAACAACCATCTCGCCGGAGAAGAAGGACAGAGATCGACCATTGCTACATCTCTTGTATTTTCCTTGTCTTGTAATATCATTGTAAGAGGTCTTTCTCCTCCACCTGCGGAAACTTGCTTTCTGTAAAGGAGGACCTTCATAGTGAAAGTGCTTAGGCACCGCATCTGGTGAGAAAACTCACCTCCGTGGAGTAGGAATCCTCATTCCGAACCACGTTACATCTTGTGTCTGAATCTCGATTGCTGGCGTCAGTTTCTTGCGTTTCATCTACTTCATCCTCTTATTCTTTACTGATTGCGGCCGGGGAGAATCCTCTGAAACCTCCCTCAGTGCTTCACTGCATTGAAAACGGAGCGACCAGATTTTTTCCCATACCCGCATCAGTTGGCGCCGTCTGTGGGAACATTTGAGCTGGACGTCGAGATGCAACCTGAAGAAATACAACAACCTGATACTTCTGCAGTGGAGGAGCACCCCATCACCCTTCTACCATCGCAGCTGAAGGCCCTGATGGATGACGCTATTACAGAAGCCCTCGCCAGGGAAAGGAGAAGGACCGGATATCTGCATCCGCACTCCGGGGAACCTTCTTCCAGAGGCCCACCCCCAGAAATGCCTCCTCCCTCTCGTACAGCCGCCAATGGGGAAGTATTGCTTGGAGGCGGACTTGGGGGAAGAACGCCTCAGAATACTATGCCCTTCACCCAAACGCGCAGAGAGGAACAGGGTGAAAGTCAATCAACCAGACCTTCGAAAGTATACGAGCCCAGTCCCTTCACGATGGACATTCTCACGAGCTCCCTCCATCCTACCTTAGGAATCCTCGGTCAATAAGTATGATGGTTAAGCGGATCTTGAAGAGCACATATCTCAATTGACGGGCGACCTCGCTTCACATTATCTTGGCGCTCTCAAGTGCGAGTCTTAGAACTACTGGGGCTCGGCGTAAAAGTGGTTTACTACTCTGCCCCCGGGGTCTATCACCTGTTTTGCTGACTTCCAGAGAATGTTCAGTCGAGAATTTGTCAGCTGTAAAGCGTATAAACAAAGCGCCTCTATGTTAATGCATATCACCCAGGGACCTTTAGAATCCCTTAGGGGGTATATTCATCGATTCACTTCTGCAGCCAGGGGAATCCCCGCCACCTGATCTGAATCTTTTAGAGGCGCTATCCAGCACGGGCTGAAGGAGGGCCCCTTCCTCAGTTCCTTGTTGAGACAACCTACGGATAGTTACGAAGAGCTACTGAGCCGTGCGGAGCAGTTTATCCGCGAAGAAGAAGGATTAAATGCGGAGGGCGAGCGGACGGCAGCGATCCCAATCAAAGAGTTCATCCACGCTCTCAAGCACCCCTCGGCGGGAGTATACAAGACCTTTTCGACGGGGAGGTTCCGAGGCCTCGTCAATCTTTGCAAGGTGTTCGCCCCCACTCCGCCATTACAAATCATGGCGTCGTCGCTTCCTCCGTGAGGACATGGAAAGAAGCGTGAAATGGAATTTTATGACGGCGGTCTGCTGATGACCCTTAGGACACGAGGGGATCCGCGTAACCCCCCGCGTTCTTTTGCCAATATCATACAGAATACGACCACAGTAGTGGTCGATGTTTCAAGTTACAAGAATAATTGGATCGCCTCCATGCTGCATATCCGCAAGTAAGGTTTCAGGCAGGAGGGCCGGCGCGGCGAGGCCCCCGACCCAATGTAACCCATCCAGGGCCATATAATCAACAACCCCGGGTCACTTTCCCCCAAACGTCATCCCAGGAGGTTGTCTCTCAAGAAGGTCCATCAGGTGAGGGCCCTTCATCCAATCTAGATGATATTCCCACACGGGGAGTTATTCATGTTATAGCTGGAGGACCTACCGACGGGGACTCTAACCGGACGCGGAAGTCGTACGCCCGTCTCATGGAGAGTTTGGCCATCGTCACCGACCATACTATTCAAGTGGCACCGCCCGTTTCGTTCGGGCCAGAAGATCTGCAAGGTGTCCTACTGCCCCACACGGACGCCTTAGTTATCCGTATATCTCTGGCCAATTATGAAGTGACCCGGGTACTGGTTGACTCGGGAAGTTCTGTCAACATCCTCTTCCAGGAAGCCTTCGGACAGATGCAGCTGGGAAACGCTCAACTAGAAGGGGTGGCCACTCCCCTCTTCGGATTTGCAGGGCACGTGGTCCACCCGACAGGGCAGATTTCATTGCCTTTAACTCTGGGCGTAAAGCCCAGCCAAAAAACCAGTATAATTCCTTTCCTTATCGTGGACGCTCCGTCCACTTATAACGCTATTCTTGGGCGTCCTTTCCTCACCCTTTTTCAGGCCGTGGCTTCCCCATACCACCAGAAGCTAAAATTTCCAGTAGGTCAATCGGTGGGAGAAGTTCGTGGAGAAATGTAAAGCCTCCGTGGTCGCACAAATGGTTCAGGACGATCAGAAGAAAGCCCGAACCGAGGACCTCAAAGGCAAAGTTGTCATCATCACTGATGTCTGTGTCCTGGAGGAATCTCCCCCCAAGGCTAATAAAATAGAGGAGGGAGAACTGGTGGAAATCGCTCGAGGAAAGGTCACACGGATAGCACAACAGCTGGATGTCAAAGAAGAGCTGGTGGCTTACCTGAAGGAGAATGAAGACATCTTTGCAAAAGATGTGCATGATCTCACGGGGATTCATCCTCAAGTGGCGGAACACCATCTCAATATCATCAAAGGAGTCCGACCCGTCCAACAGAAGAGGCGACATTTTGGACCAGAAAAGGACAAAGTCATAGCAGAAGAAGTGGACAAACTACTAAAAGCGGGTAATGTAAAGGAAATCCAGTTCCCCGAATGGGTTTCTAATGTAGTCTTGGTCCCCAAGCCTTCGAGGCAATGGAGGATGTGTATCGATTTCCATGATTTGAATAAAGCATGCCCTAAAGACTGCTACCCCTTGCCTCGTATTGATCAACTGGTGGATTCTACTGTGGGATATGAAGTGGTGTCCCTAATGGATGCATATCAAGGATATCATCAAATACCTTTGGCCTAAGAAGATCAAAAGAGAGTTAGCTTTGTGACTGCGGGGGGGTTATACGCTTATGTAGTAATGTCGTTCGGACTAAAGAACGCAGGAGCCACCTATCAGCGCCTTATGGACAAAATCTTTGCGGAGCAGAAAGGGAAGAATGTGGAGGTCTACGTGGATGACATCTTGGTCAAATCGAAGGTCACTCGGGATTTAGTCAAGGACTTAAATGAAACCTTCGCTACATTAAGGCGGTTTAATATGAAGCTAAACCCTAACAAATGCCTGTTCGGGGTAAAGAGTGGCAAGTTCTTGGGGTACATAGTAATGGAGAAGGGGCTGCAAGCCAACCCTGAGAAAGTGCAAGCCCTATGCAACATGAAATCACCTGCTAATCTGCGAGAGACCCAAAAGTTGGTGGGCAGGATTGTTTCTTTATCCCGATTTATAGCCAGATCGGCGGACAAGGGGCTGCCTTTTTTCAAGATTTTGCGCAAGGCTGCTAAATTTCAGTGGGATGATCAATGTGAATAGGCTTTCCAGGAGTTGAAAAAATATTTGGCGGGACTCCCCAGCCAAAACCAATACAGAGAACCATTATGGATGTATCCGCCGTCTCGGAGGAGGAGTAGTTAGTTGGTATTATTGAAACAAGAAGGTTCTCACCAAACGAACCTATTTATTATACCGGCCATATCCTCGAAGGGGCGAATTCGCGTTATCTGAGCTAGAGAAGTTGGCATATATCCTAGTACTAATCGCCCGCAAATTAAGGCTGTACTTTTTGGCTCATCCCATCACCGTTCAAACGCACAGCGAATTGGGTAAGGTTGTCACTAAGCTAAATTTCTCTGGAAGATTGGCCAAATGGGTGGTAGAACTAAGCGAGTATGATATTCACTACCAACCTCGAGCGGTTATCAAGGCCCAAGCACTCGATTTTTACAGCGAAGGTACCTTGCGGTAGCGGAAGATGGTTCGGCAACAAAGGAGGAGGATCGAGGCATGGAATATATTCGTGAAGCGGTTCTTGAGATCTACGCGTGGCGTTGGTATTTTATTAATTTCCCGGAGGTGAAAAACTCGATTAGCGATTCACCCGGAATATCGGGCATCTAATAATGAAGCGGAATATGAAGCCATTCTAGCGGATCGCATCGCTAAAGCGGTGGGGGCTTCTTCCATTGTGATCCACTCGGATTTTGGTAATATCACAACTTCAAGGTTCTTTTGCGGTTCGGGAGGAAAGGCATAAGTACTTGAAGACTTTGAGAAAGAAAAGCTCAATTTAAATCAGTCCTCTTGAAGCAAATCCATGAGAGTACTGGGAAGCGGATGAATTGGCTCGGATGGCTAGCTATGGGAGGAATAAAATACTCGGAAGCGATCCATACGAGAATTCATACTTCCTTAGCAATATGCAGTGTGGAGGAGACATACAAACTCTTGATTGGAGGACCGACATCATAGCTTATTTACGGCACGGGAAGATCCCTGAAGGGAAAATAGCGGCATCCACTTTAATAAACCGAGCCAAACGGTTCATCCTCTTAAATGAAGACCTATACAAGACCTCTTTTGGGCGACCCTTGTTAAAATGCCTGGGAAATGAGGATGCGGAATGGGTACTCCGGGAGATCCATGAAGGATGCTGTAGCAATCATTTAGGAGGGAGAGCTTTAGCAAGAAAGGCCTTATTGGCAGGATACTTTTGGCCTACTCTTCAGCAAGATGCTGCTCATATAGTGCAAACTTGTATCGCTTGTCAGAAGCATATCAACCGTTCTGAACGGCCAGCTGAGTTAATGAAAGTTGTAATCTCTTCTTGTCCTTTCGATCAATGGGGAATGAATATAGTAGGCCCGATGCAGTACCTTTCTGAGAGGAAGTTTTTATTGGTAGCTGTGGATTATTTTTCCAAATAGGTGCAGGCAGAGCCCTTAGCCAAAATTACTGAGAATGCCGTAATACAGTTCTTATGGAGAAATATCATTTGTCGGTATGGTATCTCTCAGAAAATAGTCAGTGACAATGGACGACAGTTCCAAGGAAAAAAGATCCAAGAATGGTGCCAAAGTCTCAACATTCAGCAGGCTTTCACTTAGGTAGCCTATCCTCAAGCGAATGGGCAGGTGGAAGTAACTAACAGGATCCTCATTCAAGGATTAAAGACCAAGTTGGGTGCTCGGAGAAGCGGGTAGAAGAGTTACCCGGCGTCTGTGGGCCTATCGAACTACACCCAAGGCGAAAGCAGAGAAACTCCCTTTAGTTTGGTATACGGGACGGAAGCCGTTATTCCGGTCGAAGTTTTGTTGAATAGCGTTCGGATAAAGGCATATGAACCAAATCAGAACCAACTTATTCGAAGCACTGAATTGGACTTGGTGGATGAAAGGCAGGAGATGGCACGGAGGCGAGCGGAATTTTACAAGCAAAGAGTGCAGCGAGCCTTTAATAAGAAAGTGGTGCCTCGGAGATTTCAAGAAGGGGATTGGGTTTTGCGTAAAGTCAATCCTACCGAGACCCTAAGTGGCTCCCAAAGAAGGACCTATGAAATAACGCTCTGCGTAAAGTATTCATATTATCCGAAGATGACCAGGGCAAAGAGCTTCCACGACCTTGGAATGCCCTTCATTTAAAACTCTTTCACACTGTATGAGAAATATGGAATAGAAGAAGGGAAGTTATGAAACTCCGAAGGGGGTGCTTCTTGAATTGATTGTGTTAATTAGATGCCAAGTATTCTCCAAATTTCATTAAGGGGTTATTTACAAGGGCAATATGGTATTATCAATACATCTTGAAGAAGAAGAGGAAAAACAGAAAGGAAATTCCCGTTTCAAAATGGGATATTAAATTACAGCTTAAACCGGTCGGGAGGATAACGTCGAAAACCAGCCTCCCAATTTAAAGAAAATGAAGGATAAGTGGGAGGAGGTAATCCTTGGGCGGCATACTGCCGAACCGCGTCATTAAATCCGTCTTGATAGGTGGCGCGCATTAAAATGATGAGCCGCTCCTCGCGGTTCGGACGGTCGAGCCGCTCGATCTGACCTCTCGCATGTTTCTTGTTGTTCTTGAAGATTTCGACGCACGTCCACATAGCGCCGCGACACCTCCATAATAGCATCGGCCAAGATAGAGACATCATCGGCTCGGGAACTTTGGTCCTGCTGCACAAGGTGTGTCATCTCCACCATATTTTGACGCATGAAAGCTGAAATTCCCTCCGCTTGAATAAGATGTTGGTTTGGCGAGTTCTGCTCATCCTCTCTGGAGGGAAGTTTCTTACTGCGTGGCGCGTGAGCATGCGTCTGGAATTTCTGAGGATGAATTTTCTTGTACCTCCTTACTGGCGGTCGGAGGTCCCCTATCTTATCTGTGCTCACGATCTTGAACTTGAAGGCGGCGATGGCGTCGAGATCCCGTTGCTTCCCTTTGAGGAGCTCTGCTACCTGCCCTTGAAGACGTAGTAACTCTTGAGCCGAGGAAGATTCTGTGTCAAGAGAGGCTGACTGGACTTCCTGCTGGGGGACGAGTGGCTCTGCACCTGGACGTGGTTGCTCTTTTAATGCTGCAATAGTGTCAGCATCCTTCTGAATTTGCTGGCGAGCTTTGGCTAATTTCTCTTGGCACAGGTGCAATTGTTGTAACAGGAGTCGTTCTCGATTCTGAGCATTCGCCAAGCCTTCCTGTTGTTGTCGCTCCCATTCTTGGGCTTGAGCCTGGTATTGATGAAGAGAGCGATCCAATTCTTGATGGTTGGTCAGGGCCTACATACCGGTCGGGGGAAAAGAAATTGGTCAGCTAGACAAAGCTAAGGAATCTGAGTAAGAAAACGTACCAAGTCCAAAGCATGACGCATGCCTTCCATGCGAGGAACCACTTCCTCTGAGTTCAGGATCCGAAGACTCCTGGGGGAAAGGGAAGAAGACGGGACGGAAGATGCTAAAGGAGGAATCTCGCTTATAAAGGGGAAAATGGGGGCAGTATCCATTGGTTGAGAATGGAAAGAAAGAGGAGCATCATTCGGACGGCCCATGGAGGTGGTAGTCAGGGGCGGCATATCCGGAGTTGCGGGGAGAATATGTGTCACGCATGGTTGGGGGTTGAGTTCGGAAGGAAAGACGGAAGGAGGCTGATCGGAGGAGGGATCTTGAGAAGATGAAATGATGAGCATTGGGCTGGAGGAGCCTTCGATGGGGATGCAAGAAGTAGAGGGACCTTGGTCATGGTCCACAGGAGGAGAGGGATTCTTCAGGCGATGAGCGAAGAGGGAAGTTGGCAGTGAAGGAATATCAACCGCCATGGGTTCAGAAAAGGAATGACGTGCCGGGGAAAGAGAAGACAGGGGTGATCCAGCCTCTGTCATTGGCTGACATGGGAATACATCCTCCCCAGGTTCATCCCCAGGTTGCGGGGAAGAAGAAGGCGATTTCTGAACGTCGTTGGCGGAAGGAGAAAGAGGGGGAAAGTTAGGGCTTGTAAAGACCGGAGGAAGTGAGGAGAGACTAATGACCCTGGCTTCCTCCGGGATGGAGGTAGTGAGGGTCGCCGGAGGAGGAGAGGGAGAACGACAAGGTGAATCAGGTATGGTGGTGATCGGGGAAGGTGAAAAGGAAGAAGAAGCGAAAGGCTGACCAGCATCCCGTTTGCGATTCGGGTAGCGGCCCGCTATCTCCTGGAAGAAGTTAGAATGCATCTTGGGGGTCTAAAAATAAAAGGAAAAGAGGGGCTGGGAATAAAGGATTGAGGAAATGAGGTTTGGCGGCGGAGGAGCAAACAGATGAAGAAAAAGGAGACCAAAAGGCGAAGGGATGAAGATGGCAGAAGAAACGAAGACAAAAGAACCCCCTATAAAAGGGGGAAGAATGGGCTTGCAGCCATTAGTGGGCTTCTCGTCTGTGGTGAAAGGGAAAGAAGGGTTTACATTTCTAAATGTCCCATTATGTATTAAAGCCCCCCATCTGCAGGGGAAGGGGCGGACATAGGCATTCCCCCTTTAGGAGGAGAGCCAAAAGAGGAATGATATGAAGGCGTTGCCTCCTTTATGCTGATGGCCTTGGCGCTATACATATAAATTTCTATCCCCGCAAGGCAGAGCGGAAGATATCCCTGTGTGGTGGTGGAACGGAAGAACCGATATCCTTCGGTTATTATTTACTCTATGTATAAATTTTTATCCCCGCAAGGCAGAGCGGAAGATATCCCCGTGTGGTGGTGGAACGGAAGAACCGACATCCTTCGATTATTATTTACTCTATGTATAAATTTCTATCCCCGCAAGGCAGAGCGGAAGATATCCCCGTGTGGTGGTGGAACGGAAGAACCGATATCCTTCGGTTATTATTTACTCTATGTATAAATTTCTATCCCCGCAAGGCAGAGCGGAAGATATCCCCGTGTGGTGGTGGAACGGAAGAACCGATATCCTTCGGTTATTATTTACTCTATGTATAAATTTCTATCCCATGAGCGAGCGGAAGATAACCCGTGTGGTGGTGGAGCGGAAGAACCGATATCCTTGGTTATTATTTACTCTATGTACAAATTTTTATCCCCGTAGAGCGGAAGATATCCCCGTGTGGTGGTGGAACGGAAGAACCGACATCCTTCGTTTATTTTTTACTCTATGTATAAATTTCTATCCCGCAAAGCGAGCGGAAGATATCCCGTGTGGTGGTGGAACGGAAGAACCGATATCCTTCGGTTATTATTTACTCTATGTATAAATTTCTATCCCCGCAAGGCAGAGCGGAAGATATCCCCGTGTGGTGGTGGAACGGAAGAACCGATATCCTTCGGTTATTATTTACTCTATGTATAAATTTCTATCCTCATGAGCGGAAGATATCCCCGTGTGGTGGAGGAACGGAAGAACCGATATCCTTCGGTTATTATTTACTCTATGTATAAATTTCTATCCCCGCAAGGCAGAGCGGAAGATATCCCCTTGTGGTGGTGGAATGGAAGAATCGATATCCTTCGGTTATCATTTACTCTATGTATAAATTTCTATCCCCGCAAGGCAGAGCGGAAGATATCCCCGTGTGGTGGTGGAACGGAAGAACCGATATCCCCGCAAGGCAGAGCGGAAGATAGCATGGTTGACTCATTTAAGGGTTCTACATACCCGGCAGATTGAAAAGACGGAAGATCTGAAATATGCCTCAGTCCTGTGTGAGTCTACGTGAATACAAAAGGAGTAAAGAGTGGTACAACTCAGAAGATACTGGAGAAGGGAGATAAACTAGGAAAGTTCATTGATGTGAGAGAATAACATATTCTAAGTCATCTCTGAGGAAAATAACAAACAATGGCCCTTATATATCCCGGCGTTCTGAGTTCTTTGTTAGGAGGGACAGAGGGAGTTCCCTTGTATGGTTGAGGTTGGCACCATAGTTGACGCCGATAGGATTGCTGCAAGAAGGTCTGCTTGGCCAGTTCCTTTTGGGACCCGACCAGTTGTTGGCGCAAGGAGCAATTATTGGCAGAAGTTTCCTCCAGCTGTTGCTGTAAACACTTCACTTGTTCCTCCAAGATAGCTATGTATCGGCGATCATTTATCTGTTCTTTAGAAGGCGAGGAATTGCTGCCCTGTTCCGATATTCTGTCCATGGCAAGCAAAGGAAAAAGGAGAATGATGGAAGCTATCAGGTAAAGGTCGGGGGTTTTTATGGCGACGAAGGGGAATAGTGCATTTATTGGTAGGAGAAGTAGGGACCATAAATGCCAGTAAAGAAGAGAAAATATGAGGGCAGTAGTGGGAAGGTTGACAGGACTACAATTGTAATTAAGAATGTCCGAATCCCCGAGAAATGATAGAAGAAGGTATATTCGGATCAGATTACCGTCCTTTTGGAAGACAGAAACCTTACTTCTACAGGAAAAAGACAAAAACAGATATCATTTGCCTCCCTTATTTTTTATTAACATATTTGAAACGATTACATTAACTTGATCTACAAAGATTTTCCATGATTACTCCTAACAGATGAAGCGGGAGATGTCTCTTCGGGGGGAGAAGGAGCCAATATAACTCTGAAGCGTTCGCCTTGAGGTGGAGGAAGAACTGGTGGACCTTCATCAAAAGGAGAAGGATGAACCTTTGCCGGGGGAACTGGGACGAAAGCCAGCGCTGGTGGAAGTGAGGGAAGTTCAGTGGTAGCGCGAGGATCTCCCACTGTATACTCCCATGTGAAGGGAGGATTCCACACCCTGTTACGGAAGGAGGGGAAAGGAGCGCGGAAGGACCTCCCTGTAGGAGGAGTTGGAGTTGGAGGGAGAGACGGGAGCGGAAGGGGGCGGAAAGCTGAAGTAGCAGTTGAGCGGGTCTCCGAATCTTCCATATCCTCAGAGACCCAGTCTTGTAGTTCAAAAGATTCCGACTCTGAAGAAATTTCGATAGGATGCCCTGCTGAAGCCATGATAGTGAGATAGCAGGACGAAGACATGGGGGACGAAGGATTTATAATGGAAGAAAAGGGGCAACAGAGGTTCTGGGAAAGGGGAAAGAAGACGAAGAGATTGATATCGTTTCCAAAGCAGTAAGAGATATAGGGAAGATCAACAGGCAAGAGCTATTTAAAGTGTCACCCGAACCAGAATCGGAACGGATATGGATGATATCGTGTAAAAACCCTTCCAGCGAATTCCCGAACCAGAATCGGGACGGATATGAATGATATCGGGTAAAAACCCTTCTAGCAAATTCCCGAACCAGAATCGGGACGGATATGAATGATATCAGGTAAAAACCCTTCCAGCGAATTCCCGAACCAGAATTAGAGCGGAGGAATAACGGTATTCGAGATCTCTCCGATAAGCAACCGAAGCGAGGTTATTACTGCATTTACACGGGAAAGAGATAACAGTATAGAGCAAGATCAATTTAAAATTGGTTCAGAGTTCCCAACCCCTCAAGGAGCATAACAAGATGATGATAGTTAGTTATATGGACAAAGTTATCGTTCAGAAGCAAGCGAGAAGCCATCAGGGAAATTACTAAAAAAGAGAATGTTATAAATTACAAGTTCAAGAGATCGGGCGGATACTTAGCTAACGCCCCTACCGGATCCAAGTAACTAGTGTCCGTGCCGGGAGGCGGGTATCCCTGCTCGGCGTTTTGAGCCGAGGACCCCTCAAAGCCTAATACAAACAAATCTACCCCCTTCTTCACGTAGCGTCTTTTAAGATCAACCTCCTGCTCTTTCATCTGATCTTGGCATTTGGCTAGTTGAGCTCGACTTTCACTTGATTCGGCCTCGAGCATCTTTTCGATGGCGCTTGTATGGCACAGTGACCCAAAGTCGAGGGCCTCTGAATATTCTTGGTGAAGGATGGATTCTTCTTTTGATAAAGCTGGAGGAAAAGATGCCACTAGAGAAGACAACTCCTGGCATTTTTCAATACAAGATCTCTTGGTAGCCTCCCAAGATTGACGCTCCAATTGGAGCCTGTAGCGCTCCTGCTGAAGCTGTAGAATGGTGGTTGAAGAGTCCGCAGCTTTGATCATGGCCTCCCCAAGGTGCCCTTTATATTCTTTCAACTCCCGGGCCAAGTCATCTACTTGTTGCAGCTCACTAGATTGGAGGAAAATCCGCTGCTCCAATTCCTCGTTCTTTATTGCAGTTCTTCCTTCTCGCTCTGACGAAGGCTAATTGCACCCTTGCCTCCTCACATTGGCCCCTCATATCAGCCTCCTTCGCCTCTTGTTAAGCTTAAGCTGCGAGCAGATTCTTCTGTTGTGTCACCAGCGAAGTGGCGAGTTTCCACATAGATTAGCGGGCCAACCGAGTTACCATTTGCTATCTTGAGTGGCGGCTGCAGGAAAGAAAGCATCATTATACATTGGCATATAGTAATACTTGCGGAAAGAGAAAGAGGAGAAGTAATAGATACCTCGGCCCGATGGTTTGCTCACTTGCTCGCATGGGCCTTATGACGCCTGGATCGATTAAAGAATTTCACCTCCGAGGGGTGCAATTTAGCGAGGACCCCAACGTGGCCCTTGGAGGAAAAGGAAGGGAAGGGTCTTCCCTTGAGGAGGAGGGGGTCCGACATGGCGAAGGGGGTGGGAGCAGTTCTTGGGTCAAGGAACAGCGGAGCTTGGAGGGACTCTATATGAGAAGGTGGAGGTGAATTTTGTGCGAAGAAAATGAGGGAGAATCCCTCCTTGAAGAGAGGAGAAGGGACAGGGAGGTCTTGCCTCCTCTTCTTGGCTCATAAATGGTTAGGGAGACCCTGGTTGAGCCAAGATGAGGAGAGCAGTGATGGTGGAGGCTCCTTTCTTGATGAGCCGCAGTTTTTTCCGAGGAGGTGACGGAGCTGCTGTGGATTTGCCTCTGTTAGTTGATGTCTTCTTCTTCTTGGCAGCCTCGATCGACTCCCCTTCCACCAAAGCCTTCTGCATCAGATTATCTACAAGATATACTGGTAAGAAAGATGAATGACCTAAAAAGGAAGTCACATTGCAGGATAAATGTCACCCTACCTACAGCAACCAAAGTCGTCAAAGGTAGAGGAGACAATCCAAAGTGGCTTAAGAGGGGAGTTTCTACCAGATGGTTTGAGCAGTAATGTAACTCTCCTAAAACTCTATACACTTCCGGAAAGGGACATTTGGTCCTCATTTCCCGGAAGGGAGGCAATTCGGGAAGGTCTACCTTCCAAGTATCGGAATAGGGTAAAGGCTCTGGAAGCTGTACAAAGAAGTATAGTGCTTCCCAGCCCTTGTGGGAAGTAGGCAGGTTCACCAGGAATTGGCAGTCTGAACGGCTAGATAAATAAAAGAGACCTGCCTTAGAAGACTTTAACTGGAAGAAGCAATGGAATATTTCGGGGGTCAAAGAGAGGTTCAAGTGTTGGAACACTATGTGGGCTCCCGATAGAATCCGGAAGGAGTTGAGGGTGAATTGGTTCAGGGGTAATCCGTAGAAGTTTAGGAGGTTTGAATAAACCTGTGGTACCGGCAAGGATAGGCCGTTAAGAAATTGTTCAGAGAAAAAGCATGTCAAACCGGGAGGAGGATTATGAGGCCGATGCAGTTTAGTCGTGAAACAACATTTTATAGAGGGGTCTATGTAGTCGTTCTTAATATTAAAGAAATAATGGTTACAATCTAACTGGGTTATGGTATGTTCATACCAGGTGGGTGAAGAGGTGGTCCTAGGAGCCATGGGTGTGAACAAAGCAGAACACTTACTCGGGGGTTAAAGAAGAATCGTGTGGGGAAAGGAAGAACTGGGTCGCCGCAACGCCGCTGGTGAGAACCACGGGAGAAGAAGAACAGACTGGATTGTCAAGCACACTAAACGATACCTAAAAGAAGAAGACGAGGGTTTATATAAGGTTTTCCGCGACGATTCAGCTGCACAGAAGGAGGAGGAGAAGCGGAGCCCATGGGCCCAACGGGCCTCCTTCAATATACTGGGGGGAGTTATAAGGGAACGGATGGATTTAAGTCGAGAAATGAAGAATAGGTCAGAAACTTTATGTACATTGGTAAAATCAAGCTTATAACTTCGCTTGACTATTTTTCGGGGTTGACTAATGATACTACTGGTACCTTCTCTACATAATCCCCGATAGAGGGGTTAGCAGGTGACCCTAGATCCGATCCGAAATACACGGCTCCGCTAAGGAAGAAAAGGAAGATTGACACGGGCGAATATCAGAAGCCATTGACACGGGCGAATGTCAGAAGCTATTGGCACGGGTGAATGTCGGAAGTCATTGGCACGGGCGAATGTCGGAAGCCATTGGCACAGGCGAATGTCGGAAGCCATTGGCACGGGCGAATGTCAGAAGCCATTGGCACGGGCGAATGTCGGAAGCCATTGGTACGGGCGAATGTCGGAAGTCATTGGCACGGGCGAATGTCAGAAGCCATTGGCACGGGCGAATGTCGAGCGATGGCGCAGGCGAATGTTAGAAGCCATTGATGCGGGAGAGTTAGCGAAAATGTCGACCGCAAAGGAGAGGCAGGCGCTTTGCGAGAGGTCGGTCAATCGATCAATACTGAAAGGGAATTTGACATGGGAAAAGAGGAATTGGTTGGGTTGATAAAGCCCTAGGGCTAGGTCACCCGTGGGCTATAGACCTAAACTAGCTTCCCTCGATACTGAAGGCTGAGGGAGGTAGTCTAGCCTAGTTTCCCGAAAAATAGAGGAAAAGGTGTTAGGCAACGGCCTGGGAGGCCCCACACAATATTCCAAGGAGTCTTCACTCCTTATATTTGTAACAGAATTATTCTCCAGGAAGAAGTGGTGGCCACGTGTACGATGGAGGTAATCCACGACGTTACGATGAAGGAGGAGGGAGGATAAAAGGAAGGAGGCAAAGAGAAAAAGAGGATCCGCAATCATTCCGACGCAGCAAGAGAGAAGAAGAGGCAAGAGGAGAAGGAAAAAAGGGAACAACCATCTCGCCGGAGAAGAAGGACAGAGATCGACCATTGCTACATCTCTTGTATTTTCCTTGTCTTGTAATATCATTGTGACAGGTCTTTCTTTTCCACCTGCGGAAACTTGCTTTCTGTAAAGGAGGACCTTCATAGTGAAAGTGCTTAGGCACCGCATCTGGTGAGAAAACTCACCTCCGTGGAGTAGGAATCCTCATTCCGAACCACGTTACATCTTGTGTCTGAATCTCGATTGTTGGCGTCAGTTCCTTGCATTTCATCTACTTCATCCTCTTATTCTTTACTGATTGCGGCCGGGGAGAATCCTCTGAAACCTCTCTCAGTGCTTCACTGCATTGAAAACGGAGCGACTAGATTTTTTCCCATACCCGCATCAATAAAGGTTAAAGGAAATGAAAATCTAAAATCAGCAATGACATAAAAGTCAAAAGAGATAAAAACATGATCGGGTCAAAGGAAAACTGTCTTCAATATTTTGAATATCTTCACCAACTTTTGTCTTTTGAATTGAATATCCCAATTTGTGTGTAGCTATCAACTCTTTTGGAGATGGTCAAGCTTTGGCTTTGGTGGTACCAACTATATAGGGTGTGCTACGTGAATCTTATCCTTCCATTCAACTCTTTTGATTTGCAGGGCGAGCAGCTTCTTTGGCATATTGTGAAAAATAACGTTCTAAATCCAGTTATCGAGGCCTTCATCAAGAATGGCGACCGCTGTAATATGTTATATTCAGGGGTATTAAAGATATTTGAGTATATTCGCATTTCGCAAGGTACTTCTCGGGCAATCTCTATCAAGGAAAGTGGTCCTAGGTTTTTCTCGCAAGGATTTATTTCTCTCTGTGGGAGAATTTTAAAAGCACTCTGGTCATGTATGGAGTTGACAGTTCCTGGGGATGACTATCGAAGTTTAAGCATTTGGCATCCATTCAGGACTTAAAGATCAAATGTGAGCAAGTATGAATTGTCTTATTATATTTGAGAATTAAAAGCAGATCACAGAGTTTAACACTTTTGACTTAATGCATTATTGTTCAAAAAAGTAATGTGGAATCTTATATTCATAATTCACATATAAAACAATTTTATCTTCTCCAATTTTACTTTTCTTCACTGTTGTGTTTGACAAGTAACTTCTTGTCTGATTTCTCAAAACATAGCCTTGAGCAATCTGTTCCCAATTATACTGATGTAGATCGATCCTCGAAAAAGAGTAGAGGAACGCATCCTTGGGGCTTGAAAAAGAAGTAGAAGACTACTTTAATGACGGTAGGCACAGTGTATAAGTATATTGGCCAGAAATTATTACATTTCCACATGTTAAAAGGATGTATAAATTTCTAAATTTTGTAATATACCAGAGCATCGCTGCGCTCATCTGTTGCGCGAACGGTGCGCGGTAACGGACACTCCGTGCATGAACAGGCTTTCGCGCTGGGCAGCATGGCCATCGACATGGCGAAGCTCCATAGCGGAGGGCAAAGGATCAACAGTGTGTCGATGGAGGAGATTTTTTTTTTTTTTTTTTTTGCCATTATAACGTCTCCAAACAGCGTTTCATGATAATCACCGTTCTTCGTCGGAAATTTGAAACGGATTAAAATGTTCCTCTGTCGGAATGCCCGACCGTTCCTGGTCCGTTCCAACGAAATAAGGTCCTTTTCCTTTCTGTTTTT
This sequence comes from Wurfbainia villosa, assembly GCA_025175895.1. Classification (NCBI taxonomy): domain Eukaryota; kingdom Viridiplantae; phylum Streptophyta; class Magnoliopsida; order Zingiberales; family Zingiberaceae; genus Wurfbainia; species Wurfbainia villosa. The sequence goes on along the minus strand of CM045987.1, from coordinate 139,083,055 downwards.
TATTTCTGATTTTGTTTATTGCTTCTCGCACTGCAAGAGTTGATAACGTGGGTTCATTTATTTTGATTTTTTTTTTAATTTTCGTTCGATTAATTTTAGAAATGATCCTTTTTGAGGAGTTTATAATTCATCAAAATAAATTTGCGCTCTAACGTTGAAGTGATATTCTGTTTATGAAAATAAATTATTATGGTCAGGATTATCTGTACATAATTTTTTTAAAATTTATCGTTGAGTATGTTCTAATGGAAAATTGAACTATAATTTCCTAAGAAATGTCTTCATTCATTTCTTTTGGAGAATGATTGGATATGTACATATCATTTGATTATTTGTGCATACTGTATTCATAAAGTATGGTTTTGTTACTTTAACTTTTGTAGCTGAGGATCTGTTGGGATTGCTGATTATGAGGATGATAATGCGGATGACGACTATCATCTGTCCCCCAGGTAACTTCAAGATTCCACAGAATGGTGATATAGCTTTTACGGCTAAATACAAGTGTTAAGATGGCTCATGTAGATAAAGAAATAATATAATGCACTTATGCACAGTTGAGAACTTGAGATACGTCTGTGTCAGGAATTATGGCTGAGTCGTGTTATGTGCTGGCGAAAAATGTACCGTCGAGCCGTGAGCATGATCGTATCAGGAAGTATGATCGGACCGTATTATGCGTTGGAGGAAAACGTACGGTCAAAACATGATCGCGCCAAAAGGCACAAATCGGGTCATGCTAGGAGTTAGAAGAAATATATGGTCAAGACATAGTCGTACAAGGAGGCATGCCCGGACCGGATTGAGACATCAGATTGAGATATGAAACTGAATCAGAATGAAACGTGAAGCTGAATCATTATATTAATATATAAGTTGTGGTCAAGTTATGCTTATGGGCGAGACAAAATATGACCGAGATATAAACTATGGCCAAGTCAAACCGACATATAAGCTATGATCGAGTCAGGTTAAGATATAAGCTATGGTTGAGTCAGGCCGAGATATAAGCTATGGTGGAGTAAGACCGAGATATAAGCTATGGCCGAATTAGGTCAAGATATAAGTTATGACCAAGTTAGGCCGAGATATAAGTAATGACCGAAGTACGCGTATGACAAAGATAAAATATGGCCGAGATAAGATTGTGGTCGAGACAAGCTTGTGGCCGAGATACAATGGTCTTCTGGCTGATTTAAATTAACTTGTCGCTCTTGATTGGGTCCTTCTTGGCTCTCACTCTGCTTGGCCATCGACTTAACTCGGTTACTTGGCCGAGGATATTTCTATTGGCATCATAAGCATCCCCCTCTTGTCTAGTCGAAGGAGGCATAAGTTCGACTGACTAGACTAATTGTGTCGAACATAAAAAGAACAAGTAAGGCTGACCTCTGTTATCAAAGTGAAGCTTAGTGAAGATGCAGAAATTGAGATCAGAGGGATTACTGAGGGAGGAAATGTCAAGAGCCACTATATATATATGATGAATAACTGAACGATGTGGTCCGATACATAAAGGAATAACCCGTGTCGTATGTAAAAAAATTCGAGTAAATGGTTCGTTAGTCGGGGCTAGAACCCTGAATCGTTGGTTTGGGGGAATAGACTTCCTACCACTAAGTCATAAGATTACCAATGAGTATGATATAACAGAATATATCTATAGGCAGAAAAAGGGAGAAGTTGGTTAATTTGGCGAATCATTTAAAGAGATAATTAAGTTAAGGAAAACTCTATTTTTTTTCCATCTTTCCTTTCCCTAAACCCCAACCGCCGAACTCCCCTCCCCTCTCTCTCTCTCGATCTTCGTTATTTTTTTTTCCTCTGCCGCCGAACTCTCCTCCCTCTCTCTCTCGATCTTCTTTTTTTTTTCAGCCGCCGAATTCTCATCTTTCTTTCTCTCGTTCTTCCTCCACGGAATCAAAAAAAAAAGGAGGGCCTCTATAATTTCTCCACCGTGGGATAATTCAAGAGGGATCTCCTCAAGGACTTGGTAGAGGATCACACTAAAGCAAAGGAACACGTAAGAGGTCTTCTCTTTACGAAATCTAATGGTATAAATTGATGAAAAAGTGTAGGAAGTAAATATTGCTCACCTGCAGTATAAGTAGTTATCGTATGTCATTGATATGTTTTTTTGTGCTTGTTATTTCCAGTTACATGGTTGAGCAATTTATACGCATGTATATGAGCCAATTATGCATGGTATTTTTAGTTACATGATTTTTACCCGTTATGTCATGTTTGATTTAGTATCATATTTAGATCCATGATAAGAATGTGATTTATGATCATGCATGTTGTAGATGAGTTGTAGCTTACAATTATATGCATGATGTAGAGTAAGATGTAAAAATATTTCCTTTATAAAGAAAATTTAAAGATGCTCCCCGTTCGAATTGGGGATTAAGAGCACAACGATCTTCAGTATGCTCCTCATTTCAGTTTTGGGGGTCAAGAGCATAATGATCTTTATGATGCTCCCCATTCATGGTTTAGGGGATTAAGAGTATTTTTTTTCAGTATGTATAAAAATATAAGTATAAAGGAAGTATTTTACTTTTGACAGGGCATGTACCGGGCATCAGTTTCACCCACGGGCCAAGGGCCTCAATTTCAGTTACCCTAGTAGGTTCGGTGGTTGGCCACCCCGGTCTATTAGGAAAGCGCACATTGGTACTATGTCAAGTCTATATTCAGAATGATTATTAATATGAAGTATCAGTATAAGTATAAGTTTTTAAAGTTAATCATTGCAGTTCAGATACACTGTTTACCAGTTTTAAAATACTTAAGAACATGATTTAAACAAGAGACATGTATTCAGAGTTATGATTTCCAGTTATGCTTACATGTGTATCAATGTATCAAGGGTAAGAGAACTAGTTGCATGATTTCATACGTTGTATGTTTTTGTGAGCATAACAAGTACTTACTAAACATTATTGCTTACAGTTTGCATTTCCTTATACTGCAGATAAAGGTCAAGAAAAACTTCAGTAAGGTGGCATGGCGGATGAAGTGCTTGGAGTGTATGGCGATGGAACAGTGGAAATAAAAGATCCTAAGTGAAGATGTCTAAACCAGATTTTAAGTTTCTAATTATTTTTTTGATATTGTTGAAGTTAAATTGGATTACTTATGGTTGAGACCAAAGGATGCTAGAGTCATGTTGGATTAATCTTAATACTTGCATGTTATGTGAAGATTTTAAAATGGTTATGGTTTAAGTAATGTCAAGGTCCTTATGATCATTATAGTTGTTAGCATATTGCGTTAGTATATTGCTCGAATTAAGGAATGATAGTAACATGGTGTGATGATTAAAGTATAGTGTCAGAGTAAAAGTAGAAAGTACAAAATCTATAACGATCTCTCCCTTATAGGAGGGGTGGTACAGTTGGTATCAGAGTAAGATAAGGAAGAATTAAAGAAACAGACAGTTAAGTAGTGACATCTCCCCTAGTAGAGAGTGGAAAGACTAGAGAGGGTGTTACAAGATGGTATCAGAGCGGGTTCCGCCCTTCTGTCACACACAAATCGAGCATCAGTCCTGTCGCCTCCAAGTAAGCAAATATTTATCTGCTTTATTTACTTTATGAGTAGTAAGGAATGCTTCTTTTAAGTTAAACATGATCACCTAGAATGTTCTCTTTGAGTTAAACATGCTTGCATATATATATATATATGAAGATGATAGACAGTAAGTAATAGAGCATACCTATATATGTATGTGAAGATGGGAAAAAAAATAGTGATAATAGTCTGATAGTAGTTTCACTTTATCATCTTATGAAGGGCAGGAAATGCCTCGAGAAAGACCCCGTGGAGGATAAGAAATGAATGAAGAAGTATCACCACCTGCCTGGATGCAAATAGTCACTCAGCTCCAACAGCAAGTGGCAGAGCAGCAGCAGGTCATCAATACCTTGATGACGAATCAACGAGAAAATCCTATTACTCAGCTAGGGAATCAGAATGTCATTCCCACTGCATCTTCTGCCCTACCAGACCCACCAACATCTCCAGTGGAAGGGGTGAGACAAGAGGCCTATCTGATTCAACAACAAAAGTTAAAGTCAGAGAGTTTTGTCGATGCCAGTGAACCATGGAATGCTCAGGCATGGTTCAAGATAGTAGAGAGCATAGTGGAACTGTTGGACTGACTTGAGAATGAGAAAGTTAAGTGCGTCTCGTTCTGTTTGACCGGAGATGTCAGAATGTGGTGGGAGCGAGTAATGGCCAAAAGGGTGGTGAACCAAATGTCATGGATGGACTTTAAGACGGAGTTCTTCGAGGAGTTCTTCCATATGCGAGTCACCAACAAGCATTATGATGAGTTCACAGAGTTCCGACAAGGGGATTTATCAGTAGATGAAGCGGTAAAGAAATTCAATAGGTTGGCTCGCCTATGTCTGGAACTGGTCAGTACTGAGAAGGAAAGAGTTAGGTTGATGCTAAAGATGTTGAGACCGGAGATAACTCTGAATGTGACCGGTGGAATTAATAGACCATAGACCACTGAAGAGGTAATCAGTAGTGCGCTAATCACGGAGCATTACATGAATAGTATCAAGCACCAGAAGCTAGCCTCGATATAAAGCAAAAGCCAGGGAAGTTCAGGAGGTCAGAAACCTCAGAGCGGTAATTCGAACTGGATGCGAAACAACAATGGCAATAGGAACCAGTGGAATAATGCAAAGGGAGATTCAACCAGTAAGCAGCCTACGTATCCTACATGTTCTAAGTGTGGGAGGAAGCATCCAGGAGTTTGTCGCCAGGGCGTGAGCGGGTATTATATATGTGGTGTCGAGGGACACTTCGCCAAACAGTGTCCCACTAAGACCAATCTACCTCACGCCTACTCAAGATGGAGGTAGACCACCACATCGAGATCTGAGAGCGTTGGAGGGTCCTTACATCAACCAAGGAAGATTGGAGGCCCCATTAGTTACACCTAATGCTCGGATCTTCCCCTCACCAAGAAAGAGGTAGCAAATACTTCTACGGTAGTCACAGGTCAGATACCTATCCTTAGTCAGCATGCTACCGTACTGTTTGATACTGGGGCAACCCATTCTTTCATGTCTATGACATTTGCTAAGAAGATAGATATAACTCCAGATATCTTAGATATTCAGTTTTTAAACGACCCTACCTTCGGGTAAAATAATGACATCTACACACTGATTGTGTGTCGTGCCGATCAGAATTTCAAACAGAGAGTTTTATAGTGATCTGGTCTTGTTGGACATGCATGACTATGATGTCATCTTTGGAATGGACTTTCTGAGCAAGTATGGTGCTTCCATTGAGTGCCGTAAGCGAAGAGTAGTATTCCAACCCGAGACCGAGGCCAAATTTGAGTTTATGGGAGAACTAAGGAAGAAGACTAAGAAGTTCTTGTCTGCCATAGAAGCTCGGAAGATGTTAGCTGGTGGATGCACTGGGTATTTAGCACATATAGTTGATACTAAGTAAGAAAGAAGCCAAAAGCTGGAAGACGTCCCAATTGTATGTGACTATCCGGGAGTATTTCTGACGAGCTATCAGGACTAGCACCTAGAAGGGAAGTTGAGTTTGAGATCGAGTTTATTTCTGGTACCCACCCAATCTCAAAAGCACCCTATCGTATGGCTCCAGCTGAATTGAAAGAGCTTCAGGAACAATTACGAGAGTTGCTAGACAAGGGATTCATCCGCCCTAGTCATTCCCCGTGGGGAGCTCCGGTGTTGTTCGTGAAAAAGAAAGATGGGTCTATGAGCATGTGCATAGACTACCGAGCCTTGAATCAAGTGAAGATCAAGAACAGGTATCCTCTGCCAAGGATAGAGGATTTATTTAATCAATTGAGGGGAGCCACAATCCTCTCCAAGATTGATTTGCGGTCCGGTTATCATCAAGTAAGAGTTAAAGAGGAGGATATACCGAAAATAGCTTTCCGAATGAGGTATGGACACTATGAGTTCATGGTCATGCACTTCGGAGTGACAAATGCACCTGCTATATTTATGGACTTGATGAATCGGGTATTTAAGGAGTTCCTTGACAAATTTGTGGTCGTCTTCATTGACGACATCCTTATCTACTCGAGAACCCAGGAGGAAGACGTTGAACACTTGAAGACAGTCTTGCAGACCCTTCAGCAAAGACAGTTATACGCAAAGTTCTCCAAGTGTGAGTTTTGGCTTGATCGAATATCATTTCTGGGTCATGTTATTTCAAAAGATGGAGTTATGGTAGACCCGACAAAGATAGAAGCGGTCAGTAATTAGGGTCAACCAAAGAATGCTAGTGAAGTCAGAAGTTTCCTCGGATTAGCGGGGTACTACCGGAAGTTTGTGGAAAATTTCTCAAGGATAGCTTCACCATTAACGGTTCTTACCAGAAAGAACAAAAAGTTTGAATGAACCGAAGATTGTGAAAAGAGCTTCCTTGAATTAAAGAGGAGACTCACAAGTGCTCCAATATTTACCCTTCCAGAAAGTAATGAGGGATTTGACCTGTATAGTGATGCATCCAAGATGGGACTCGGAGCAGTACTTATGTAGAAGGGTTAAGTCATTGCTTATGCATCTAGACAACTCAAGGACTACGAAAAAAATTACCCCACTCATGACCTTGAGTTGGCAACAGTGGTCTTTGCTCTGAAAGTTTGGAGACATTACCTATATGGAGTCCAATGCAAGATTTACACAGATCACCAGAGTCTGAAGTATTTCTTCACTCAGAAGGATCTGAATATGCGACAACGCAGATGACTTGAGCTAGTAAAGGACTATGACTGTGAAATCCACTGCCATCCTGGAAAGGCAAACAAAGTAGCAGACGCGCTGAGTAGAAAATCATGCGTCACTTTGATGTCCCTAGAAACACTATCCCAACCACTAGAGAAAGAGATAATGAATTTTGGAGTTGAGATCATTTCTGAACAGCTCTCCGCCTTGACCATAGTACCTATACTGTTTGGGGATATATTAGCAAGACAGGACAAAGATTCTAGCCTCCAAAGGATCAAGTAAGAGATCCAAGAAGGAAAGGATGAAGAATTCTGTGTCTCTGACAGTGGGGTATTATATTTGGGTGAATGCCTATGTATCCCCAAGGACCCAGACTTAAGAAAGAAGATCCTAGAAGAAGCTCATGGGATCCCATATTTGATGCATCCTAGATCCACCAAGATGTATCAAGATATGAAAGGGAAATTCTGGTGGCTTGGTATGAAGAGGAACGTGACTAAGTATGTTAGCACTTATCTGACATGTCAGAGAGTGAAAGCAGAACACCAGAGACCAGAAGGAGTTCTACAACCTATCCAGATCCCAGAATGGAAGTGGGAGGAAATAGTCATGGATTTCATAGTAGGACTGCCCAAAACAACCAATAGATACGATTCTATTTGGGTAGTTGTTGATAGATTGACAAAGTTTCCTCACTTCATGCCTATCAGAATATCATACTTCATGGAACAGTTAGCCCAGTTATATGTCAAGGAAGTGATTAGACTGCATGGAGTACCTAAGACCATTATCTCTGATAGAGACAGTCGCTTCACTTCACACTTCTGGGAGTATGTTCAGATAGCCCTCAGCACTAAGCTACGATTCAGATTTTGGAGGACATGCTAAGAGCTTGTGCCCTAGATTTTAAAGGAAGTTGGTGCAAATATTTGTGTTTGACAGAGTTTACCTATAATAATAGTTATCAAATTACAATTGGAATGACACCTTATGAAGCCTTGTATGAAAGGAGATGCAGATCACCTATCTGTTGGTATGGGGGTGGCGAGAAGAAAGAAATGGGACTCAACACTGATTTTATAGATGACGCCACCAAAACTATAAAGAATATACGCCAAAGAATAGAGACGACCCAGAGTCAACAAAAGAGTTACGCCGATGTCCGACGCAGACCCCTAGAGTTCCAAGTCGGGAATTTAGTGTTAATTAAGGTAGCTCCTATGAAAGGGATATTGAGGTTTGGGAAGAAAGACAAGTTAAGTCCCAAATATGTAGGCCCTTACCTAATCATCAAGAGAGTTGGTAAAGTAGCTTATGAGCTAGAGCTACCACAGGAGATGTCAGTTATCCACAATGTATTTCACGTTTCAATGCTTAAGAAGCACGTCCCAGATACCAACCAAGTGATTGAGCCACAGACAGTACAGATTCAGACAGATCTAAGTTATGAAAGTCGACCTATTCAGATAATAGATCGAGCAGTTAAGAAGCTAAGAAATAAAAAGATACCATTAGTAAAAGTCTTATGGCAAAGTCAAAGATTTGAAGAAGCAATCTGGGAACGTGAGGATGACATGAAGCAAAAGTACCCCGAGTTGTTCTAAGTTTCGAGGACGAAACTTTTATTAGGTATAAGGGATTGTAACAACTCAAATTTTAGTTATTATACTCTTTATTTAGAAAAAAAAAATAGAAATAAGAATAGGAATAAAAAAAATCGAATAAATGGTTCGTTAGTCGGGGCTCGAACCCTGGACTGTTGGTTTGGAGGAATAGGCTTCCTACCACTAAGTCATAAGATTATCAATGAGTCGAATATAACAGAATATATTTATAGACAGAAAAAAGGGAGAAGTTGGTTAATTTGGAAAATCATTTAAAGGGGTAATTAAGTTAAGAAAAATCCTATTTTTTTTCCATCTTTTCTTTCCCTAAACCCCAACCGCCGAACTCCCCTCCTCTCTCTCTCTCTCGATCTTCGTTATTTTTTTTTCCTCTGCCGCCGAACTCTCCTCCCTCTCTCTCTCGATCTTCTTTTTTTTCAGCCGCCAAACTCTCATCTTTCTCTCTCTCTTTCTTCCTCCGCGGAATCAAAAAAAAAAAGGAGAGCCTCTATAATTTCTCCACTGTGGGATAATTCAAGAGAGATCTCCTCAAAGACTTGGTAGAGGATCACGCTAAAGCAAAGGAACACGTAGGAGATCTTCTCTTTACAAAATCTAATGGTATAAATTGGTGAAAAACCGTAGGAAGAAAGTATTGCTCACCTGCAGTATAAGTAGTTATCATATGTCATTGATATATTTTTTTGTGCTAGTTATTTTCAGTTACATGGTTGAGCTGTTTATACACATGTATATGAGCTAGTTATGTATGGTATTTTTAGTTACATGATTTTTACCCGTTATGTTATGTTTGATTTAGTATCATGTTTAGATCCATGATAAGAATGTGATTTATGATCATGCATGTTATAGATGAGTTATAGCTTACAATTATATGCATGATGTAGAGTAAGATGTAAAAATATTTCCTTTATAAAGAAAATTTAAAGATGCTTCCCATTCAAATTGGGGATTAAGATCACAACGATCTTCAATATGCTCCCCATTTCAATTTTGGGGGTCAAGAGCATAATGATCTTTATGGTGCTCCCCATTCATGATTTACGGGATTAAGAGCATTTTTTCAGTATGTATACGAAGATAAGTATAAAGGAAGTATTTTACTTTTGACAGGGCATGTACCAGACATCAGTTTCACTCACGGGCCAAGGCCCTCAGTTTCAGTTACCCTAGTAGGTTCGGTGGTTGGCCACACCAACCTATTAGGAAAGCACACATTAGTACTATGCCGGACCCATATTCAGAATGATTATTAATTTGAAGTATTAGTATAAGTATAAGTATAAGTAAAAGTAAAAGTTTTTAAAGTTAATCATTCTAGTTCAGATACACTGTTTACCAATATTAAAATACTTAAGAGCATGGTTTAAACAAGAGACATGTATTCAGAGTTATGATTTTCAGTTATGCTTACATGTGTATCAATGTATCAAGGGTAAGAGAACTAGTTGCATGATTTAATACGTTGCATGTTTTTGTGAGCATAGCAAGTACTTACTAAGTATTATTGCTTACAGTTTGCATTTCCTTATATTGCAGATAAAGGTAAAGAAAAGCTTCAGTAAGATGGCATGGCGGATGAAGTGCTTGGAGTGTGTGATGACGGAACAGTGGAAATAAAAGATCCTAAGTGAAGATGTCTAAACCAAATTTTAAGTTTCTAATTATTTTTTTTTATATTTTTGAAGTTCAATTGGATTGCTTATGGTTGAGACCAAAGAATGCTAGAGTCATATTGGGTTAGTATTAATACTTGCATGTTATGTGAAGATCTTAAAATTGTTATGGTTTAAGTAATGTCAAGGTTCTTATGATCATTTTAGTTGTTAGCATATTGCATTAGTATATTGCTTGAATTGAGGAATGATAGTAACATGGTGTGATGATTAAAGTATAGCGTCAGAGTAAGAGTAGAAAGTATAAAATCTATAACGATCTCTCCTCTATGGGAGGGGTGGTACAATTGGTATCAGAATAAGATAAGGAAGAATTAAAGAAATAGACAGTAAAATAGTGACATCTCCCCTAGTAGAGAGTGGAAAGACTAGGGGGTGTTACGTCATAATAGGTAACTTGAAAAAATGCATCGTGATTGGCGACTTTGCAAAAGTGCACCGTGATAGGTGTCTTTAATAAAATTGTGCCGTGATAGGTGATATCCAGGAAAGAGTCGATTGATAAATACTTGGAACCAGCCGTGATAAGCGATATCTAAGGAGGAGCTGAATGATAAATACTTGGAACCAGCCGTGATAGGTGATATTCAAGGAAGAGTCGAATGATTAATAATTGGAACCGACCGTGATAGGCGATATCCAAGGAAGAGCCGAATGATAAATACTTGGAACCAACCATGATAGGCGATATCCAAGGAAGAGTCGAATGATAAATACTTGGAACCAGCCGTGATAGATGACTTTGTTGAAAAAAATGCACCGTGATAAGCGACTTTGTTGAAAGAGAGAAGTCGGTGTGAGCGCTTACGAATTGCCTCGGCTGAAACACTGAGAAGGTCGGTACGAGGGCTTACAAATTGCCTCGACCGAAATACAGATCCTCCAACTCCAGAAGACTCGTGGAGCCGAAGAGTGATTCATGAATAATTATGACCCTCCATTTGACCGAGTAATGTAGTTTTGCAAAACATAAATGGACGAGAAAAAAAACAAAGTAAAAAATCCAACTGACCTGTGAAGATCCAACTCCGACAAATATAACTTGAGAAGAGTTATCTGTTGTCGGTGATGAGTATTGTCGTCGGGGAGAATGCAATCTGATATAATATCGTCGAGGTTAGTGTTCAACATTATCTCCATAAAATGATATTGCTCCGCTCAGGTGCTTACGGATAGCAGCAATTCGTTTCCAAGATACAACGACGATGTCTCGGAATAGTAGCACTACAAATTCCGAGATCGACGAACCTTCTCGTAGGTTTTTCGGACTCCGAATGCAGAGGATGGAATGTATGCAAAGATTGAGTGAATTTGAGTGATTCTTAGTTGTCCTATTCCATCATCTAGGTATCCTATTTATACTAGGTGAAGAGGTAAAATACCCTTTGGTGAGTTTCATCTGAGTCATATGATCTAGAGGGTTGTAACCCTTCAACAAATCTTTTAATCTCGACCACTAGATCTGGAGGATTGTAACCTTTCAGATCCTCCTTTGATTTCAGCCGCTAGATCTGGATCCAGCGATCAAGTCAATCTGACGCTCCAAATCACGTCACTTGCGATCCATCATCCTCTTCGCTCCAACGGTGGCCATCCGATTACCCAGTCAGCAGCCAGTCACCTCTCTCTGCCCAACCGAGTGTCATGTATGCATGACACATCACCCGAGTGCCACATAGGCATTTTCCACATCACCTGGAGCATAAATTTAAGCTCCTCAATGCTCCTCGCGACGACGCGTACGTACGAAGTGCGCCAAAAAAGTGCCCATTGCGCTCTTGTGCACGTGCGCGCGTGGCGGGTGGCAGGCTTGCAGGTGCGAGCACCTACTCGCCCATTAATGGATGAGAGTATCTGTGCTCATTTGAGTTAACTCAATTAACACAGCAACACATATAAGGATTTAAATCCTCTCTGGAATTTCAAATGTGGGACTATTGCTCCCCCTACTTCCTTTAATAAAATTTTGGACTGACTTTAACAATTAATTTCTCATTCACCCATAATCGGTTTTGAGCAAATTAATAGTCTAGATTCATCTACTCGAAACGTAGATTTCGATTTCAAAGTCAATTTAGACTTTCATCAATTGATGGCACCTCGATTTTCCTTTTCAAAATCGTAAACCATATTGGTCTTTTAAGACCCAATATCCAACATCCCCCACATGAATGGAAATTAATGCGTGTATACATGCTGACATTTTACGAGAGTCCAATCGATAAGTCAATGCATCGAGAGAGGTAGCTTGTGACTTTGAACCTTCCGTAGTGGAATGCTATCGAGCTTACTAGGCTGCGCAGTGAACGTAATGTCTTGAACTGCTCAGTTGTTTGTGCATACTTAGACAATAACACCCACACAAGGACTTATCTCACATACTTTTGGTTCTCATGGTTGGTTCTGTTTTTTCCATGGATAACATCTTGGATTCATGAGTGTTTCATTGAAGCGGTCTGTCTTCACACTCACATAGGTGACACTTCTATCAAGAGTATCCTACCATACTCCACCTTATAAAGGTATAGAAGTCATTAAAAGCATAAGCTTAACCCCACTGTATGTGATGGAACAACACATATTCATCCTAGGATCGGGATAGGGATAATATATCTCGTGTGTTGTAACACAACTTCTGTAACTTCGTTGTCCCATTGAACCAAGATCTTGGGATCTCCAATCAACAAGGTTGGGTTACCGCTACAGTCGTTTTAGTTGTAGATTTTTAATCTCATTCCTCTCGATGAGTAGTATACTTGATCTCGATTAGTCGATTGCAATCACTCCATTCGAGATCAACTGCCTAATGGTATTATGTCTACGACGTATATGTCGTCGTGACTTACCATTATACATACTACTCTGTGCCCTTCCAATCATCGATTGACTATCACAATATATAAGTACGACGGGCACAGGTTTTGTCCAACTCAGAATATCTTCCAAGAAATTCCGCAGTCATTCAACTTCTTTAGCCGCTTTGTCTAGTTTTATAAACTCGGATTCCATAGTTGACCGAGCAATGCACGTCTGCTTAGTGGATTTCCAAGATATCACTCCTCTACCAATTGTGAATACATATCCACTAGTGGATTTGGAATTTTTTGTATATGATATCAAATTAGCATCACAATATCCCTCTAAGACAGCGAGATATTTTCTGAAATGTAATCCATAGTTCATAGTATATTTCAAATATCTAAGAACTCGCATCAGTGCTTAATTTCCAATGGGTGTCGTTTGGATTACTTGTAAAATGACTTAGTTTTTTGACCACACAGGCAATATCCGGACGTATACAATTTGTGAGATACATCAAGCTGCCTATTATCCGAAAATATTCTAATTGTGATATGGGCTCACCTTGGTTTTTTGCTAAGTGTTGACTTAGATCTATAGGTGTTTTTACTGTAGAGAGATCGTACGCATTGAACTTCTTTGATACTGATTCTACATAGTTGGATTGTGTCAAAACTATCCCCTTAGATGTCCTGAGAATTTTAATTCCCAATATAACATCTGCTTGACCCATATCTTTCATATCGAAATTCTTGGTCAACATTTTCTTTGTACTCATGATTATCTCATGGTTACTACCTATTATAAGCATATCGTCTACGTATAGACGGACGATTACATAACCTTTAGGTGTGTATTTGACATAAATGCCTTTGTCACATTCATTTATTTTGAACTCGTTTGACAAAATTATTTTGTCAAATTTCTCGTGTCATTGTTTAGGCGCTTGTTTAAGTCCGTATAACGACTTAACAAGTCGACACATTTTTTCTCTTTTCCTAGAACTATGAACCCCTCGGGTTACTCCATATAGATTTCTTCTTCCAACTCACCATTTAAGAATGCAGCCTTAATCTCCATTTGATGTATTTCAAGGTCATATAATGTTGCGATGGCTATTAGTACTCGAATGGATATAATCCTTGTCATCGGTGAGTAGGTGTCGAAGTAATCAAGGCCTTCCTTTTGTTTGTACTCTTTGGCTACAAGTCTAGCCTTATACTTGTCAATAGATCCATCAACTTTTTACTTGTGTTTTAGTATCCACTTACAACCTAATAGTTTAGCACCAGAAGGAAGGTCCACTAATTCTCAAGTATGATTATTCATGATGGACTCGATTTCATTATTGACTACTTCTTTCCATAATGGGACATCGGGACTGGAGAGAGCTTTGCTCAAAGTTCTTGGATCCGTTTCTGACATAAAAGTCATAAAGTCTGGCACGAATAATTTCTCAACTCTAGCCCGTTTGCTCCGACGTGGCTCTTCGTTTTGATAGTCAATAGTCCTTTTATGACAATTAAGTTCAAAGACGTCATTGTTGTTAGAACTTCCGTTGCTATCAATTTGAATGTTTCCCCTTTTATTTGGGAATACATTTTCAAAGAATATTGCATTTCGAGATTCTATGGTTGTTCCCACATGAATATCAGGAATGTTTGACTTGTGAACTATGAAACGATATGCACTACTTTTTTGGGCACATCCGACAAATATTGCATTGAACGTTTTAGGTCCAATCTTTATTTGCTTTGGCTTAGGTACTTCGACCTTTGTCAAACACCCCCACATTTTCAAGTATTTGTACGATGACTTGCGGCCTTTCCATAGTTCATATGGTGTTTTATCATTTTTCTTATGAGGGATTTTATTGATAATGTGATTTGCCGATAATATGACTTCCCCCCACAAGTTCTGGGGCAAGCCTAAATTTATCAACAAGGCATTCATCATTTCCTTTAGTGTCCGATTTTTACGTTCGGCAACACCATTCGATTGAGGTGAGTAAGGCACCGTTGTCTGATGGATAGTGTCATATTCTGAACAATACTCATCAAATGGTGCACAATATTCTCCACCTCTATCGCTACGAATTATTTTAATTCGTTTATCAAGTTGATTCACAACTTCTGTTTTATAGGTTCAGAATGCCTCTAAGGCTTCATCTTTATTTCTTAAAAGAAAGACATAACAGAACCTCGTGTAGTCATCGATAAAAGTAATAAAATATTTTTTACCTCCTCTAGTTTGCACGAATTTTAAGTCACATAGATCACTATGTATTAACTCTAGAGGATTCGTTGACCTTTCCACCGAATGAAAAGGTAGTCTCGTCATTTTTGCTTCCACGCACACTTTATATTTGTGTTTTGTCAACATCGATATTTGATAATAAATTTAATTTGACGAGACATTTCAGAGTATTATTATTAACATGTCCAAGTCGATCATGCCATAAATTAAAATACTCGACAACATAGCTGGAAGCTTTTATTTTATTATCATCAAATTCACGGTGTACGGTCATTACAATCATCTTGAACAGGCTCTGTTCTAAGTACCCTTTACCTATGAATTCACCATTCTTCGTAAGTACAAAATTATTTGATTGGAACACTAGTCTGAACCCGGCTTTAACAAGTGTCGATCCAGAAACTAGGTTCTTCCTGATGTTGAGAACATGGAGCACATCAATAAGCGTTAGCTCCTTCCCTGATGTCATATTCAGACTTCAGAACAACTTTTCCAAGTTCGACAATCGGCGATGTTGTGGAATTGCCCATATAAAGCTTTCTTTCACTTATCGGAGTATACTTGGAGAACATCGCCTTATCAGAACAGATATGACACATTGCTCCAGTATCGATCCACCACTCTTCGGGTTGTCCACCACCGTGTTGGCTTCAAACACGACCGCAGTGAGATCTAGCTCCATGTCGTCAGATATTGCGACATGGTTCGCAACTTTCTTCAGACCCTTGGTCGGTTTCTTTGGGCGTCTGCAATCTTTGGACATGTGTCATGGCTTCCCACAGTTGTAGCACGAGCCCTTGAATTTCTTGCCTTGAGCCTTCTTTT
Organism: Wurfbainia villosa; assembly: GCA_025175895.1. Classification (NCBI taxonomy): domain Eukaryota; kingdom Viridiplantae; phylum Streptophyta; class Magnoliopsida; order Zingiberales; family Zingiberaceae; genus Wurfbainia; species Wurfbainia villosa. The sequence continues at coordinate 139,067,134 of CM045987.1, read as the reverse complement.
TGAATTGCTTCGGCTTTTTGGTGTTCGACTCAGCCAGGTTAGATATCTCGTCGATAGTCTGCTTTGTTCCTTTAGAGTCAGAGAATCTTCGATTATCCTCCTCTATTCGTAGCCTCAGGATCAGGTCTTCAAGCCTCATCTCCTTTTGCTTATGCTTCAGGTAATTTTTGAAATCCTTCCACGACGGAGGGAGTTTCTCAATTACCGCGGCTACTTTTGTTGTCGGTGATGAGTATTGTCGTCAGGGAGGATGCAATCTGATATAATATCGTCGAGGCTAGTGTTCAACACTCTCCGTAGAACGATATTGCTCCGCTCAGGTGCTTACGGATAGCAGTAATTTGTTTCCAAGATACAACAACGATGTCTCGGAATAGTAACACTACAAATTCCGAGATCGACGAACTTTCTCGTAGGTTTTTCAGACTCCAGATGCAGAGGATGGAATGTATGCAAGGATTGAGTGATTCTTAGTTGTCCTATTCCATCATCTAGGGATCCTATTTATACTAGGTAAAGAGGTGAAGTACTCTTTGATGAGTTTCATCTGAGTCATAGGATCTAGAGGGTTGTAACCCTTCAACAAACCTTTTAATCTCGACCACTAGATCTGGAGGATTGTAACCTTTCAGATCCTCCTTTGATCTCAGCCGCTAGATCTGGATCCAGCGATCCAGTCAATCTGATGCTCCAAATCACGTCCCTTGCGATCCATCACCCTCTTTGTTCCAAGAGTGGCCATTCAATTTCCCAGTCAGCAGCCAGTCATCTCTCTCTGCCCAACCGAGTGTCATGTATGCATGACACATCACCCGAGTGCCACGTAGGCATTTCCACGTCACCTGGAGCATAAATTTAAGCTCCTCAATGCTCCTCGCGACGACGCGTACGTGCGAAGTGCGCCAACAAAATGCCCATTGTGCGTGTGCGCGCGTGGCGGGTAGCGGGCTTGCAGGTGCGAGCACCTGCTCGCCCATTGGATGAGAGTATCTGTGCTTATTTGAGTTAACTCAATTAATACAGCAACACATATAAGGAAGTAAATCCTCTCTGAAATTTCAAATGTGGGACTATTGCTCCCCATACTTCCTTTAATAACATTTTGGACTGACTTTAACAATTAATTTCTCATTCACCCATAATCGATTTTGAGCAAATTAATAATCTAGATTCATCTACTCGAAACGTAGATTTCAATTTTGAAGTCAATTTAGATTTTCATCCATTGATGACACCTCGATTTTCCTTTTCAAAACCGTAAATCATATTGGTCTTTTAAGACCCAATATCCAATATTATCTTCGGAAGAGCTTGAGAAGGTGTAACTCGACAAGAGCTCTGAAAGAGACATCTTGGAAGAGCTCCTTTAGAAGGGCTCTGGAAGAGCTAACTTTGGCATAGAGATCTTGGAAGAGGCATCTTGAAAGAACTTCAAAAGATACATCTGACTTGGGAAGAGCTCGAAAAGAGCTATGACTCAGGAAGAGTCATCTTTGGAAGAGGCATCTTCGGATGAGAGAGCTTTGAGAAGAGCTCTTGGAAGAGACATTTTGGAAGAGAGAGTTTTGAGAGGAGCTCTTGGAAGAGACACATTTGGATGAGGGAGCTTTGAGAGGAGTTCTTAGAAGAGACATCTCTGAGAGCTTTGAGAATAACTCTTGGAAGAAATAACTTTAGTTGTAGAAGATCTGACTTGGGAAGAGCTTTCTTTGGAAGATACATGACTCGTGATATGAGAGAGCTTTGAAAAAAGTCATCTTGGAAGAGTGATCTTGAATGAGAGAGCTTTAAGAAGAGTTATTTGGAAGAGTCATCCTTGGATGAGAGAGCTTTGAGAGGAGCTTTTGGAAGAGACACATTTAGATCATCTAGCATTATGGCATTTCTCATCTCAACATCTCAGCTTCAACGTTTCTCACCGACGACACCATTTATGTTGCAGCTAAGACATTAAGCTGAATCAAGATGAGACATGAAGCTGAATTATCAGACTAAGACATCAGGTTGAGATATGAAGCTGATTCCGGATAAGACATGAAGCTAAATCATCAGACTCATATATAAGTTGTGGCTGAGCTATGCTTATGACCAAGACAAAAATATGACCAAGATATAAGCTATGGCCGAGTCAGGCCGAGATATAAGCTATGGGGAGTCAGACCGAGATATAAGCTATAATCAAGTTAGGCTGAGATGTAAGTTATGGCCGAGTTAGGCCGAAATATAAGCTATGACCGAGTTAAGCCGAGATATAAGTTATGGTCGAGGTGCGCTTATGGCCGAAACAAACATATATATATATATATATATAATAAATGGATAATTATAATTCTAAATTTATGATTTTTTCATAGTTTTCTCTTAGTCGTCGTTTTCTACAGTAGATAATTTTTGCTTAATCACATTAAAATTTCTATTGTTCTTTTTTTTTTTCTTTTTTTCTGTTTTTTGTTTGGTTCTTTTTTTCTTCAGTTCTTCGTTTTTCTTGATTCACGTGTGCTCACTGCCAAAGGACAAGAAGTTTCATGCAAGTTGCAACTGAGAGGAGAAAGCTTGAGGTTTGTATAAATGATAATCCAGCTGTTTTGGCTTCCACCTGCTGCAATCATGAGCTATATTGTATGTTGGAACCTGTAAATAACTCATCAGTGCAGTTAGATACAAATGGTCACTTGGGTGAAACCAATGTTGAAGGCAAATCTGACAAATGCCAAAAGGATAAACATGTGCAGTTAGATACAAATGGTCGCTTTGGTGAAACCAATGTAGAAGGCAAATCTGATAAATGCCAAAAGGATAACTAGACCTGACAAATCGGATAATGGATCGGATTCGTATCTTGATACGATCTAGACACGATCCAAAAATGTTAATCCATATCCAATCCGTTTAATTTTTTGTGTCAATGAGTTCAATCCGAATACAAACCACTTAATTTCGGATAGATACGATACGATCCATTAGACACGAAAAAAAGAAGTGTAAAATGGATTGCAAGATACGATCCGAATCAATAGACACGAAACAATCCATAATTACACAAAAATATAATAACTTAAACAAAGTATAAAATAGATTACTAGATATGATCCACACTAATAGATGCAAAAAGACCCATAAGTACACGATAATGTAATAAAACAATCCACGCTACCCAATTATGATTATAAGTGCATGACTATAAAATATACATCCTAAAATTATCATAAAAATATAAAATGAATTTCAAAGATTGCAACTTATAGAGATTATGCAAATGTCATTCATCTTCTTTCCTTTTCATGTCTAGATATTTTTAAGTAAAAGAAAAGTAAACGGGTCTAGCGGATCTAACAGATCTAGAAGACAAGACACTAATCCAACACACAAATTTTACGTGTCTAACGGATATACACGAATCCGAAAATGTATGATCCATATACGAAAAAAGCGGATCGTATTCATGTCGTGTTTCGTATCGTGTCCAGATTTGCCAGGTCTAAGAATAAAACCATGTTCAGTTAGATACAAATGGTCACTTGAGTGAAACCAATGTAGAAGGCATATCTGAGAAATGCAAAAAGAATAACCGTGTCTCCGATGCCTCATATATTAATCATTCTAGTAGGGAAGAATGTCCATCAGCACCTCCATCCCCTGGGAAGGTTGTGAATGGGAAGAACTTTCCTGGTTCAGAACCATTTTCAGTTCGATGAAGTAATAGTTTTGACATATTTATTTGGTATATCTTATTAGTGCATTAAGTGAACCAAGGCACCATAAAACAGAGATGTTCGTCGTGTATACAAAATGTAATGTCGCAATTGCATCCATCATTATTTGTAAAATAGTATATGTTGTTCAGGGTTTTTAGAATTGCAAATATTAGGGTGGATACAGAAGGTTGGTTGGGTAGATTTTTTCTCAGGGAACTAGGTAGCTGGGGACAAATGTTGAGTGTTTAGAGTACCTTAATTTCATCTATATTAGATTACTATAAATATTATTATTTTTAAATATATTGTGTCGAATCAGTCGTAAATTATACTTGATCTAAATTTAATAACTAAAAGCCATTAAAATTAAAAACGTAGTTAGGGACTTCTATAAACTCTATTATGATTGAAGATTAATCCTAATATCATTGAAGATTAAATAATGATATTACATAGCAATCCATTTTAAAAATTGAATAATTTTATGTTTCTATAATTTATTACTATTTATTTATGTTATGTCAATAAATAGAAAACTGGCTAGTTATATATTATACAATTTATGGATGGTATATATATAACAAAATATAATCGGGATTAGGACAAGACTACTCTCCACGCCATGCCAGCATAGCATATCAGACATAGGCTAATTTGCTACCAAAGATCTTCTATGGAGAAATGGGGGAGAAACTTCGACAAGAAAGATCTACGCGATAAACTGGGAGAAGGTCGGAAGTGTCTTAGAACATGATGAGTTCGAGATAAAGAGACGCCAAATCCAGAACAAAGCTCTCATTGGCAAGTTATGCAACGACATTTTGATGAAACCAGGAAAATCGTGGGTGAAGAAGGTATTTAATGGGAGAGTAAGGCAATGGAATCCATTGAACAGCAAGCAATCTTTCCAACAAGGGCGTGCCACATCTAGTCGGCTAAACCTCTGCTCTACGTGGAACAATATATGCAAGGGTACATATGGAAACGGGTACGACTGCACTTGCTGGAATTACATCTGAGGTATATATGATGATCAACGCGCGTCGCAAAAGCTAAATCGGCTGACAACTGGAGATCAATAACGGTCCATAAAATGGTGGACCCATTTGGCGTATGAAGATGGGACAACTTGCAGACTTTCTGCCTACAACTACCCTCGTTATGCTAGCTGGAATCATCGTTTTTTGTTTTTTTTTGTTTTTCCTGCGAAAATAAAAAAATTTATTTGATTCGTATTTTTCATCTCTATTTTTTAAAAAATAAAAAATTATTTTCTGAAAAATTAGAAAACGAAAAATAATAGTTTTCTGTTCCATTTTCGTTTTTCAAAAACTAAAAAAACATTTTCTAAAAAACTGGAAAATAAAAAAAAAACATTTTCTATTTTCTAAAAAAAAAAAGAGAATAAAAATAAAAAACATAAATTTTTCTCCGAACCAAACCCCTCCTTAAATTTACCACTGTGGAACTCTCTGGCCACGGACAATATACGCTTCGTTGGGAGTGCAAATCGCTTGCAAGTGTGTCATTGGAAAAAAAAATTGATTTGCTAGGATTTTTGTTTCCCTTGTTCTCCTTGTATTTTCATTTGCAAAACAATTAATATTTCATGTAGGTTTCTTACTATTATAGTATTTATATTACATCAACAATAATACAATAAATTCTATTTTACTTCTCTTCTTTGTTACTTGACTCTCGGGTGGGGGGTGTGGAGGAGGGCCGAGGGCAGCGAGCGACGATCCGGAAGTAGGGAAAGGTACGGTGGTGGCAAGCAGCAGTGACCAGGTCAAGGGAGAGGCCAGTGGCGGCCGAGTCGCCTGCTGTTGCTTCTGGCGCTGTCGTAGCAACGGCTCCGAGTGCCGGAGGAGTTGGCGGAGCTTGGTGACTCGGTATAGTGATTGCTCGACAATTACTGATTTGCCAATGGAATGGGAGCTGCTCTGTTCCAGTCTCTCTGATTAATGAAGTAGAGATACTGCAACAACAGCAATTAATCAAATGTCACAACTGAGAAAGAGACTGCAGTTGGCCGGATGATTCACGGTTAAGGTAGCGGGGTGAGAATAATGGTGGAGAGTAGTTTGGTTTCGTATATATAATATGGTGTGTTTGATGTAGATGATGTTACATTTCTCTATTTGAGTTTGGATGTGATTGGATTGGACCACGCCTACTTCCCGAATCACGAATCAGGATGGCTAGTGTCTAATGTCTTAGGCGTCGAAGAATGTTGGACGTGGAAATTTCTTGCAAATTTTTGTTGGAATCTTCAATATTCTGCGACTCTTGTCCTTAATACATTGATGCGTACGTATAAGTTCCCTGTTCCTTCCATCCACTAGATAATCTTCATATTCACTAAATCCGGAAATCAGAGCCTTAGCAAGTTTAGGGTTTTAGATTTACTGTTTTATTATGGAAATTTTAAAACAAATAAATTAAAGTACTTCAATTTGACCATTTAGGATTAAAATCATTTGTAAAGAATGAATCCTAAATATAGATATCAAAATTTGGTCATTTAGATATATATCAAAGTAAACTCAATAACTTCAATTTAAACCAAATTGATAAATGGTTTAGACTAAGGTAGGAATGGATATTAAATGGTATCGTGATTGTCTCATATTCAACTGGCGAATGACGGAATGAGGTAGTAGCTAGCTAGCTTGATAATACAATGACCCATCCCAGCTCACAGATCGATCAACTGAACTCTGAATATTTTTTTATAGCCCTCGGATTATGATGGTAAAGTGTTCATATAGATTTTCAGAAAACTTTATCAATTCTATGGTATATTTGTGAATTTTTATCTGGGAGTCGATTTTTGAGATTTTAGATCCGAGACCGTCTATATTAATATCCGTCCGAATTATCTCTTCTTACAGAGACAATTAAAGAGGATTGCGTGATCATTTCAATTTTTTTATAGTGTATTGGGATTTGGGATTTGGGATATGGGCTTGGGAGGGCGAGACAAAAGTGTGAGGCCCACTGTAATAAGTTGAGGGAATCTTGATTGTACGGACTACACAACATTTTTTCCCCTCAACGGAGACCGCCCTTCTCTTCTTCATCGCGACCTCCTAAACGGATCCAGCAAGCATTGACACGTTGAAGTTTTACTCAGGTACGTGGCAAATGGTGGTATCCCTATCTCAGAGTCCTTCATTATTCTACGATATTACAATAGGAAGAGGTAAATCAACTTTGCTCTTGGCTAGTTGGTTAGTCTAACGGAGAATCTGAGAATCTGATTGAGTCCCAAAAAAAATTTTAAATCTTCATCACCCCTACTTTACTATGATAATATCACATTAACCAATTGATCATTCCTGTGGAGATAGTTTTACGCAGGTCGAGACAACGGAGGGGCATATACCATCTCGGATTTTAACTATTGGCTTGGCTCCATAGGGGCATATATATACAATCTAAGAATCTACTTTTTTATTGATCGGATAAAACTTTATTGTTATTGTTGTTGCTTGACTCGTTAGGACACATGGATGGCGAATTGAGTCTCCCACTAATGCGACCCGCCTGCCAATTATTTTCTTACTGGGTAGGGCCCACCTGGAAGTAATGTAATTCTGGCGAAATTGAGTTTCAGACTGCACAAATTTCCCTGCCACTGTGCCATATTTGGGATGAGTTTACTTTCACGGAAGAATTGCAATTCCACGAAGATGAAGTTTCATTTTCCAAGTGTTAGGGGAGGTGATTGATTTCTAGCGAGAGGAATGGGAATAGATATATGATTATATGAACATGATTTAGAGGCTAGAGCTAAATTATTTCTGTCTAGCGCTCCTCTAAGATAGCCACCTTCCCTATTATTTTTACACTAGTTGGCTCACTAAGGGTGTGTTTTCGTTAATCCTCCAAAAGTAACTCAGTTTTTGCACATGAATAATTTGTATCAGTAGATTCGTTCAAACCAAAAATAAGATAAAGAATGGAGACAATGAATGGTTGCTAATGAAATTGAAGTTACCAAATTTTTAGACAATATCCATTTATGACAAATTGCTTTACACATATTTCTTAAGAATCATTCTAAAATGACTTTATAGCAAGTCTGCTATAAAACTAATATGTTTATATCTCAAGTGATCTATATCATCATCAAATAGTACTGTAACCATTCCATTTTTCATTCCCGAACTAATCAACACAAATATGTTTATTTCTCAAGTGATTTATATCATGTACCCAATCTAATTTTCACTCTGAACAAATTAAATGGCTCAAAGCCGCCAATACACGTCGTGGTATCAAGATTCAGTCCCATCGACGAATACAGACATATTCTCTCTTTCAATTAATTTGTAAAATAAATACGCAGCTTATTTGCACAGAAGGTTTGGAGCAATCGCACTTCCACTTTACTTTGTGTGGGCACAGATAATCCTTACAAAATCACACTCCAAAATTCCTGTTAAACAGCTTCTGTCCAAGTGAGGACGATGTGATGTAGGCGAAATGTATATAGTTAATTTCCATTCTTCTAGTTAATTTAGAAAACTTTTAAGAAGCTAGGGGCAAGGTATAATTTTGCTAGTCTGTACGAACAGTCCTACTCACCTTCGATATGGGGTCAACTGAAGTAAAAGGTGGAGCCACGACAAGGTAGTGCAACGCCGACAGGTGAAATCAGGGCGAAAGCACAAACGACGGAGCTACGATCGATGGTGAAATACCAGTGAAGAATTAAGGGGGGAGGAAAAAGCAATAGATCGGAGTAACCAATGTAAGGATGAGTGCAGAGTAGACGAGCAAGAAATTAAGATGAAATTATTCTCATCATTTCAGTCCTTTTCAATCTCTTCCGGCTCTTCTTTTTCTTCTTTGCTTTAGCAAACAAATTCCATCAGTTCCACTTCCCTATATCTCTTCTCCCTTTTCTCATTTAATTAATCATGCTCATTACTGCTGTTGCGCCAAACGTCGAAATCCACGTAATCGCGTATCGAGCTAAAGGAAATGCATGACCATATTAAACTATTAAACCATTATTATTCAAATGAAAGCTAGAGTCCGCCATCAACATGTAGCGACTAGCGACATGCAAATATATATCATATATATAATTTTTAAAAAAATTATATACGAAGACCTGCAAAGCTACGTCTCCTAACTAAGTAGTCTCCTGTTTATGTTCGCGTTTAGGCTTCCCGACTTTGTAACACTATTTATTACGCTAGGCTCTTTGCCTTCTCACTCCCACTCTCCAATCCGGAAATTAAACTTTAATAGATTTGATGAAGCCTGTCGCGGAAGACGGATGTCCACAGTCTCCAATCCCAACAATTTATTATCCATAATAAATTTTCTCAGTCAGTCTCAAAGTCTCCGGGCAAGACAATCCCGACCACTTTATTAATTATAAGGGTGTTTGTCGCAATTTGAATGTATGAGTAAAACAACATAAGCGTGTATTTTATTGGTTGAATACAAGGGTATATTTTGGTAAATATCAATAACCAGATGGATCCTGCTGAAATACTTTTTTTTAAAAATTTATTTTATTTCACTTTTGGTAATTTCAAATTGTATGCTACTTGGTGTTCCGGCATTTACTTCGCTTGTCTTGTTACGCCGTACTATTCGGGTCGGGTTTGATTTAATGCAGGCAAGAATCCAAAAGGGAGACGCCGCATTCAATGATTCTGTTCCCCAATCCCCGTCAAGCAGAAGCTGTTCCTGAGATACACCGCACCGCCCTCTCCCTCTTTTAAATTAGCCTTCACACTCCGCCATCGGAAACACGAGAGCGAGCAGGTACGCAAACAGAGAGAGAGAGAGAGAGAGATGGCCGGCTTAAGCGTTCTCCTCGTGGAATCCCAAGAGTCTTCTTCCTTTCCTAAATACAACCATAGAACCAGCCAAACTTCTCTCCCAAAGAAGTCCTCCTCTCTCTCCACCTACGGCGGTTCGTTTCTGGAACGCTGCGGCCTCTGCCGGAGAAAGCTGCAGGAAGGGCGTGACATCTACATGTACAGGTGGGGAAGTAAAAAAAACAAACTCCTGTTTCTCTCTTTAGAAAGCTAAAAACGTTTCTCTCGCTTGGGCAGGGGCGACCAGGGGTTCTGCAGCGAGGAGTGCCGGCAGCAGCGGATGTTTATGGACGAGGAGGGCGGGTGGAGGGAGGAGCAGTGCGGCTTGCTGGTCAGGGAAGTGGTGGTGCCGGTGGAGCGCAGCCGACAGGAGAAGGTGGAGTACGGGGGGCAGGCGGAGGAGTTGGGTTCCACTTCCTGTAGGATTAAATAGTAGTACTAATAGTACGAGATGGATGAGCGCGAAGGGCAAGGGAGGGAGGGCAGTAGGACTTGCGTTGGGTTGGAGCTTTCTCCAAAATACCCCTCCTTTGTTATCATTTTTTTTAAAAAAATTAATTTCTAATTTGGATTAATCTGGCATTCAAATGAAGTTTTGGCTGGTTGGCCTGCCTCTTGTTTAGTATCTGAACGAAATGCAACGCTTGGTTCAGTGTCAACTTTTTCTTCATAGTATTTAAAATATACATACTCCTTTGGGATTATGATAGAGGCCATTGTATCTGATACGGTTAGCAGACATTAGTACCACGAAACTAATGTTGATTATTATTTATAAATTGATGTAGCTTCTTAATCTCGAAGAATAACATATGCATGTACCAACATCATGGTAGAATATGGTCATAAGTTAGCAAAATCAGTGCGTTGGAGTAGCCCTTCGAATGCCATTCGAGATGTGACAGAATCCATTAAATTGACCACAATTAGAGCAGTATACCAAGTTACTGAGCTTAAATGTAGCCCAATTGACCTATTAGAAGCTAATTTACAAGGTATAAAGCCCATCTGCTAGGCTGAATAAGAAAACCGTACGGAGAGGGCAAAGTTGCATTCTTCCATGCAACTTAATTTCTAACATGATAACTATTAACTCTTTAACTCCTTTAAAAAGATAAAGAATAGTAATTCTTAAAACTATAGTAAAGAAATAAAATATTTCGACTATCTCCCCACTCTCTCTCTCTCTCTCTTTCCTAACAAAAAACCTCTTCTGACTACGATTATTTTTTACCTAAAAAACTATATCTATTCTCCAAACAGAGAACACTTACCAACACATTGTTAACAATAATTAGTATCAGCTGAGTTGGTGATTGATGCGGCGAGGAAAATTCACTTTACCTCTTTTCGATGCGACGAAGGCATGAAGGGAGATTTTGGGGGGTTCTCATAGACCGCAACAGTAAAATGGATGTAGAAGACGAATTCAAGAAACGCAAAACCCCCAAACAGACAACGAAAATTAGAACACAAGATATAACGTGGTTCGGAATGAGTATTCCTACTCCACGGAGGTGAGCTCTCTCACCGGGGACAATGCCCAAGCACTTTTCACTATGAATGCCCTCCTTTATGGAAAGGAAACTTCCCGAGGTGGAGGAGAAAACCTCTTACAGTTGGGTTACAAATACAAGAGAGAGTACGTATGACTCAAGATCAAGGTCGCTGCCCTTCTTCTCCGGCGAAGTGACGACAGCTCTCCTCCTTCTCCTCCTGTGTCTTCGTTTCGTGTCTGATGGAATGATTGCGGATCCTCCTCTTTTCCTCCTTGCTTCCTCCCCTTTTATCTCTTTTTCCTTCCTTCATTGTAACGTCGTAGGTTATCTCCATCGTACACGTGGCCACCACCTTTCCCTGGAGAATAGTGCATTACGGATATCGGGGTGAAGACTCCTTGGAATATTATGTGGGTCTCCTGAGTTGCCTAACACCCTTTCCTCTATTTTTCGGGAAACTAGGCTAGACTATCTCCCTCAATCTTCTGTGTTGAGGGAAGCTAGTTTAGGTCTATAGCCCACGGGTGGCCTAGCCCTAAGGCTTTTTATCAACCCGAACCAACTCCTCTTTTCCCCATGTCAAATTCCCCTTGTATTGATCAGATTGGACCGGCCTCTTGGCGAAGCGCCTTCCGCCTCTCCTTTGTCATATCAATTGCTTTCATTAACTCTCCCGTACCAATGACTTTCAATATTTGCCCGTACCGATGACTTCTGATGTTCGCCCGTGCCAATGGATTTCAATATTCGCCCGTGCCAATGACTTCTGATGTTCGCCCGTGCCAATGGCTTCTGATGTTCGCCCGTGCCAATGACTTCTGCGTTTTGCCCGCGCCAATGGCTTCTGAGGTTCGCCCGTGCCAATGGCTTCTGATGTTCGCCCATGCCAATGGCTTCTGCATTTCGCCCGCGCCAATGGCTTCTGAGGTTCGCCCGTGCCAATGGCTTCTGTGTTTCGCCCGCGCCAATCTTCCTTTCCTTTCTTAGCTGAGCCGTGTATTTTGGATCGGATCTTAGGTCACCCGCTAACCCCTCTATCGGGGATTATGTAGAGAAGGTACCAGTAGTATCATTAGTCAACCTCGAAAAATAGTCAAGCGAAGTTATAAGCTTGACTTTCCTAATGTACATAAAGTTTCTGACCTATTCTTCATTTCTCGACTTAAATCCATCCGATCCCTTATAACTCCCCCGATATTGAAGGAGGCCGGGCCCATGGGCTCCGCTTCTCCTTCTCCTGCGTGATAATCGTCGCGAAAACCCTATATAAACCCTCGCCTTCTTCTTTTAGGTATCGTTTAGTGTGCTTGATAATCCACTGTTTCTTCTTCTCGTGATTCTCACCGGTGGCGTTGCAGGCGATCGATCCTTCCTTTCTCACACGATTCTTCCTTATCCTCCGAGTAAGTGTTCTGCTTTGTTCACACCCATGGCTCCTAGGATCCTCTCTTCACCCGCCTGGTATGAACATACCATAACTCAGTTAGATTGTAACCATTATTTCTTTAACCTGAAGAACAACTACATAGACCCTTCTATAAAATGTTGTTTCACGACCAAACTACATCGGCCTCATAAACCTCCTCCCGGCTTGACATGCTTTTTCTATGAATAATTTCTTAACGGCCTATCCCTGCCGGTACCACAGGTCTATTTGGACCTCCTAAACTTCTACGGACTACCCCTGAACCAATTCACCCCCAACTCTTTCCGGATTCTATCGGGAGCCCACATAGTGTTCCAACATTTGAACCTCTCTTTGACCCCCGAAATATTTCATTGCTTCTTCCAGTTAAAGTCTTCTAAGGCAGGCCTCTTCTATTTGTCTAGTCGTTCAGACTGCCAATTCCTGGTGAACCTGCCTACTTCCCACAAGGGTTGGGAAGCCTTATATTTCTTTGTACAACTTCCAGAGTCTTTACCTTACTCTGATACTTGGAAGGTAGACCTTCCTGAATTGCCTTCTTCCGGAAATGAGGACCAAATGTCCCTTCCTAAGTGTATAGAGTCTTAGGAGAGCTACATTGCTCAAACCATCCGATAGAAACTCCTCTTAAGCCACTTTGGATTGTCTCTTACTTGGTTGCTATAGGTAGGGTGACATTTATCCTGCAATTTGACTACCTATTTAGGGCATTCATCTTTCTTACAAGTATAACTTGTAGATAATCTGATGCATAAGGCTTTGCTGGACGGTGAGTCGATTGAGGCTTCAAATAAGAAGAAGACCCAGACTAAAAGAGGCAAATCCACAGCAACTCCGTCATCTCCTCGGAAGAAGCTGCGGCTTATCAAGAAAGGAGCTTCAAGTTCATCAGCTCTTCTTCCCTTGTCTTCCCACCAGCCGGAAGCTCAACCCCTAATCATCTATGAACCCAGAAGGGAAGGCAACACCTCCCCTGCCTCTTCTTTAGCTCCCCAAGGAGGAGATTCTCCCTCCCAATTTCTGCATTCTTCCCCCTCCGCACAGAATTCACCCCTGCCTTCTCATACGGAATCCCTCCAAGCTCCAATACCTTCCGACTCGAGAACCGCTCCTATCCATCTTCACCGTACCAGGCCCCCATCTTCTTCGGAAGGAGAAGATCCTTCCCTTCCGGTTCCTCCGAGGGCCACTCTGGGATCTTTGCTGAAGATTCGGCACCCTTCGGAGGTAAAATTCTTTAACCAGTCGGGTATACAAGGCCCGTGTGAGCAAGTGAGCAAACTGCTGGCCGAGGTATTTACTCCTTCTTCTCCTCCTCTTTGCTATGGGTATTTCCCTATACTGATGTAGGCTGATAATTTTCCTCTCCTTTTAGGCCTCCACCCAACATAACAACATGGTAGCCCATCTAGCCCGATTCCAATCTAGTGTGGAGACTCGCCATTTTGCCGCCGTGTCGCAACAGAAAGAGCTCGCGCGACGGTTAAACGAGCAAGAGGCAAAGGAGGCGGACTTTAGGGGCCAGTGCGAAGATGCCACGATGCAACTAGCCTTGGTTCGAAGCGAGAAAGAGGAACTGCAACGAAAAAATGAGGAACTAGAACAACGCCTCTTTTTGCAATCTAGCGAGCTGCAACAGGTAGATATCCTGACTCGGGAACTGAAAGAGTATAAGAGATATCTTATGGATGCCATGATCAAGGATGCTGATTCTTCGGCTACTATCACACAGCTTCAACAAGAACGTCATCATTTTAACCTAGAGCGTCAGGCCTGGGCAGTCACCAGGGAATCCTGTGCGAAGAAGTGTCAGGAGCTTTTCTCCATGGTAGCGGCTATTCCCCGAACCTTATCATCGGTGGCTCAGCAGCAATCCATCCTTCACCAAGAATACTCCGAAGCCCTCTCGACTCTGGGTAGGCAGGCCATCAGCGCCGTTGAAAAGATGCTCCGAATCGGAAAGTCGAGCTCAACTAGCTCAATGTCGAGATCAGATGAAAGAAGTGAGATGATCTTAAAAGACGCTATGTGAAGAAGGGGTAGATTTATTTGTATTAGGCTTTGAGGGTCCTCGGCTCAAAATGCGGCGAGGATACCCGCCCGGTGCGGACACTAGTTATTTGGATCGAAGGGCGTTAGCCAAGTGTCCGCCGATCTCTTTGAATGTAACTTATAACATTCTCTTTTTAGTAACTTTCACGAGGGCTTCTGCATACGAGCGATACCTTTGTCCCTATAATTAGTTATCATCCTCTTGTTATGCTCCTTGAGGATTGGGAACTCGAACCAATTTTAACTTGGTCTCGCTCTACATCATATCTCTTTCCGTAGTGAATGCAGAAATAACCTTATCGGTTCGGGTTTATCGGAGAGATGTAGAATACCGTTATTCCCCTCCACCCTAATTTTGGTTCGGGGATTTGCTTGAAAGGTCTCTGCCTGACATCATTCATACCCGTCCCGATTCTGGTTCGGGCGACGCTTTAAAACAGCTCTTGCTTGTTGATCTTCCCTATCTCTCTTACTGCTTTGGAAATGATATCAACCTCTTCGTCTTCTTTCCCTTTCCCAGAATCTCTGTTGCCCCTTTCCTTCCATTATAAATCCTTCGTCCCCCATGTCTTCGTCCTGCTCTCTTTCTATCATGGCTTCAATGGGCATCCCATCAAGTTTCTTCAAAGTCGAATCTTTTGAACTACAAGACTGGTCTCGAGGATAGTGAAGATCGGAGACCCGCTAATCGCCACTTGACCTTCCGCCTTCCTTCCGCTTTCCGCCTCTCGTCCGGCTCCACCCCTCGTGAGGAGGTCCTTCGCGCTCCTTTCCTCCTTCCGGCAAGTGTGGAATCCTCCCTTCATGTGGGAGTATACAGTGGGAGATCCTCGTGCTGCCGCTGAACTTCCCCCACTTCCACCAGCACTGGCTTTCGTCCCAGTTCCCCCGGCGAGGACTCATTCTTCCTCTTTCGATGAAGGTCCACCTGTTCTTCCTCCCCCTCAAGGCGAATGCTTCAGAGTCATGTTAGCTCCTTCTCCCCCCAAAGAGACATCTCCCGTTTCATCTGTTAGGAGTAATCATGGAAAGTCTTTATAGATCAAGCTAATGTAATCATTTCAAATATGTTAATAAAAAATAAGGGAGGCAAATGATATCTGTTTTTGTCTTTTTCTTGTAGAAGTAAGATTTCTGTCTTCCAAAAGGACGGTAGTCTGATCCGAACATACCTTCCTCTATCATTTCTCGATTGGACCTCTTAATTACAATTGTAGTCCCGTCGACCTTCCCACTACTGCCCCTACGTTTCCTCTTCTTTACTAGCATTTATGGTCACTACTTCTTCCACCAATAAATGCACTATTCCCCTTCGTTGCCATAAAAACCCCCGACCTTTACCTGATAGCTTCCATCATTCTCCTTTTTCCTTTGCTTGCCATGGACAAGATATCGGAACAGGGTAGCAGTTCCTCGCCTTCTAAAGAACAGATAAATGATCGCCGATACATAGCTATCTTGGAGGAACAAGTGAAGTGTTTACAGCAACAGCTGAAGGAAACTTACGCCAATAATCGCTCCCTGCGCCAACAACTGGTCGGGTCCCAAAAGGAATGCCAAGGACCTTCCTACAGCAATCCTATCGGCGTCAACTATGGTGCCAACCTCAACCATACAAGGGAACTCCCTCTGTCCCTCCTAACAAAGAACTGTAACGCCCGGGATATATAAGGGTTGTTGTTTGTTATCTTCCCTTGTAGATGACTCAGAATATGTAATTCTCTCACATTAATGAACTTTCCTAGTTTATCTCCTTTCTCCAGTATCTTCTGAGTTGTATATTTCGGCTCTTCCGTCTTTTCAATCTGTCGGGTATATGGAACCCTTAAATGAGTCAACCCTGCTATTTCACAGGAATACAACAATACAAAGTTAAACAAGAATTTCAACTCCCCCCCCTTTACGGGGACAAAAAGTGATATACAATGAAGTCCAGTCCTCCGTTCCACCATGCACGGGATATCTCGCTTTCAGATAGAAATCTATATATATAGAGTAAATAACAACCGAAGGATATCGGTTCTTCCGTTCCACCACCACACGGGGATAGCTTCCGCTCTGCGGGGATAGAAATTTATAGATAAAGTAAATAATAACCGAAGGATATCGGTTCTTCCGTTCCACCACCACACGGGGATACCTTCCGCTCTGCGGGGATAGAAATTTACAGATAAAGTAAATAATAACCGAAAGATATCGGTTCTTCCGTTCCACCACCACACGGGGATATCTTCCGCTCTGCGGGGATAAAAATTTATATATATAAAGTAAATAATAACCGAAGGATATCGATTCTTCCGTTCCACCACCACACGGGGATATCTTCCGCTCTGCCTTGCGGGGATAAAAATTTACAGATAAAGTAAATAATAACCGAAAGATATCGGTTCTTCCGTTCCACCACCACACGGGGATATCTTCCGCTCTGCGGGGATAGAAATTTATATATATAAAGTAAATAATAACCGAAGGATATCGGTTCTTCCGTTCCACCACCACACGGGGATATCTTCCGCTCTGCCTTGCGGGGATAGAAATTTAGACATAGAGTAAATAATAACCGAAAGATATCGGTTCTTCCGTTCCACCACCACACGGGGATATCTTCCGCTCTGCGGGGATAGAAATTTATATATATAAAGTAAATAATAACCGAAGGATATCGGTTCTTCCGTTCCACCACCACACGGGGATATCTTCCGATCTGCCTTGCGGGGATAGAAATTTATATATAAAATAAATAATAACCGAAGGATATCAGTTCTTCCGTTCCACCACCACACGGGGATATCTTCCGCTCTACCTTGCGGGGATAGAAATTTATATATAAAGTAAATAATAACCGAAGGATATCGGTTCTTCCGTTCCACCACCATATCTATAGCTTCCGCCTCGCTCATGGGATAGAAATTTAGACATAGAGTAAATAATAACCGAAAGATATCGGTTCTTCCGTTCCACCACCACACGGGGATATCTTCCGCTCTGCCTTCCGGGGATAGAAATTTATATATATAAAGTAAATAATAACCGAAGGATATCGGTTCTTCCATTCCACCACCACACGGGGATATCTTCCGCTCTGCCTTGCGGGGATAGAAATTTATATATAAAGTAAATAATAACCGAAAGATATCGGTTCTTCCGTTCCACCACCACACGGGGATATCTTCCGCTCTGCGGGGATAGAAATTTATATATAAAGTAAATAATAACTGAAGGATATCGGTTCTTCCGTTCCACCACCACACGGGGATATCTTCCGCTTGGGGATAGAAATTTAGACATAGAATAAATAATAACCGAAAGATATCGGTTCTTCCGTTCCACCACCACACGGGGATATCTTCCGCTCTGCGGGGATAGAAATTTATAGATAAAGTAAATAATAACCGAAAGATATCGGTTCTTCCGTTCCACCACCACACGGGGATATCTTCCGCTCTGCGGGGATAGAAATTTATATGTATAGCGCCAAGGCCATCAGCATAAAGGAGGCAACGCCTTCATATAATTCCTCTTTTGGCTCTCCTCCTGAAGGGGGAACGCCTATGTCCGCCCCTTCCCCTGCAGATGGGGGGCTTTTATCACATAATGGGCCATTTAGAAATATAAACCCTTCTTTCCCTTTCACCACAGACGAGAAGCCCACTAATGGCTGCAAGCCCATTCTTCCCCCCTTTTATAGGGGGTTCTTTTGTCTTCGTTTCTTCTGCCATCTTCATCCCTTCGCCTTTTGATCTCCTTTTTCTTCATCTGCTTGCTCCTCCACCGCCAAACCTCGTTTCCTCGATCCTTTCTTCCCATTTCTTTTTCCTTTTATTTTTAGACCCCAAGATGCATTCCAACTTCTTCCAGAGATAGCGGGCGCTACCGAATCGCAAAACGGGATCGGTCACCTTTCGCTTCTTCTTCCTTTTCACCTTCCCGATCACCACCATATCCGATTCACCTCGCCGTTTCTCCTCTCCTCCTCCGCGACTCACTACCTTCCATCCCAGAGGAAGCTGTGGTCATTAGTCTCTCCTCACTTCCTCCAATCTTTACAAGCCCTAACTTTCCCACTTTTCTCCTTCCGCCAACGACGTTCAGAAATCGCCTTCTTCTTCCTCGCAACTTGGGGATGAACCTGGGGAGGATGTATTCCCATGTCAGCCAATGACAGAGGCTGGATCACCTCGCCTTCTCTTTCCCAAGACGCTATTCCTTTCTCAACCCATGGCGGCTGATATTCCTTCATCGCTAACTTCCCTTCGCTCATCGCCTCAAGAATCCTTCTCCCGTGGGACCCCGACTGTGGTCCTCTACTTCTTGCATCCCCATCAAGGCTCCTCCAAATTAATGCTCATCATCTTGCCTTCTCAAGATCCTCCTCCGATCAACCTCCTTCCGCTTTTTCCTTCCAACTCAACCCCCAACCATGTGACATATTCTCCCCAAGAACTCCGATATGCCGCCTCGACTACCACCTCCATGGGCCGTCCAAATGATACTCCTCCTTCTTTCCATTCTCAACCAATGGATACCGCCCCATTTTCCCCTTTATAAGCGTAGATTCCTCTTTCAAAGATCTTCCGTCCGCCTCTTCTTCCCTTTCTCCTGTGAGTCTTGGATTCTGAACTTAGAGGAAGTGGTTCCTCGCATGGAAGGCTCGCGCATGCTCGACTTGGTATGTTTTCTTACTCACTTCCTTAGCTTTGTCTAGCCGACCAATTTCTTTTCCCACAACCGTATGTAGGCCCCGACCAACCATCAAGAATTGATCGCTTCTTCATCAATACTGTGCTCAAGCCCAAGAATGGGAGCGATAACAACGGAAGGCTTGGCTAATGCTCGTAATCGAGAACGACTGTTATAACAATTGCACTCGTCAAGAGCAATTAGCCGGGCTCGCCAAAGAATTCGAAGGATGTCGACACTATTGCAAAGATTAAAGGAGCAACCACGCCCAGTGCAGAGCCACTTGTCCCAAATAGAAGTCCAATGCCTCTCTGACACGTAATCTTCCTCGGCCAAGAGTTACTACGCCTTCAAAGGGGTAGCGTAACTCCTCCAGGGAAGCAACAGGATTCTCGACGTCATCGCCGCCTTCGTGTTCAATATCACGAGCACAAGATAAGATAGGGACCTTCGCACTCCAGTGCAAGGAGGTACAAGAAAACTCATCCTTATAAATTTAGCGCATGCTCATGCGCCTCTATCGAGCAAAAACTTCCCTCCAGAGGATGAGCGAGCCCGAACGGATCGTATTCAAGCGGTGGAGGATTTGGCTTCCATGCGTCGAAATATGGTGGAGATGGCGCACCTTGTCGGCAGGACCAAAGTTCCCGAGCCGATGATGTCTCCATCTTGGCCGATGCTATTATGGAGGTGTCGCGGCGCTATGTGGGCGTCGTCGAAATCTTCAAGAGCAACAAGAAACATGCGAGAGTCGACGAGTGAAGCCACTGGCCGTCCGAACCGAGCGCTCATCATTTTAATCGGCGCCACATATCAAGACGGATTTAATGACGATTGCGATATCTTTGCCCCAAGGATTACCTCCTCTCACTTATCCTTCATTTTCTTTAAATTGGGAGGTTTGGTTTTGGCGTTATCCTCCGTAGGTTTTTTGTAATTTAATATCCCATTTTGACACGGGAATTTCCTTTCTATTTTGCTTTTTCTTCTTCAAAATGTATTGATAATACCATATTGCCCTTATAAATAACTCCTTAATGAAATTTCGAGAATACTTGGCATCTAATTAACGCAATCAATTCAAGAAGCACCCCCTTCAGAGTTTCATAATTTCCCTTCTTCTATTCCATGTTTCTCATACAGTGTGAAAGAGTTTTAAATGAAGGGCATTCCAAGGTCGTGGAAGCTCTTTTCCTTGATCATCTTTCAGATAATATCTTGCTACCCTTTCATGCGTTATTTCATAGGATCCTTCGGTTGGGAGCCGCTTTCGAGTCTCAGTAAGGATTGACTTTCTACGAAACCCAATCCCTTCTTGAAATCTCCGAGGCATCTTGGATCGAAAGTGTAGCTAGAGGGGGTGAATAAGCGTCTGATGTAGTTAAAAAAACTTTTGCAATAAGTAAAAAGCAAGTAGAGTGCCTGAAATATAAAGTAGACAAGATATTTTTACGTGGTTCACAATCTTTCGATTGCTAATCCACGGCCCTAGTGATCCTTGATCACGTACGGAGGGCAATTCACTAAAACCACTCCTCCTCGTTGGAAGTAGGAGCAACGATCACAAAAGAAATCAAGGCAAAGGACACTCCCCTTTCCTTGTTACGATTAAAGCACAAAGACAATTTAAAGAAGTAGAACTTAAATAAATATACCGACAACTCTTATAAGTAGAAGATGTAGCTTTAGTTGTCGTGCGCCGTCGTAGCAAATGTGAGTAGTAGTAGCAGTTACGTGTTGAGAGCTCTTGATTTCTTATCTTTTTGCTTGGCGTGAACATGTCTATTTATGGATATTGATCTATGAATTTAGACATAGGTAGTGTCCAAGGTGAGGTTCTTATCCCCAAGTCTTGCTCATCCACATCCTTTGCAACTCAAGGATGAGGTGCTTATCCAACCACCTTGTGCCACAACTCAAGGATGAGGTGCTCATCCAACCACCTTGTGCCACCTCAAGGAGGCCTTCACGCCAACTTGTTGGAGCCATCCAACTTGTGCCACATCATGGGAGCCAACCATCTTGTGCCAACTCTCCTCATTTTGGGCGTCCAAGCTTGATGATGGTTTGGATGTCCACCTTGATGCCACATCACCTAATTTTGGGGGTCCAAGCTTGGCTTTGTACCAAAACACGAGTCAAGTCCAAATTCACCCCCTTGAAATTCGAGCTCTTCTCGGTTTGGAACTAGACCGTGATTGGTCTAGAGGCAGGGTCAAAGGGTTTTTCGATACAAGTTAGCTTAAAATATAAAGCGATGGTTCTAACTGATCTCGACCTAGACCTTCCATTGAGGTATTGGGTCGGATCTACTGCGTCCTTGCTTCGCTTTCACACGAGCTTACCTTGTAGCCTCGCTTCCGGTCTTCACCCGAGTACCTCGGCTTCCTCCGAAATCCCTCTGGCGTTGCCCGACCACCTCGGTTCCCACCGGGTGTCGCAGACCTTCCGCTCAACTTTAGCATTTCTGCACACTTAATTGAGCTCGTAAGATAACAAATATACTCTTAACTATTGAGCCTTTTGCCATAATCAAAATATCGGTTCGACTTTGGTGCCCACTGCACCAACAATCACTTTCTTATTAAAGGCTCGCTGCACTCTTTGCTTGTAAAATTCCGCTCGCCTCCGTGCCATCTCCCGCCTTTCCTCCACCAAGTCCAATTCGGTGCTTCAGATAAGTTGGTTCTGATTTGGTTCGTATGCCTTTATCCGAGCGCTATTCAAAAAAACCTCGACCGGAATAACGGCTTCCGCCCCAAATACCAAACTAAAGGGAGTTTCTCCTGTTGCTGTCTTGGGTGTGGTTCGATAGGCCCACAGGACGCCAGGTAACTCTTCTACCCAGTTTCCCCTCTGAGCACCCAACTTGGTCTTTAATCCTTGAATGAGGATCTGTTAGTTACCTCCACGCCCATTCGCCGAGGATGGGCTACATGAAATCTGGCGAATGTTGAGACTTTGGCACCATTCTTGGATCTTTTTCCTTGGATCGTCCATTGTCATCCGATTATTTTCCGAGGATACCATACAAACAAATGATATTTCTCCATAAGAAGCGTATACGACATTCGGTAATTTTGGCTAAGGGCTTTGCCTCCACCCATTTGGAAAAATAATCCACAACTACCAATAAAACTTCCTCTGTAAAAGGTGTCATGGCGGACCTACTATGTCTATTCCCCATTGATCGAAAGGACAAGAAGAGATTACGGCTTTCATTAACTCAGCTGGCCATTCAGAACGGTTGCTATGCTTCTAACAAGCGATGCAGGTTTGCACTATATGAGCAGCATCTTGCTGAAGAGTAGGCCAAAAGTATCCTGCCAATAAGGCCTTTCTTACTAAAGCTCTCCCTCCTAAATGATTGCTACAGCATCCTTCATGGATCTCCCGGAGCACCCATTCTGCATCCTCGTTTCCCAGGCATTTTAACAAGGGTCGCCCAAAAGAGGTCTTGTATAGGTCTTCATTTAAGAGGATGAACCGTTTGGCTCGGTTTATTAAAGTGGATGCATTATTTTCCCTTCAGGATCTTCCGTCTGCGTAAATAAGCTATGATGTCGATCCTCCAATCAAGAGTTAAACTTGATTGATGCGTCTCCCTCCAGCATATTGCTAAGGAAGTATGAATTCTCGTATGGATCGCAGGATTTTATTCCTCCCATAGCGCTAGCCATCCGAGCTTCCCGCATTCCGTTGTGCTGGATTTGCTTCAAGAGGACCCGCGAAATTGAGCTTTTCTTTCTCAAAAGTCTTCAAGTACTTACGCAACCTTTCCTCCCGAACCAAAAGAACCTTGAAGTTGTGATATTATCAACTGGGAATCCGAGTATATCACAATGGAAGAAGCCTCCACCGCTTTAGCAGCCTGCAGTCCCGCTAGAATGACTTCATATTCCGCTTCATTATTAGATGCCCGATATTCCAGGCGAACTGCTAATCGAGTTTCTTCACCCTCCAGGGAAATTAATAAAATGCCAACGCCAGCTCAGTAGATCTCAAGAACCGCTTCACGAATATATTCCATGCCTCGATCCCTCCTCCTTTGTTGCGAACCATCTTCCGCCGCAAGGTACCTCGTAAAATCGTGAGTGCTTGGGCCTTGATAACCGTTCGAGGTTGGTAGTGAATATCATACTCGCTTAGTTCTACCACCCATTTGGCCAATCTTCCAGAGAAATTTGGCTTAGTGACGACCTTACCCAATTCGCTGTGTGTTAGAACGGTGATGGGATGAGCCAAAAAGTATGGCCTTAATTTGCGGGCGGTTAGTACTAGGATATATGCCAACTTCTCTAGCTCCGTATAACGGAATTCTGCCCCCTTCAGGATATGGCTGGTATAATAAATAGGTTGCTGGTGAGAACCTTCTTGTTTCAATAATACCGAACTAACGGCTCCCTCCGAGACGGCCAGATACATCCATAATGGTTCTCCAGGTATTGGTTTGGCTAGCAGGGGGAGTCCAGCCAAATA
The DNA here is from genome assembly GCA_025175895.1 of Wurfbainia villosa. NCBI lineage: Eukaryota > Viridiplantae > Streptophyta > Magnoliopsida > Zingiberales > Zingiberaceae > Wurfbainia > Wurfbainia villosa. The sequence goes on along the minus strand of CM045987.1, from coordinate 139,043,457 downwards.
TTTCTTCAACTCCTGGAAAGCCTGTTCACATTGATCATCCCACTGAAATTTAGCAGCCTTGCGCAAAATCTTGAAAAAAGGCAGCCCCTTGTCCGCCGATCTGGCTATAAATCGGGATAAAGAAACAATCCTGCCCACCAACCTTTGGGTCTCTCGCAGATTAGCAGGTGATTTTATGTTGTATAGGGCTTGCACTTTCTCAGGGTTGGCTTGCAGCCCCTTCTCCGTTACCATGTACCCCAAGAACTTGCCACTCTTTACCCCGAACAGGCATTTGTTAGGGTTTAGCTTCATATTGAACCACCTTAATGTAGCGAAGGTTTCATGTAAGTCCTTGACTAAATCCCGAGTGACCTTCGATTTGACCAAGATGTCATCCACGTATACCTCCACATTCTTCCCTTTCTGCTCCGCGAAGATTTTGTCCATAAGGCGCTGATAGGTGGCTCCTGCGTTTTTTAGTCCGAACGGCATTACCACATAAGCGTATAACCCCCCCCCCCCTGCAGTCACAAAGCTAACCCTCTTTTGATCTTCTTGGGCCAAAGGTATTTGATGATACCCTTGATATGCATCCATTAGAGACACCACTTCATATCCCACAGTAGAATCCACCAATTGATCAATACGAGGCAAGGGGTAGCAATCTTTAGGGCATGCTTTAGTCAAATCACGGAAAACCATACACCTCCTCCATTGCCCCCTAGGCTTGCGCACCAAGACTCCATGAGAAACCCAGTCGGGGACCTGGATTTCCATTACATGACCCGCTATTAGTAGTATGTCCACTTCTTCTGCTATGACTTTGTCCTTTCTGGTCCAAAATGTCGCCTCATCCGCTGACGGTGGCTCCTTTAATGATATTGAGATGATGTTCCGCCACTTGAGGATGGATCCCGTGAGATCATGCACATCTTTGCAAAGATGTCTTCATTCTCCTTCAAAGCCACCACTTCTTCTTTGACATCCAATTGTCAGGCTATCCGTGGCCTTTCCCGAGCGATTTCCACCAGCCTCCCTCCTCTATTTTATCAACTTTGGGATTCTCCAGACGCAGACATCGCTGATGATGACACTTTGCTTTAGTCCTCGGTCTGGGCTTTCTCGATCGTCTCCAACCATTTGCACGAGAGTACCTCCTCGAGGCCTTCGCTTCTCCACGAACTTCGCCACCGATTGACCCATCGGAAATTTCAACCGTGGTATGGGAAGCCACCCGAAAAAGGGTGTGGAAAGGACGCCCAATAATAGCGTTATAAGTGGACGGAGCATCCACAATAAGGAAAGGAATTATACTGGTTTTTTGGTTGGGTTTTACACCCAGAGTTAAAGGCAATGATATTTGTCCCTTCGGGTGAACCATGTGCCCTGCGAATCCGAAGAGAGGAGTGGACACATCTTCTAATTGGGCATTTCCCAACTGCATTTGTCCGAAGGCTTCCTGGAAAAGGATGTTAACAGAGCTTCCCGAGTCAACTAGTACCCGGGCCACTTCATAATTGGCCAGGGATATACGGATAACCAAGGCGTCCGTGTGGGGCAGCAGGACACCTTGCAGATCTTCTGGCCCGAACGAAACGGGCGGTGCAACTTGAATAGTCTGGTCGGTGCAATTTTCTTCTCCTTTTAGACCTCCACCCAACATAACAACATGGTAGCCCATCTAGCCCGATTCCAATCTAGTGTGGAGACTCGCCATTTTGTCACCGTGTCGCAACAGAAAGAGCTCGTGCGACGGTTAAACGAGCAAGAGGCAAAGGAGGCGGACTTTAGGGGCCAATGCGAAGATGCCACGATGCAACTAGCCTTGGTTCGAAGCAAGAAAGAGGAACTGCAACGAAAAAATGAGGAACTAGAACAGCGCCTCTTTTTGCAATCTAGAGCTGCGTAGATATCTGACTCAGAAAGAGTATAAGATATCTTATGGATGACATGATCAAGGATGATTCTTTGGATCTATCACACGCATCAACAAGAATTCTTATTTTAACCTAGACGTCATCATTTTAACCTCGGGCACAATCAGTGAATCCATGCGTGAAGTGTCGAGCTTTTCCATGGTAGCGCTATTCCAATCAATACTCATATCTGGCTGTGCGAATCCATCCTTCACCAAGAATACCCAAGCCCTCTCGACTCGAGGTAGTGGCCATCCAAGCTCAAAAAATGCTCACCGAATCATGAAAGATCGGAATCCTAAATGGAAATTTAGAAGTAGACAGGAGACTGATCTTAAAAAACGCTTGGAGCGATATTTAGAAAGGCTTCCAAGGGGTCTCTTTGGCCCAAAACTTCGAATATTTATAACATTTCTTTTTCCATAAACTTTATTTGTTAGATAAAGAATCTTGTTATGCTCTAATTTAGGATTGAACTGAAATCAAATCTTAACTATTCTCTTCCCATAAGTAAGTTTTTTGATTTAGAAATGTATTCCCTTCCACCTTTTGGTCGCTTAATCAAGCATAGAGTAAATAATAACCAAGGATATCGGTTCTTCCGTTCCACCACCACACGGATATCTTCCGCTGCCTTGCGGGATAGAAATTTATATGTATAGCGCCAAGGCATCAAGATAAAGGAGGCAATGCCTTCATATAATTCCTCTTTGGCTCTCCTCTGAAGGGGAACGCCTATGTCCGCCCCTTCCCCTGCAGATGGGGGGCTTTTATCACATAATGGGTCATTTAGAAATATAAACCCTTCTTTCCCTTTCAACACAGACGAGAAGCCCACTAATGGCTGCAAGCCCATTTTTTCCCCCTTTTATAGGGGGTTCTTTTGTCTTCGTTTCTTCTGCCATCTTCATCCCTTCGCCTTTTGGTCTCCTTTTTCTTCATCTGCTTGCTCCTCCGCCGCCAAACCTCGTTTCCTCGATCCTTTCTTTCCAGCCCCTCTTTTCCTTTTATTTTTAGACCCCCAAGATGCATTCCAACTTCTTCCAGGAGATAGCGGGCCGCTACCCGAATCATAAGCGGGATCTTTGGTCACCTTCGCTTCTTCTTCCTTTTCACCTTCCCCGATCACCACCATATCTGACTCACCTCGTCGTTCTCCCTCTCCCCCTCCGGCGACCCTCGCTACCTCCATCCCAGAGGAAGCCAAGGTCATTAGTCTCTCGTCACTTCCTCCGGTCTTTGCAAGCCCTAACTTTCCCACTCTTTCTCCTTCCGCCAACGACGTTCAGAAATCGCCTTCTTCTTCCCCGCAACCTGGGGATGAACCTGGGGAGGATGTATTCCCATGTCAGCCAATGACAGAGGCTGGATCACCCCTGTCTTCTCTTTCCCCGGCACGTCATTCCTTTTCTGAACCCATGGCGGTTGATATTCCTTCCGCCAACTTCCCCTTCGCTCATCGCTGAAGAATCCCTCTCCTCAGGACCGACTGAGTCCTCTACTTCTTCCCATCGAAGGCTCCTCCAACCCAATGCTCATCGTCTTGTCTTCTCAAGATCCCTCCTCCGTCAGCCTCATTCCGTTTTCCAACTCAACCCCCAACCAGCGTGACACATATTCTCCCGCAACTCCGGATATCGCCGACTACCACCTCCATGGGCCGTCCGAATGATACTCCTCCTTCTTTCCATTCTCAACCAATGGATACCCCCATTTTCCCCTTTATAGCGAGATTCCTCTTTCAGCATCTTCCGTCCCGTCTTCTTCCCTTTCTCCCAGGAGTCTTCGGATTCTGAACTTAGAGGAAGTGGTTCCTCGCATGGAAGGCCTGCGTCATGCTCTGGACTTGGTATGTTTTCTTACTCAGCTTCCTTAGCTTTGTCTAACTGACCAATTTCTTTTCCCACAACCGGTATGTAGGCCCTGACCAACCATCAAGAATTGGATCGCTCTCTTCATCAATACCAGGCTCAAGCCCAAGAATGGGAGCGACAACAACGGGAAGGCTTGGCGAATGCTCAGAATCGAGAACGACTCCTGTTACAACAATTGCACCTGTGTCAAGAGCAATTAGCCGAAGCTCGCCAGCAAATTCAGAAGGATGCTGACACTATTGCAGCATTAAAGGAGCAACCACGTCCAGGTGCAGAGCCACTTGTCCCCCAGCAGGAAGTCCAGTCGGCCTCTCTTGACACAGAATCTTCCTCGGCTCAAGAGTTACTACGTCTTCAAAGGCAGGTAGCAGAACTCCTCCAGGGGAAGCAACAGGATTCTGATGTCATCGCTCGCCTTCAGGTTCAATATCAGCGAGCACAAGATAAGATAGGGGACCTTCGCACCCGCTTGTGCAAGGAGGTACAAGAAAACTCATCCCTTATAAATTCCCGGGCGCATGCTCATGCCCGTCTACGCAGGCAAGAAACTTCCCTCCAGAGGATGAGCACTGAACTTGCCCGAACCAGATCGTATTCCGAAGCAGTGGAGGGGATTTCAGCTTCCATGCGTCAAAATATGGTGGAGATGACGCACCTTGTGCAGCAGGACCAAAGTTCCCGAGCCGATGATGTCTCCATCTTGGCCGATGCTATTATGGAGGTGTCGCGGCGCTATGTGGACGTGCGTCGAAATCTTCAAGAGCAACAAGAAACATGCGAGAGGCTGCATCGAGAGCGAAGCTGGCCGTCCGAACGCGAGGAGCGAGGCTCATCATTTTAATGCGCCACCTATCAAGACGGATTTAATGGCGGGGATTACCTCCTCCCACTTATCCTTCATTTTCTTTAAATTGGGAGGCTGGTTTTCGACGTTATCCTCCCGACCGATTTAAGTAATTTAATATCCCATTTTGACACGGGAATTTCCTTTCTATTTTGCTTTTTCTTCTTCAAAATGTATTGATAATACCATATTGCCCTTATAAATAACCCCTTAATGAAATTTGGAGAATACTTGGCATCTAATTAACGCAATCAATTCAAGAAGCACCCCCTTCGGAGTTTCATAATTTCCCTTCTTCTATTCCATGTTTCTCATACAGTGTGAAAGAGTTTTAAATGAAGGGCATTCCAAGGTCGTGGAAGCTCTTTGCCTTGATCATCTTTCAGATAATATGCTGACCCTGCTACGCGTTATTTCATAGGGTCCTTCCCAGTTGGGAGCCAGCTTTCCAGGGTCTCCAGCGGGATTGACTTTACGCAAAACCCAATCCCCTTCTTGAAATCTCCGAGGCATCACTTTCTTATTAAAGGCTCGCTGCACTCTTTGCTTGTAAAATTCCGCTCGCCTCCGTGCCATCTCCCGCCTTTCCTCCACCAAGTCCAATTCGGTGCTTCGGATAAGTTGGTTCTGATTTGGTTCGTATGCCTTTATCCGAGCGCTATTCAACAAAACCTCGACCGGAATAACGGCTTCCGCCCCATATACCAAACTAAAGGGAGTTTCTCTTGTTGCTGTCTTGGGTGTGGTTCGATAGGCCCACAGGACGCCAGGTAACTCTTCTACCCAGTTTCCCCTCTGAGCACCCAACTTGGTCTTTAATCCTTGAATGAGGATCCTGTTAGTTACCTCCACCTGCCCATTCGCTTGAGGATGGGCTACCGAAGTGAAAGTCTGCTGAATATTGAGACTTTGGCACCATTCTTGGATCTTTTTTCCTTGGAACTGTCGTCCATTGTCACTGACTATTTTCCGAGGGATACCATACCGACAAATGATATTTCTCCATAAGAACTGTATTACGGCATTCTCAGTAATTTTGGCTAAGGGCTCTGCCTCCACCCATTTGGGAAAATAATCCACAGCTACCAATAAAAACTTCCTCTGTAAAGGTGCCGCCGGCATCGAGCCTACTATATCTATTCCCCATTGATCGAAAGGACAAGAAGAGATTACGGCTTTCATTAACTCAGCTGGCCGTTCAGAACGGTTGCTATGCTTCGATGCCGGCGATGCGTTTGCACTATACGAGCATCTTCGAAGAGTAGGCCAAAGTATCTCCGCTAATAAGGCATTTCTTGCTAAAACTCTCCCTCCTAAATGATTGCTACAGCATCCTTCATGGATCTCCCGGAGTACCCATTCCGCATCCTCGTTTCCCAGGCATTTTAACAAGGGTCGCCCAAAAGAGGTCTTGTATAGGTCTTCATTTAAGAGGATGAACCGTTTGGCTCGGTTTATTAAAGTGGATGCTATTTTTTCCCTTGAGGATCTTCCGTCTTAGTAAATAAGTTATGATGTCGGTCCTCCAATCAAGAGTTAGGCTTGATTAGTATCTCCTCACATGCGCATATTGCTAAGGAAGTATGAATTCTCGTATGGATCGCTTCCGAGGATTTTATTCCTCCCATAGCGCTAGCCATCCGAGCCAATTCATCTGCCTTCCCGTTGTGCTCCCGCGGGATTTGCTTCAAGAGGACCTGACGAAATTGAGCTTTTTCTTTCTCAAAAGTCTTCAAATACTTATGCAGCCTTTTCTCCCGCACCACAAAAGAACCTTGAAGTTGTGATATTATTAACTGGGAATCCGAGTGGATCACAATGGAAGAAGCCTCCACCGCTTTAGCAGCCTGCAGTCCCGCTAGAATGACTTCATATTCCGCTTCATTATTAGATGCCCGATATTCCAGGCGAACTGCTAATCGAGTTTCTTCACCCTCCGGGGAAATTAATAAAATACCAACGTCGCTGCCTGTAGATCCTGAAGAACCGTCTACGAATATATTCCATGCCTCTGATCCCTCCTCCTTTGTTGCCGAACTATCTTCCGCGTCGCAATGTACCTCTGCCAGAAAATCAGCAAGTGCTTGGGCCTTGATAACCGTTCGAGGTTGGTAGTGAATATCATACCCGCTTAGTTCTACCACCCATTTGGTCAATCTTTTAGAGAAATTTGGCTTAGTGATGACCTTACCCAATTCGTTGTGTGTTAGAACGGTGATGGGATGAGCCAAAAAGTACGACCTTAATTTGCGAGCGGTTAGTACTAGGATATATGCCAACTTCTCTAGCTCCGTATAGCAGGTCTGCCCCTTCAGGATATGGCTGGTATAATAAATAGGTTGCTGGTGAGAACCTTCTTGTTTCAATAATACCAAACTAACGGCTCCCTCTGAGACGACTAGATACCTCCATAATGGTTCTCTAGGTATTGGTTTGGCTAGCAGGGGGAGTCCAACCAAATATTTCTTCAACTCCTGGAAAGCCTGTTCACATTGATCATCCCACTGAAATTTAGCATCCTTGCGCAAAATCTTGAAAAAAGGCAGCCCCTTGTCCGCCGATCTGGCTATAAATCGGGATAAAGAAACAATCCTGCCCACCAACCTTTGGGTCTCTCGCAGATTAGCAGGTGATTTCATGTTGCATAGGGCTTGCACTTTCTCAGGGTTGGCTTGCAGCCCCTTCTCCATTACTATGTACCCCAAGAACTTGCCACTCTTTACCCCGAACAGGCATTTGTTAGGGTTTAGCTTCATATTAAACCGCCTTAATGTAGCGAAGGTTTCATGTAAGTCCTTGACTAAATCCCGAGTGACTTTCGATTTGACTAAGATGTCATCCACGTGAACCTCACATTCTTCCCTTTCGCTCGAGATTTTGTCCATAAAGCGATAGGTGGCTCCTGTTCTTTAGTCCGACGGCATTACCACATAAGCGTATAACCCCGATCAAAGCTAACCCTCTTTTGATCTTCTTGGGCCAAGGCATTTGATGATACCCTTGATATGCATCCATTAGAGACACCACTTCATATCCTGCATTAGAATCCACCAATTGATCAATACGAGGCAAGGGGTAGCAGTCTTTAGGGCATGCTTTATTCAAATCACGGAAATCGATACACATCCTCTATTGCCCCGAAGGCTTGGGGACCAAGACTACATTAGAAACCCATTCGGGGAACTGGATTTCCTTTACATGACCCGCTTTTAGTAGTTTGTCTACTTCTTCTGCTATGACTTTGTCCTTTTCTGGTCCAAAATGTCGCCTCTTCTATTGGACGGGTCGGGCTCCTTTAATGATACTGAGATGATGTTCGCCACTTGAGGATGGATCCCCGTGAGATCATGCACATCTTTTGCAAAGTTGTGTTCATTATCCTTCCGGCACGCCACCAGCTCTTCTTTGAAATCCAGCTGTTGTGCTATTCGGGGGGCCTTTCTGGAGCGATTTCCACCAGTTCTCCCTCCTCTATTTTATCAACTTTGGGATTCCTCAGACGCATCGGTGATGATCGACTTTGCCCTTTAGGTCCTCGGTTGGGCTTTCTTGATCGTCTCGAACCATTTGCATCAGTAGCTCCTAGAGGCCTTACATTCTCCACGAACTTCTCAGATTGACCTCTTGGAAATTTGATACGGTGGTATGGAAGCCCACGAAAAAGGGTGAGAAAGGATGCCCAAGAATAGCGTTATAAGTGGATGGGCGTCCTGATAAGGAAAGGAATTATCTTGGTTTTTGGTTGGGTTTTACACCCGAGTTAAAGGCAATGATATCTGTCCTTGGGTGGAACCATGTGCCTGCGAATCCAGAAGAGGAGTGGCCACATCTTCTAATTGGGCATTTCCCTTTGTATTTGTCCAAGGCTTCTGGAAAGGATGTTATGAGCTTCGAAGTCAACTAGTACGGGCCACTTCATAATTGGCGAGGATATCTACGGATAACCAAAGGCGTCCGTGTGAGCGCGGGACACCTTGCGGATCTTAGGCCCGAGCGAAGCAGGCGGTGAAACTTGAATAGTCTGAGTGGTGCGATGGCCAAACTCTCCATGAGACGGCGTCGACTCTTCCATGCGGTTGGAGTCCCGTCGGTAGTCCTCGGCTATAACATGAATAACTCCCGTGTGGGAATGTCATCTAGATTGGATGAAGGGCCCTCACACGATGGACCTTCTTGAGGAGACAACCTCCGGGATGGCGTTTGGGGGAAAGTGACCCGGGGTTGTTGATTATCGACCACTGGGCGGTTACATTAGGTCGGGCCTCGCGCACGCCCTCTACAGAAACCTTACTTGCGGATATGCAGTATGGAGGCGATCCAATTCTTCTTGTAACTTGAAACATCGACCACTATTGTGGCCGTATTCTGTATGATATTGGCAAAAGAACGGGGCTGGGGGGTTACGCGGGATCCCCTTGTGTCCCAAGGGTCGTCAGAGCAAACCTCCGTCGTAAAATTCCATTTCACGTTCTTTCCATGTCCTCACAGGAGGAAGCGCTCATGACCATGATTTGTAATGGCGGGGTGGGGCGAACACCTTGCAAAGATCGACGAGGCCTCGAACCTCTGTCGAAAAGGTCTTGTATACTCCCGCCGAGGGGTGCTTGAGGAGCACGGACGAACTTTCTGGGATCTGGCTGGCGATCCGCTCGCCTCCGCACCTTTAATCCTTCTTCTTCGCGGATAAAGCGCTCCGCACGGCTCGAGAGCTCTTCGAACTATCCGTAGGTTGTCTTAACAAGGAACCGAGGAAGGGGCCTCCTCACATCTATGAATATCGCCTCTGAAAGATTCAGATCGGGTGGCGGGGATTCCCCTAGCTGCAGAAGTGAATCGATGAATATACCCCCTAATGGATTCCGAAGGTCCCTGGGTGATATGCATTAACATAGAGGTGTCTTGTTTATACGCCTTGCAGCTGACAAATTCTCGACTGAACATTCTCTGGAAGTCAGCGAAACAGGTGATAGACCCCGGGGGCAGAGTAGTAAACCACTTTTGCGAAGGCGGTCGAGTGGTGGTTCTAAGACTAAGACTTGAGAGCGCCAAGATAAATGAAGCGAGGCCGCTCCGTCGAATTGAGATATGTGATCTTCAGGATCCGTCGAACCATCATACTTATTGACCTGAGGATTCCGGAAGTAGGATGGAGGGAGCTCAATGAGAATGTCCATCGTGAAGGGGCTAGGCTCATATACTTCCTGAGGTCTGGTTGATTGACTTTCACCCTGTTCCTCTCTGCGCGTTTGGGTGAAGGGCATAGTATTCTGAGGCGTTCTTCCCCCAAGTCCGCCTCCAAGCAATACTTCCCCATTGGCGACTATACGAGAGGGAGGAGACATTTCTGGGGGTGGGCCTCTGGAAGAAGGTTCCTCGGATTGCGGATGCAGATATCTGGTCCTTCTCCTTTCCCTAGCGAGGGCTTCTGTAATAGCGTCATCCATCAGGGCCTTCAGCTGCGATGGTAGAAGAGTGATGGGGCGCTCCTCCACTACAGAAGTATCAGGTTGTTGTATTTCTTCAGGTTGTATCTCGACGTCCAGCTCAAATGTTCCCACAGACGGCGCCAACTGATGCGGGTATGGGAAACAATCTGGTCGCTCCGTTTTCAATGCAGTGAAGCACTGAGGGAGGTCTCAGAGGATTCTCCCCGGTCGCAATCAGTAGAGAATAAGAGGATGAAATAGATGAAACGCAAGAAGCTGATGCTAGCAATCGAGATTCAGACATAAGATATAACGTGGTTCGGAATGAGGATTCCTACTCCACGGAGGTGAGTTGTCTCACCAGATGCGGTGCCTAAGCACGTTCACTATGAAAGTCCTCCTTCTGAAAGCCGCCGAGTGGAGGAAAGACCTCTTACAATGATATTACAAGACGAGGAAAATACAAGAGATGTAGCAATGGCTGATCTCCGTCCTTCTTCTCCGGCGAGATGGTTGTTCCCTTTTTTCCTTCTCCTCTTGCCTCTTCTTCTCTCTTGCTGCGTCGGAATGATTGCGGATCCCTTTTTCTCCTTGCTTCCTCCCATTTTATCTCTTTTTCCTTCCTTCATCGTAACGTCGTAGGTTATCTCCATCGTACACGTGGCCACCACCTTTCCCTGGAGAATAATTCTGTTACAGATATCAGGAGTGAAGACTCCTTGGAATATTATGTGGGGCCTCCCAGGCCGTTGCCTAACATCATTTCCTCTATTTTTCGGGAAACTAGGCTAGACTATCTCCCTCAACCTTCCGTGTTGAGGGAAGCTAGTTTAGGTCTATAGCCCACGGGTGACCTAGCCCTAAGGCTTTTTATCAACCCGAACCAACTCCTCTTTTTCCCATGTCAAATTCCCCTTGTATTGATCAGATTGGACTGGCCTCTTGGCGAAGCGCCTTCCGCCTCTCCTTTGTCGTATCAATTGCTTTCATTAACTCTCCCGTACCAATGACTTTCAATATTTACCCGTACCGATGGCTTCTGATGTTCGCCCGTGCCAATGGCTTTCAATATTCGCCCGTGCCAATGGCTTCTGATGTTCGCCCGTGCCAATGGCTTCTGCGTTTCGCCCGCGCCAATGGCTTCTGAGGTTCGCCCGTGCCAATTTTCCTTTCCTTTCTTAGCTGAGCCGTGTATTTTGGATCGGATCTTAGGTCACCCGCTAACCCCTCTATCGGGGATTATGTAGAGAAGGTACTAGTAGTATCATATATCATGATTAGAAATCATCTCAGGAGGGAGGAAGAATTGGAACTTGGTTCTCAAGGATAAAATGGGGGTCTCTTTAGAAGTTAGGAACAAAGCTTGCTATTTCTAGAGGGGAATCTCTGAAGTTGGATTGGGAGAACAACGTGAGGAGCTTTGACGGTGCCTCAAATCGACCTCGCTTCCAAGGTCAGTATTGTCCTTCTGACTCACCTGAACTCACGACCTTGAGCACCACGGAAGGTGGGGGGAGGGGGAGAGGTATTTGATCATGACTTCAAATACAAAAAGAAAATAGAATAATTAATTCATATTCTCAACTAAAAAGAAGAGGCAAACATTTTTTTATCTAAAGAACTACCGAGCTCAATTTCTATAGAACTCAATCCAAAGTAGTACAACGGTCCTTCCTTGAGTAATAGGTTGATATTAAAATTTAGATTTGTTAGCACATTTGTTATTTATTGGTAAGAAGGGAGCTCTTTATAATGGCCTAGCTTGGGCGTTGGTTGCAACTCTATTTGTTAGGATGTAGACCAGTCAAAGGTTGAAAGGAGGGGACATGTCAAACATAAAAATAGCGAGGCTTTCAATACTTATGAGAAGTGAGAAAATTTTCTAAAACTTAGTGGATGACCTAACTGTGAAATAAAAGACTCAACTTTCTTTCTTTTTTAGATGAATAAAAAATGAAAGGTTTCGGCACTTAAGGGAAGATGATAAAAAGGAAAATAATGACAACTCCACGTATCAAACAAAAGGAGTTGGGGTCAACTATTGTAGGGGATCTGGAAGTAATTAGAGATCTAGTCGAAAAAAGAGGAAGAGAGGATTGGAGACCTCCTACCAATTGGCCATGGAAAAGGATAACGAAGCCATCTGCAGGCAGAATATGTGGGTGTTGCTCCGATCGCAAGATGCACATTCGATAAGAGTTAGGAATTTCAAAAGCTTTCCTAATGACCATTATATCCTCCTAGTCGAGAATGGTAAAAGTGGTTTCGTAACAAAGCGATGAGCTTTTGGCCATGAATGAAACCGAGAATGGAGTGAGACTTACAAATTGATGAAGGAGGGCAGAAGACGATTAAGAAGAAGACGACGTGAATGTGAGATGAAGCCTTAACTTGACATGCCCTAATAAAGGGAAAGTGAGCATGTCACAATCGTCTGATAAAAAAGCAGGATCGTCAGATCAACAATTATGATCCTAGCAATCTTCGCCATCCCATCAAGTTGGATCTCCTTGATCTCCATGATTACCTTGACATGTGTAATTACGTGGTCATGCCACTGTATAGCTTGATATGATAAGTCTGACAGGTGTTTAAAGACGAAAAGACGGTTTCTTGGACATGGGGAATATCACTTCAGATCTCACTATAAATCAATATGATCTCACATGTTCATGAGACGAGGACTCAACACAAGTCTAGTTAGTCGGATTGACACCTTCTTCGACTAGACTAAGTGGGGGGTGCCTATGATATGACAGAAATACTCCTCACCAAGCTGAGGTGGAATTCAAACACGAACCCGATCGAACTAAATGCAAGTCAACTCAAATCCATCCAAGTCGTACCCAAGCTCAGTTCGACAGTTAGGTCGATATCCCTCCATGATTTCTCTCTAAGAAGCCACGTCTCCATGTTTTTCCTCCATAAAGTCAAGTCTTCATATCACATCTCTACGATTTCTCTCCAGAAAGCCACAACTCTATATCACATCTCCACAATTTTCTTTCTAGGAAGTCACGTCTCTACCAAAAAGATACATTTTTCTCTTCCTTATAAAGCTGAGGAGAGAAATGTAGGAGATCAAGAAATCTCTAAGACTCTACTCTCTCTTCGATTACTTTACGTATTTTCTTCACTTTTTCTCCACATTCTGATTTGAGCGCCGAAGAGACTTCACTGAGGTACACCTCAATCTCCTTCTTACTCGTTTTGAGTCCTTTCAGATTTGAAGTACTCTCCATTCGGACAACTGATCTAGAAAAGGTTGACCTTACAAATGTCGATCTAAGGACACCTGACCTTCCGAAGCCATCTTGTTGACGTTCGATCTCTCGAGGTTCAATAGCCACCTGACCTAAGCGCAATCACAATTCAACCTGACGAAGTTATACAGAAAGAAGTCGATCTAACAAAGCTCTGTAGAGGAAGATTCTAACTAGCTTAATACATTGAAGATAGACCTAATTTGTATTTAATCGGTCGAAGGGATTTAGTTATGAGTACTTTTCTAAGTCTTCTTATATGTTGATTTCGGACCAGATCAAAGTACAAGAAAGAAAAGATGTTAAGGTGGCGTTTAGTTGGAAGGTGGAATAGGAATGAGAATGAGTTTGATAGTAGACGGGAATGGGAATGGATTTTGTCATTCCAATAATGTTATTTGGTTTATAAGTTGGGAATGGAAGCGGTCGGCGTGAATGATCGGCGGCCGACGAACGAACGATGGCGTCGTTGAATGCCGGCGACGCGACCGGGTCGCGCGGCGTCGGCGGCACGACCGGCGGCAGCGGCCGATCGAAGCGGCGGCGGCGGCCGACGACCGGCGATCGGCGGCGGCGACGGCCGATTTGGCCGGCGACGGCGACCGACGACCGACGGCGACCGGCAACCGATGGCGATCAACGACCGCCGAGCGAGCAACGGACGACGGCGAACGGGAATGAAACTCAAACCCCCCATGTGAGATGGGTTTTGTCGATTCCCAACTATTTAGAATTCATTCCTAAATCCTCCTTCCTAAAACCACTAATCAAACACTTGATATGATTCTCATTCTCATTTCCTCATTCCAAACCCACCAACCAAACGCTACCTAAAGGTGATGAAGAGCCCGTATATGCTTAGAGTGTGAATGAAAGCTCCCAGGACAAATTCAGATGGCTAGCGTAGTCGTATTAAGGCTTAAAAGGGTAAGGAGTCGATTCTTGGAGGTGATGATCAGACTACCGATGACTCTGTATTTCTGTGCTAACTATATGACATCTGATTTATCCCCCTCCATACGTAGGGACAGCGGTAAGGACCGCTAATACGACGGTTCTACATTTTTAGAGTGTGAATGAAGGGCAGCCGTGGGCAAGGATCGGAATAGAGACTCCTAGCTAGCATTCTTAACTATGATTGAGCATTGAGCATAGGAAGAGGAGTTGCAGAGCACTCACCACTTCGTAGGACTGGGGCGTGTAGTAGGCCAGGGGATTCAGTAAGGATACGGTGCCTATCCACTTTCCGCAGAGGTATATCGTCTTCCATCAAGAAGAATGGTGGAACACAGTTTTACAATCCGAACGTGGGTTTCAAGTTTCGACAGGAGTGCAGTCAAATCAAAAAATGACGTCCATTTAGTGATGTGCGAGCACATGGATTCGTGCCATGTGGCGAGCCAAAGGAGCTCCTCCCAAGCCTCGCGGCTATTAGAGATGTTTTGGTAATGTGCAAACTTCATTTATTTAAACTCAGACTTTTGTTTTTTAAAACGGAGAAAAAATTGTGATGAGGGAGCATTAAGTTTTCTGATAAAAGATTGAACTAATAATTTCTTCACTCTGAGAAAATAAATTATGAATAATCACGACTTTGATACGAATAATAAATGTGATAGAGAATATAATTCGATATAGATATTAAACAATTCATTGACGTGGAAGATCGACCCTCCCTATGCAAATTCTGGGAACGAGCATCAGGTTTTCTCATTTACGCTACTGTGAGCATGAATTGGCAAGTGAAGTACAATTGTCGACTCAATTGAACAATATCTATTTTCTCCATTTTAGAAATGAATTAATCCACCATCTAGTGCATCAATCAAATAGCATAATTAAAAATCCTTTACTCCTTTACACAGGAACTGACCGTGAACTGATCACCGAGGCAGCCGCCGCAGCCGGCGGCCGCAGAGTACAGCGTCAGGAGCTTCATCTGCATGGAGCGGAGCTGGGTGCAGAACTGGAAAGCCTCCTCTAACGCTTTCTCAGCCTTACGCAGCGCCGCCTCCATCTCCCTGTGGCACAAGTAATGCGAATTGATCTGGAACAGGATTCGATCGTGCCTCTCTTGGAACCTCAGAAGCCGCTCCTCCGCCTGCTCCAGCACCTCCCCGACGCGCCGGATCCTGTCAGCGATCATCTGCTGCCGGTGCCATTTCTTGAGCACCAACAGGCCGAGCAAGCTCAGGGAAGAGAGGCCGGCGAGGAGAGGGAGGAGGCGGACTGAATCCATATGCGAAGAGGGGTTCACGAGAGCAGTGGTCATTAAGCAACCCAGAGAGCTATTCCTTGCTTTAGTGCAAAGGTAAGAACACACAGCATGAACAAGTATGCTTTCCTTAATTAAACAAAACCCATTTCACGATATAGGCAATTTTTTTTTAATAAAATAGCTTGCAACGGCATTCCATCGCAAGGCAAATTCGTTACAATACCATATAGAGAATACAATTCAGGATCAACCGTGCATTGAGAATGGACATAAAGAAAAGGCTAAATACATTCCTAGCAAATAAGCAAAGCTGGAACTATTTTTTTTTTGGTCCTAAAATTCTTTCTTTGATCTTTCTCACGAGTGTGACTGATTATAACTATAACTGGCCCTGGACCCAAATGATAAGAACTAAAATCGACAAGATGGAGAGCACCACCAACTTGATCTTCATGTTTTTCAACCACATTCTTTTGTGTAATTTAGTCCCTTGTTTCTGGAACCCTTGACCCTGGAACGGGAAGATGCTAAACATGATCATGTTACCGTGTTAAATATTGAGGGGGAAAAATTGACTTGGGGAGGCATTGGGTTGCAGATCATTGACGGGAAGATGCTAAACATTGACGAGTTAAACGAGGCCTCTTCTCTTGACGTGTTAAATATTGACGGGAAGATGCTAAACATGATCATGTACCTCTTTATGCAAGTTCGTGGCCTCGTCTTGCAGATCATTAAATTTTTCCTCGCGTTTCATGGTCTGAAAATCCCAATTTATAGATCAGAATTGGAATAAGAAGGCGATGGCATCGCAACGAAGCATAGATAATAAATAGTAGCAACTTAGGATCTCATATTTTCTTCCTCTTCTTTCCCTATCTGTGCTGACTAATGTTGCTAGGCATGTTGGCACCATCAATACATCTCATTTTAACCAAGACCTAAACCTAGTTTGGAATGAGATTTGGAACATCCATACATACTTCATTATATTAAAGATTTTGGCAACTGGGCTTCTTTTGGAATTTATATCCATTAAAAGGACAGTGAAATGAGTGGTTAATACTCTTACCCACACTAGTATAGGGTAACGAGAAACTATAAATGCAATGAAATCGTGAAGAAAAACAATTGAAATATATGTTGGAAATGTGAATGGAAATAAAGAAATAGAAGGATAGAAAAACTTTCTTATGAAGGAGTTTAGTTCCACATTGAAAGTTGAGGGACAACTTGGTTGGTTTATAATGTATCACAAGCATTATAATTGTGAACATATGCAAGAGAAGAGGCTCTCTCTCACGCGTGGGTGCGCAGGGGGTGCGAATCCAGGGCCCAGATTGCACTATCGCAAGGCGACTCATGTGCAAGCGTGACCTGCGCGCGTCGAATGTACGACCGGTCGAGGCATAATTTGCCCAAGTGAATCCAACCAACCTTTTGCTAATCCGTTTCATTTTTTTGTAACGTATGCATTGATACTTGGCGTTGAAACGGTCGACTTTATTATGCTACGAAGTTATAAAAGAGGAAGTGTTGGAGATATGCGTCAAGTTTTTCCAGGTCTCTCCTCCCTTTCTCCCCCCTGCTTTGGTGATAGCTTTGCAGGCGCTCACTCACGGAGACGATCGGCTTGATCGCCTCCGGTTTCTCGTTGTATCACGGGAAAGCATCATCCATCACCCTCGAAGCACGTAAAGGGGCGAATTTTTAAGACACCGTGGAAACCACAGCCTCGACACCAAGTGGTGCGGAACAACCGAGCGCCTTCTCCGTTTCGCCAACCGGTTCTCGCCAACCGCTTATCACTCGCTGCCAATCGTTCTCGCCTCCGCCGCCACTCGCTCGCCACATCGGGTTCTCGCTAACCGCGCACACGCCGCTTTCAATCGTTCTCGCGATCGCTCGCTCGCCACTGGCTCGCCAATCGTTCTGCCAATCGCTTTTGCTACTCCGCTGCCAACAAGTTCTCGCCACTCCGCCCGCTTCGTTCGCCAACCGCTCGCTACTCGGTTCTCTCAATCGGTTCGCCAACCCACTGCTACATCGACTCCGCCAACCGCCGGTTCTCGCCACACTGCGTTCTCGCCACTTCGCTCGCCACATCGTTGGTTTTGTTGAACTAGTTCTCGCCACTCGCTTCGCCTAACCGGTTCGCGGAACCCGCTTTTGTCACATCGATTCTACCAAACGCAGTTCACACTCCGCTCTGCTCAATCGGTTCTGCAACAAGTTCGTTACACCGGTTCTTAGAACCTCTGAGAATCGGCTCTGCAAAATTGGCTCTTCCAGATCGGCTCTATCAAATTAGCTCTGCTGAATTGACTCCGCCGACGCTGAAAGGACTGTCCGAAATCATTGCAGCAGCTCTCTCCCCAAAAGAAATGAGCTTTTGCCCAACAATATATAGGAAAAGTCAAACACCTTTGATGTTCTCCAACATAACGCTTTTTACTTCTGAAACCTGGAGTTTAACCTTTACAAGCTTATCAAACTCATCCAAATGATCGATTATATACCGTATGTGCTCCTTTATGACTGGGCTGTGGCACAGAAATTAGCCTCGCCTGTAGGAGATGCAGAAAAAGGAAGACAATTCCGTGGAGCAGTGAGGCAATAAGCACACCTGAATTCTTTATTAAGACTCTTGGCAGTTGCTGTTCCAGCTTTGCCACCTCCATATCTTTTCATAAGTCTGTTTTCAATCGCTCAGGAAAGCAATAAACATGTCTAATAACAGTCTTTGGTAACAAGACAATATGCTGCACAAATAAAAGTGAAAATAGGCATCCGCGATAGAGGTGTTTACATATACATCTTTTGTCATTTTTTTTTTTTTTTACACAATCCACTTGAATATAACTTGGAGTTTAGTAATGATTTAACAAGAGGATAATTTCCTAAAAACCAGTGCATAAGTGAATTTCTATCAACTTGGACTTAAATGGCTCAGGGCAAACTCATTATATTGCTCTTCTAGCCACTTTTCTTACTTTTGTGTCTGTAATCTTGTGTTATAAGAGATTGTTCTTGGATTCAGGCAATGTATCGATTTATTTCTTCTGCCACTCCTAACAAATATTTCGCTACATGGTCCTTGTGTGGGGATGGTCACATCTAGAAACATCAGTTTCATTCTAAAAAGGAAAATTTGAAGTAAAAGCAGTCTAAGACTTGAGGAACTGAAACACACTGACCTTCTCTTCCTAACTAATTTAATTATCTCAGTATATTTTTATGACTCACCTTCATAAATAAAAGGATATTGCCAAACTTAGCTATAAGTGTGAAATGAGTTTAGCGGGTGAAATGAGTTTTCGCCCCCACGGACAAGGTTGAGTAGCTAGCGGGTGCAATAGACTTACCACAATGAGCAAAGGTCAATCCCCTCTGGGGATGCTTGCCCTCCCATCCCCGTTAGTGTCAGTGGGGCAAATGTCCCCAACGATTTACCCCCCTTACGATAGTTGTGGGGTTGATTAATAGGGGTTGTCAGAGTGACGGTTTCACCTTTTGCCATAGTGAAATGAGTAACTCGTCTGGGACATATTCGATGTTGAATATAGAAAAATATGTGATGGATGACTCCGAATAGGTTGAGCTCGAGAGTTTACCTTCGTAGACATAGTACGATTTCGACATAGAACAATCTTACAAGGAAAGTGCGACTGCAGAGGTCGGGCTTCATTGTCAGACCGTGAACACTTCCTGAATTTATTCTCAGTGATCGATGGAGATTTCACAAGAGATCCGTGGAGTCGGATTGATCATTCCCGAAATTAGTCGGGTTGAATACTTGGAAATCTATTAATGCTAATAAAAAAAAAAGTAAAATGAGTAACTCGTCGTCACGCAAAGTGTAAATCCAGTCTAGTGGGCCAATGACATCTATACACTACAAGAAAGTGCAAATTTAGCTATGGAAAATTCGGTCGCTAACTAGTCGCTAAATCCATTTAACGACCAATTAAATCCATTAGTGATCAATATCATCGGTCGCTATTTATTCCATCGTAAAATGGTCAGGGACAGAAAATAAATTTTGTCGCTAAATATAGCAATTGAAATTACCATTCCGTCGCTAGATTTAGGTCGTGGAAAATTAGAAAATTATCATTCCGTCGCTAAATTTAGCAACGGAAAATAATTTCGATCGTTAAATTAGTGACTGAAAAATTTTTGTCGCTCAATTAGCAACTGAATAGGAATTTCGGTCGCTATATTAAATTTCATCGCAAAATTAGCAATGTAATTTAATTTTGGTTGCTAAATTTAGCGACCGAATATTTATTCTATTGCTAATTAGCGACCGAATTTAATTTCGATTAGTAAAATTTAACGACAAAAATTAAATTTCATCGCTAATTAGCAGCCTAATTTAATTTTAGTTGCTAAATTAGTATATTGTAGTATAATTTTTAATGATTGAAATTTAATTTCGATCGCTAAATAGCAACAAGAAATTAATTTTGGTCATGAAATTTAGCAATGGAATTTAAAATCCGTCGCTAATTAATGCCCGAATTTAATTCTGCCATTAAATTTTAGCGGCGGAAATTAATATTTCGTCACTATTTAGCGACGGAATTTAAATTCCGTCACTATTTTAATATAATTTTAATTAAATAATTCTTAATATATATACAAACTTATCCACAATAATAATATATTGTAATGATATATGTCAACACCAATCATTTTAGTTCAAACATTCAAATTATCATAAACAATTAAAATATCGCCAACAATGTTAAAATTTTATTCAGTTATAACATCCAAATTAATAATTTCAAAATACAATTATTCACAATTCAAAGTGGCTTGATTATACTCTGTAAATCATGCCACAACCTTAATAAAAATAAAAAATAAATTTAAAAAAAAATAGCATCTTCAGATGTCACAACTCCAATCTTAATTGTTCTCTCTTTGAGATCTAAACTCGTCTTTAGTTCTCCATCACTTGTATTAATGTTGGAGATGTTTTTATCCCACTGGCAAACATTCCAACGCTCTTGAGCAAAATTATCTCCATGTCCCCACCATCATATATATAACACTTGAAAAATAAAACAAATTAATTTAGTATAGCTAATAAACAAAGTAAAAGAAAAACCTGCAAACCCATTTAGTATCTCATTGACCTCTTTGTCATCATCAAAAGAAAACCAGTTGGCATTTGTAAAGAGGGAACTACATGTGACAATTTTTTATCAGCTTATTTGAATCATTCTAAAAGAGTAGAAATAAACAGGCATACAAAAATGCACATCGGTATCCCATTACCTGTCCTGATCATCCCCAAACGCAATGATGAAATAACTACTTCTACTCCGTTTCATCAAAATAAGCATCGTGTAAGTCATTTCTCATATCAACTAAAATAGAAGGGAAAAAAACACAAATGTCATTAATTAAAGACATTGACAAATTTTATTATACTAGTTAGTCGAACAATAATTGAAATAGTTACAAATCAAGTGGAAAGTTCTAAATCTCATGATGATTATTTACCTTTGCAGCAATATCATAGCTGAAGATACTGCTTCAAAATGGATATTCCTTGTTTAGGTGTTGGTTCAGTGAATTCCTTCAAACGTAGCAACTTGTTGTGCATCTTACATTCGACATGGAAGAAAAGAATCATGATAAAAAGAACCTTATAAACCAATAAGTCGATGCTTGTACATATATTATGCTAGTTCATTGTATACTTGGTCCAAGATTTCAAATCTCAAACTGAGCCGAGGTTTCGATCCTCAACCATCTTGAGACGTGGAAAGTGTCACAGAAGCCACTGTGAAGCCTGCTGCACCTCCTATTGTATCGTATTCATGTCTTTAAAAGGGTCACAGAAACCCTCAATGCATTAGGGAAAGCATCCAATGGCATTGCGGAAGCTCAGATGCTTCTCACTACCATGTTATATTGTCCAACACCATATCCCCAAAGCATTAAGAAGGATTATGAAACTTAAAAGGGAATTATAGGGAAAAAATTGACTATCATCTTCTTTTTTCTATTTCATTTGTTCTAATCGAGCAATGGATACATAACTAATCTTCCTTTCTCTATAATACATCCAAAAAAAAGAAAGAGAATTTATTATCTTATTTTACTTCCCCATTTTCTTTTATTTTCTTCTTCTACTTTATCTTTTCTCTCCTACTTACTATTGTTCTCCACTTATTCAGTCCAAATAGAATCTCCTTTCAAGTGAATTTCAAAGCAAGAAAACATTTTAAAAAAAGGGCTAGTTTGACTTCCTTTAATACTAACCTGATTATACTTCAATCAGGAATGAAGCCGAGACGCCTGGATGGCTGGATCTGCTTCAAGCTTTGTCGCCATCACGTGAAGTATTTTGTGCCTGCTTCCTCAACTCCTCACCGACTCTCTTCTAGAATTGATCCCATCCACTGCCTTCCCCTGTATCCAAGTAGTCCTAAGGCACTACCGTTTTCAACCCTGGCCTCACTCCACATTGGCTCTCCACGATTCTAAACTGCACATGGACCACATCCCTCTTTCGTTCATGTTCTTTGCCTATTTCTTCTTCTTCTTCATCTGAAGTAAATGCCTCCTCCTCCAACTCCTCCCAGGTAAAAAAGAGTGGTAAAGTGAAAGCGCGCCACGGGTTGACGTCGATCAGTTTCACCCTGCCATAGCTGGTGACAAACACATCAAAGGTGCAGTTTTGTGGCTCAAATCCAGGGCAAATGACCTCAAAGGGGTAGTTTTGTGACTCACCCTGGCGTCGCTATCGCCGCATCGCGTCGCTGCCGCCTCGTCGCGTCGCTACCGGCGCGGCCAGCCCCGCGTCGCGACGCTGCCGCAGTGGCAAGGCCACGTCGGGTTACTGTCGCAGCTGCGCCGTTGATTTCGCTGGAGGGAGGGATGAAAAGAGGAGGGGATACCTAGCAGGCGAAGAGCAGCGAGAGCAACCAGAGGATGCAGAAGAAAGGGAAAGTGAGTAGCTCCGGATACTGAATTAAATTTCCGTCCTAAGGCTGGTGTCATGAAGTTTAATTTCTACATGATCAATCAAGCGACCAATTAAATTTCTACGTGCCCGAAATTTAATTAGGACATAAATTTTCATTCTAATTAAATCTCGATCGATAATAATTTAACGACAAAATTTAAAATTATTTTTTAATGAGTGATGAAATTTATTAGGATACTATCTTCCAAAGAATAACATGCATGGATTGATCATGTTATATGGTATTACCGTGTGATGGAAATGGAATTTAAAATTCGGTTGTTGTTTAATGACAGAATTAAATTCTATCATTAATTTGACAGAATTAAAATAATTTAAATTTTATTATTAATTACCGATGAAAATAAATCGAAAATTTTATTCCAACTTTAATTAGAGCGACGACATTTTAATTATATAACTAATTCGATCGTTGAAATATGATTTTCTAGCGATATTTCGCTCCACGAGACAAGATAGACCAGGTCGATCAGCACATCGAAGTTTCCGTGTCCTCGGCGAGCCCCATCGTCCCCCGCCCCACGAACCCGTAGATGAACCACCAATACCTTCCCTTAGCTTGCTCCGTTGTCTTCGTTTACTCCACCCTCCTCCTCGCTTGATCTAGATCCCGATACAAAGAGAGTAAGCGGATCGGGAATCGGGACTCCTCAAATATATGGCCGTCGTCTTCTTTCCGTATCGAATTTGATTCGCCGCCTCCGCCTCCGCCTTCGCCTTCGGCAATGGCAAAATTTGTCCAGAAGAGGGCAGAAACTACACTGAGGTCTCTCCTTCTGGGCGACAGAAGTCCACACTAGTGCAGCGACAACGACAGCCGACGAAATCGAGCAACAAACAGCGGGTAGTGATACTTATAAGACGCCGCATCGAAGAAAGAAGCAGTTCTGTTCAGGTTCCTCTCGGACCGTGCCGTGTGGTGTCATGGAACCGACAGCGGATTACTCAGAAGGTGAATGGAGAAACAGAATTAAGAAGACTAAGTATTCATCATCATCGACAGGTAGTCCTTAATCTGTGTGAGCTTAACCCAAAACAAAATTACTGGCTGAGTTCAATAAACTATCATAACAATGTCATAAAATGTAATAATGCAAGGCAGGGTGGTAGATTAGAAGCTAGTTTACAGCATATGATGAGAGTTAGTTTAAGTCAGTTCAATGATTTCATTGAGATATGAGGTGTTTAAATAATAAATTTTATTTCAAAATTTTCTAAAAAAATATATTTTTTTCAATATACTTCGCATGTGATTTAATAATAGCGAAACTATGCCTTAATTATAATGTTTTACTGTTGTCCTATGTGATGGATTTAACAGTGTCCCATGGATTAGTTAATGATAAATATATATAGAATTTGTCAAAAAAAAAAAATACAGTCAATTCTTTAGAGTGTTGGCTTTCCATATAATAATTATTATTGTTG
This sequence comes from Wurfbainia villosa, assembly GCA_025175895.1. Classification (NCBI taxonomy): domain Eukaryota; kingdom Viridiplantae; phylum Streptophyta; class Magnoliopsida; order Zingiberales; family Zingiberaceae; genus Wurfbainia; species Wurfbainia villosa. The sequence continues at coordinate 139,019,500 of CM045987.1, read as the reverse complement.
ATGAATTTTGGATCAAAGACTTTTACAGTGATTTGAAGACGGATTAATAGAGATAGATTGATAAATTTAAATGTTTATCTAAGAACTTACAGTTCGTGAGAGGTAGGCATGCCTTTTTGCACAGCCCAGATAAGACGAGCCTGGCTCGTTAATATTCAGACCAGGCTGAAGCAAAGCATTTCCATGGCCGTCGTATTATAAGAGAATGGGTTGGTATATATAATTTTCACATAATAGTTACAAGTTTTATTAAATCTAATATTTTTACATCTAACCACCATTATAATTTTGTCCAACTTTTATTTTAAAAAAAATGTGTGGCACTTATATGTCATTTTAATAAAAGTCCACATGAATAATAAAATAACCCCTCTTTTTCATTCCCTCTTCCATATATTGGTGATTGCTATCGTAAGTGCACTTAAGTGGATGAGATTAAATTCATAGTCTATTCTATTTATTTATTTTAATATAAAATCAATTTCTTATATTGTTTAGATAAATAGAAAGAAAATTAAATTATTTATCGTCCAAAATATTCTATCCATCTCAATCTAAGGACTAATACCATGCATGGATTAATTTTTTTTACAATCACCTAGAAATTTATGAGAAATGAAGAGTCACATTAATTATAGTATATAATTTTGTGAGCGAGAAAATATTACATGCATTATTTTTTTTTCATCGTTTGTTTTGTGTCCGATTTAGATCAATTTTGACTTCAAAATTAACCACTAATGAATTAATTTGTTTTCTCTTCTAAAATTTAGATGAAATAAACGATGAAAAATGTTTCCTCTTTTTTTTTTTTCGCTCTCTCAAATAAACAAACCATAAGAGAAAGGGTGAGCTCACCGCCAGCATTAGTAGTGCCACTTTTGCTTTTGCAATCCACTAATAGCGTATCGTGATCCATGGCCAAAATCACTATCGCCGCCTTCATTAGAAGTAGTGAAAGCAAGAGACTATTTGTGACAATGATGATACAATCATTTGAGATGCCTTCCTTGAGTCCTCAATGCACCAAACATGGTTGATTTTGCAAGGAAGGAGGTGACATCGACGAAGAAATAGAGTAAAAAAAAAAAAAAAAAACAATTTAAGAGGTGGGACCAACATAAAAACGACCTCCTTAAGTCCATATCAATAAGGGATTTAATGAAATTATAACATGGCATAAATTTTAATTCACTGTAGAAAGCTTATACTATATTTGAAACTTTTAAAATGTTAGGGTAGAAAAGGTTGTTGAACCAATATTTGGAATTGAAATATATGTATATATATTGGGCCCTTATATGTACGACCCACAAAAATGGGCCCACTTGTGGATCTTGCAGGACCTTGTCTCTCCTTTTTAAACATGTAATTGCGTAAGTATCGAAACCTGTCCAGAAATTAATTATGATTTAGTGGAGACTGGAGAGAGAGATGCATTAACTCCATGTTGTATTTAAAAATAGATGGAGGGAGACAAGTTTGTGCAGCAAGAATCTTGGTAGCTCAGCCAAATCAATCACAATATCCAAAAGTACACAAACTTATCATGAATAGTTTGTCAATTATGGTGCATGTGAACATGGGGCACCACCTTTTTTTAAATTTTTTTATTCACTACTAGTCCTTTTTTCGAATTACCGAAGAATGAATAATACAGTAAGACCTACAAATGCATGAATGAGAAGATCTACACAGAGAAGGATACGATTTTCCAATTTCTTTCTTTCTTTTTTTTTTTTTTAAATATGAGGTCAGACGCCAAGCAAATCCACAATTGGGGTAAATTTTAAACGAGGTCAAATGAGATCAAGGTGGGCACTAGATGGTAGTAAGCAAGAACGAGAAGACAATGATCTTGTAAATTTACAATATTTTTTTCCACGACGAAGATAAAGTAATAAGGTAAAAAAAAAATTTTAACCTCTTTTCGTTTTTTTCCTCCTAAGGTAAACATGACCTAAAAAATAAAATAAAATAAAATTTCATCCAATAGAAAAATAATAATAATAATAATTTTTTGGAGAACATTGAGGATGTTTGAGGCGGTGGTCGATTGTACTCTTCCCTACCAACCCATGGCCTCCAATTATTCAATGCATTGATCACAATACTTTAGGGTTCAGGATCAGGCGGGAAAGTGATGGTGATGGTTTTAATGGCGACCAGCCTTCAATTTACAATTTCTTGTACTTTTTTTGTTTCTTCTTCTTGTTTACATTCGACCTATTGCTCCTCATCCTCCTATCAGTTTAAGCAGTGGCTCAATTCGCTCAGCTAATAAATATTCAAAATCTTACTAAATATCATCACAGCTTATTTCATTTTGGCCCCTACAATCATCTTCTCTTATATATTTTAATTTCCCTTTTGAATCCCAACAAATATAAAAGGGGCTACTGCGGCCTGTTTTTTTTTTTTTTTTTAAATAACTGATAATTATTTTATAATTTTTAAAATAAATAATTAAATGTATTACTTTTTTTTTAAATCACAGAGTAGGGAATAAAATATGCTTCTAATTGGGCTGCATATGTCCCAAGTACTAGAGGCCCATGAATACAGGCCACCAATTCAATGGAGCAAAACAATAAAAGGACACATATACAATTAATCTATTAAATGCGGGGGTGAATAATTTGGCGTCCTGGAAAGCTTTGGATTTAATTAATTGTCTTGGGGCTGTAGTGAAATGAGTGCATGCAGATGCAGTGCCATTATCACACTGCAACTATCTGATTCTGTTCTGGGGAACCTTTTCAAGACATGAATCCCACTACGTATCTCACAAACAATAAATCCACACAAGGTATGTGGAATTGTGCGTCCGACGTGGTGGTTATTATGCGGATTGAAACAAGTGATAACGACACGAATGATTGATTACACATCATAATCCAATCTCTACCGGTACTTTGCCATGGCCGTCCGTCTAGTGCTACCAATCATATCCATTCCTCAAATAAGATTACTTACATTTTAAATAATTGATTAATTACTCGAGTAGAGTAGAGTAGGGATTATGAAAGGGATATACACAATAGGATTATTATTTATATCATCCAAATCCACATAAATAAAGGGCAAAGGCCACTGAGATTCAACAAAATAAATTAAATTTAATCTGGATCCTTGTGCTGCAGAAAACAGTGTGCGATTTTTGGGTCGTTTTGTTTTCCGTTTCTGGATCAATTAAAATGTTAGTTCGCAATCAGAATCATCTGTCTCCTGTTAAATTGGTGGAACGGGGCATGATTTGATGTATCATCCCACCCAATACCGAACTCCCTTGCTCTACTATACATACCCATACAAATACTTCCCCTCAGCTTCCTCTCTATATATCATGCCACTTCACGAGCAGACATTGCCCCAAACCACCTCTCTTTACGAGGGAAGCCCGAATCCCAGTTGTCCGCCATGGCAACAGCTGAAGAGTGTGTAGAGCCGCTCAAGTATCAGGTACTACGATCCTTCCTCTTCCTCACCAACACTAATGGCACTGCATTTTTGTTTTCATGCAAAATCGATGTTTTCTCTTCGTGATTTCGGTGGTCTACAGACTTGGATTCTCAAGGTTTCCATCCACTGCCAAGGCTGCAAGAAGAAGGTCAAGAAAGTCCTCCAAACCATGGAAGGTATTAAGAACATTGCTGTGAGCCTGTGATTAATATGCAAAATAAAACCTCCGATCCCCAGCAATTTCATGTATGTATTTTGGTCGTGTCGATTGGTTCAGGAGTTTACAAAACTACGGTGGATTCGCAGCAACACAAGGTGATGGTGACTGGCAATGTGGAGGCGGAGATGCTAATCAAGCGTCTCCTCCTCAAAGCCGGCAAGCACGCAGAGCTCTGGCAGGAGAAGAAGCCCGCTTTCACCGCACAGGAGAAGCCGACCGATGTTCACAAAAAAAACAAAAACAGCAAAGACAAAAGGCATGACGAGTCACTGCCGGAAACCGCTACTAGCATCGAGAGCAAACGCGACGATTTCCCTGTTTCCAAGAAAGCAACCAGTGGTGGGGAAGCCACCAAGAAGGGCGGGAAGGACTCTCCTCCACCTCCGGGGGACGAGGGCCAAGGAGTGACGAAGGCGGCGGAGGCGTCTTCCGGTGTCGACCGGGGCAAAAAGAAGGCTAAAAAGACAGAAAGGGACAACAGTAGTGACCACAACGGTAACACCCGCAGTGGCGGCGGCAAGACAAAAAGCAAGAGTGGAGGAGGAGCCGAAGTAACTGCGGCGGAAGAGTGCGATAAGAAAGAAGTCTCCAGCCTCGGAGGGACAGCTCCACCGCTGCCGCCGGAAGCGTCCGATTACCCACTCCAAATGCCGTCGTACGTGGTGAGCTACAGCTCGATGCAACCGAGCATGAGCTTCGGCGTAGCGTTCCACCCGGAGTTTCCGGTGCTGCAGAATGGGTACATGTACTCTCCACCGCCTCCGGCTCCGGCGGCGGCGGTGGCAAGTTCGTATTGTTATTACTCCGGCGATTATTACTCCGGCGTTTGCAGCATCATGTAACAGAGCATCATTCTCTGTTTTTATAAATGTTTTGTGATTTGCTTGCAGTTGAAGCCTCTGTAGTTTAGTTAATGTGTTAATTAATTTAGCTTATTATACTACTCGAGGAAGTGAGCTTTGGACTCAGTTTGTGATCAGTCGCAAATTTTTTTTTTTCATCATAATTGCCGTTTAGTCTGATGCCATTAAATACATTTATTTTATTTCTTTGTTATTCATTTTGGTACTATTTTAATAAGTAAAAACTCTATAATGATAATCTCAACAAATTACACAAGCAATATAGTTAACGGGAAATTAAATATTAGCAATTCGATTTACGTTAATTATAACATTCTAAAAAATATATCATAAAAATGTTTTCCAAGAAACTAAAATTCTTTTAACTGGGTAAGCGATAAAACGAATAACTTTTTATTACTCTTTTTTTAAAAAAAAAATTAAATTAAATTACATTTTTCATATAATTTTCATACTATACAATTGTCCACTCCTGCACCGCTAAATTTTGAGTTGACATGAAGGCTGAAATACGATATACCATGGATAGTACAATGAGAGCGAGGATTTGCTATGGAACTCAACCAGCGTCCTTTCGCCATGGAATTCACAGATATTGTAAAGGATAGGACGTAACTTGGTCCTTTTAATTAATATTCTATTTATTTATTTTATATTTATTTGCCTTGGTTGAAAAATAAGTCTCTTCTGAGGAATGAAGACAAACATCAAAAGCCTTGTAAGCGTTAAGTGGGGCTTTACTACATGTCTTGTATGCATGTTGCAGTGACTCAATATAACAACTATTGTCTCCGTGATAATGACGTATCGGTAAGAGTTTGAAAAGTCAATGTAGCAGTCATAGTTCGATCCCCACTAATTATAATTTACGGAGAAGATTTTGTTATTTTTATTTCACTCAACTTTGAAGCGGATTCTCGTTTCCAACCTGGATCGGAATAAGTGGAGTCGGACTCAATTGGCGTCTACGCTTCGCATTGATTTGTGGAGCGTCATCACGATTTATCCTTTCGTCGATGAAGACTTTTGAAGAGAAATACCTCTTATTAATAAAAATATATATATATATATATATATAACAACTATTAATGTTCAATTTCTTATGTGTCAGTGTTTTCTTTAGTTTAATGTCTCACTGGAAAACAATTTTGTCCTTGTTGACTCTGTTCTTTGAACGGGGACTATGATTTAATCCAATTCTAAAACAAATTTCCATCATTATTATTTTTTAATTTAACTTTGTAAATGTATTAACAGTGGATGCCACATGAAAGGTTAACGATGAATATTTTATTTTATTTTCATAATGTACTATTTACAGCTAAATTCTAAATCGAACATATTAGAGAAATATTAATATATATGAAAAGTTACCAGTATTTTTGAAGTTTTACTTGTCTTCGCAGTGCCCTTGGATGGCTAATATTGACAATAAATATATAATGTTTTTTTCCTATAACCTTGTTAATTGTTTGTCATCATTTAATCAATTTATCAATGCAAACTCTCAGAGCGTGCGTTGTCAATCATAATTACTTCAATCACTTACCTATGTTGCAGCCGCTAATGCATGGCGAATGCGGAAATGGATGGTGTTCTTGACTGCAATTTTTTCTCCTCCTTCTTCTCTCTTTGTTCTCCACATCGTTTTTTTTTTTGTTAATTTCTTATATTTTGGGTTTTCTCTTCGCAATATACAATGTAGCCACGTAGGGTGCATGGTTTGTTTTCCCACCTAATTCATATTTCATCTAAGCTACCTATCTCACGGTTTATTATTTTTTAATTAGAAATGAATATTTTAAAAATCAATCTATGAAAATTCACATTTGAATTATATAAAGAAAATATCATCGTGATCTTTTTTTTTCTTAAATTTTGCCGCACAATTAACATATATAATCACATATGCCAATTTATTTCTTTTCTAGCTACTTTTTAATAAACATTAGAAAACATTTTGAAAAATAATTGAAACATATGCTAATCATTTCTAAAATCATCAACGAATATTTTGATCTTCATTTTTTTTTTGAAATAGTAGCTATTTTCTCTGTTGTATTATTTTCAATTATTTATTTTTACCAATTCAAAATAAAGACCATATTTTAATTATAAAAATGTTCGCATTATTAACGACTGTTGAATCTAGTAGTAAAAAGATAAATCATGCTAGAGATTTTTTTTTTTATTCATTGTGAATAGAATTTGTATAAAAATAAGATAAAAAAATAAATTCCGTGCTTTAAATTAATTGAGAAAATCTAAAATACTGTGCCTCTTAAGGTTGGTGGACTGCATGGAATATTAGGTACATGGGGCTGCGAGCGACGTGTATACCATCACCTTTGCATTCGAAATTTTCATATTCTTGGTCCTACGGGATTGATTCTATGGTAAAAATAGAGTGATATTTATCGAAAATGCATGAATTCGATGTCAAATGAAGGATCTAAAATTTTTCATGATTTCAAATGAATTTTTTTCTGTCATTGTTACCGAATCGAGGGGTTGTGTCTAATTCATGATTTATCCTTCCTGAAATCGATAGTTAAATTTTTATATTCTTATTTAAGGATTTAGAATTTAGAATTTAAGATTTTAAGCGTATTAGAGCGTAAAAGCCAATTGGAAAGGGTTGAGGATGTTATAGGCTTATTAGAGCGTAAAAGCCAATTGGACGAGGCTTGTGAACGTTTGCCTCGTCGATTTGATGGCGGAGAGTGGAAATTGCTAGGGAAGACTCCTTGAAATTAATTTAAATTATAAAGACTGCGATTGATTTAGTCCGATAATATTGAACGACTATAGCGGAGCCTTTCATCGCGATTTCTAAGACGAACCCCTTGTAGAAACCGCATTTCAAGACAAGGTTAGTAAACGGTGAGTTGCGCACACCATCCATAGCAAGGTTATTTTGGAAGGTTTGTGAGAAATTTTCTATTTTTATTTGATTTTTTTTTTTTCTTTTTGGCCTTATCATCATCCTAAACTAATTTACGCTCCAATCCGATCTTTCTAGTTCTCCTTCCCCCAAAAGACCCATCACCCATCGCTTTTTTCCTTCCTGTTCAACTCGTTGGCACCGGATTCGCTGCTTCTCAAGGAATATGTCCAGGTAGCTTTGACTTTCGCCAACTCTTCTCAAGTCACCCTTTTACGCTAGTTTTGCTCGAAACAAATTACTTGCAGGATATTTGAACTCATCGATCAAATACCACAAACATTAAACTGGGACTACACATCAGATCATACTGGAAAGTTGGTGATCTTAAGTTAAAAGAACACAAGTACAGTGTAATGATCCACATGAAACAAATAAATACTTCATACTATCCTTGCCGCCACCTAGAACTTCAATCCGATCCGCCAAAAGAAAGATTGGTATCTGACCCCAAATAACATCATCCTATAGACACAATCTCAAGCTGCAGCTGCCGCCGCCAAGGATTCTATCAGAAACTGATAACCATCTGGAATAGGCAATTGCTTCTGCACACACTCGCCAAGCGCTGGGATATCAGCATTAACATCTAAGTACCTTGCGAGTAGCAGTAGTAGATGAAAATCAGAGATGCGTTTCACAAATGGAAGATGCTTTGTGTGATCGAGGTGAGTCTTCAAAGCCTTTGGTGACACAGTGATGATACGATTCTCTATTGGAAAGCTAGACGACAATGGCCCCTGCACACACAGATTGAACATAAGAGCATATTGATTGATAGGCTGCATTGTAGATAACTGCCAATATTAGATGATAGATGGCTGTGGGATCTAACAAAGACACCTAAATAACTGTGTATCTTACTTCAGATTCATTCAAGGAATAAGAGGATGGTGAAAGTAGGAACCTAAACATCATGATGCTTTTCATAATCTCATACAGAGAGGTAATCAATCATATGACTTTTTAACAGATATTTGGAACCCTGAGAACTTATGGAGCTTAAAATAATCACTTGCCAACTAGAAAAGAACCAAAAACTGCATGAAGCAATAGAGTTTTAAACATGATATTATCAATCTGGCTACTCAAGAGCCCAGAATGACTAAATAAATAGCCTTAAATGATACGCATCCAAAAGAATATTGAGAAGTTATGTGAAATAGTCACTAAATAGAAAAGAACCAATAACTGCACATAGCTTTAAAAGATACACATCTGAAGGAATATTGAGAAGTCATGTGAAATAGTCACTTACTAAATAGAAAAGAACCAAAAAATGCATGATGCGATTTTAATCATGATATTAATCAATCTGGCTACTCAAAAAGACAGCACCACAAACCATATAAGGTATATGCTAATCTTAATTGTGAACATCACACCCTAATCGATATACCTAAATAAACAACTCTAAGCCCATGATCAAAGTATACAGCTTTTTTAAATTAAAGTAGAAATATTTGAATAATTAATTAATGATAAGCTGGCACTTCTGAACTATTCTCTCTCACCAAGTAACATTCTAGACTTAAAGGATCCCCATGGCTGAAGATTCTACATGTCACATTTTTTTCAAACAGTAGTTTTTCTCTTTTTAACTAAAAATACTTCAGTTTTCATTTCTTTCATTAAGCAAGATGAAAGCCTTTTGACAGAATTCTGAATTTCCATGATAAATACTAATATGATTAGTGCTCATCCAAAAAATATCGTAATATTTAAAAGTTTCAATTGAAAGGATTGCAAAGATTTCCAAAATGGCACACTGAAATTTCAAAAAATAATCCACTTAGGATTCTATTAGCTATGCTGTATTTATTTCTTAATCTTCCACTTCTTATAAATTTTTTGGAGACCACCAAACTATTTATAAGTTTCTGGTAGTCTAAATGTTGAATAATTCATTTGTTGTTGAAATTAATTGCTTCATAGATATTGATTAAATATGATTGTCAACCAAAACAGTGGCATAAAAAGTGCAATCAAATTCCAAGCGAAAAACAACAAACAGATGAGATAGCTTTCACTTTGCAAAAGCGGACTCGTTCACAGAAATTAATTGAAATAGTTAAGCGAAAGGGAGAATCACTAAACGATCAAGATCTACTAATCATGTTATAAGGATTGAAGCTGACTAAGAGGCAAGAAAGTTTGCATTTTTAGCCCATCAATGTTGAACATACACGACATACACTTGGAAGAGAGTGTTCATATATGGTATAATCCAACATGGGGATCACAAGTTAATCAAGGATTCTCGCCCCTAGATACTAAAATTACTTAACAACTATAACATATTTAAGAGAAAAATAAATAACAAGATAGAAACACAAATCTGTATCTAGATCACAAATGCAATTCAAGCAAAAATATCAAGCAAAAAAGGCAAATGAAATTGGTATTCTCCAGTAGTATTTGATAGTAAAATTAGAAATCCCGTAGCAGAGTTGGATCCAACCAATTTACTCTAGAGTCCACCAAAGATGCAAATAGATAGTATGATAATGGAAAAGGATAGAATCTTTGTATTATTAACTGACCTGGTGATCTGAGATCTTGACGGGTACTAAGAAGAAATCGTTGTCGACCTCCTTCATGTCTTTGCTCCCGACCACGACATCCTTTTTCATCCTTGAAACTCTAGGGTCGTCGTCCTCACCAAATTCAGTCACAAACCATTCCTCTTTGAAGAGGCGGACGCACATATCGCTCATCTGGAAGGCTTCAAAGTGCACATCGGAGGCGCCATCCTCTGCTACCTCAAGCTTTACCACGGCAGTGACCCACTCACGGATTCCACCTTCAGCCTGCATCTCTACGGCCTGAAGGACCTCACGACCGGACATGGTGTACTCTGCGGTTCCGGCCTTGCGGCCAACAGCCTGGGTGAAGATGAATCCCACGCGCCGCATGCCAAGGCTAGCAGCAATAACCTCAACCAAGGCCTCCTCATCGGGGTTGCGGAAGAGGGCGGCCACGTCCTCAGAGCCCTGTTGGGGTGGCTCGTAGATGAAATCCACCGCGACGGAGTGGTCCTCCTCGTCGACGCGGCCGTAAAGGAATCCCGCGCGCTTGACGGAGAAGGCGAGGGTGTCGGCGGCGTAAATCTGGAAGGCGTTAGCGGCATCGCGGTCGAAGGAGGCGGCGGAGCAGTGGGGAGTCTCCTGGCGAGACATCCGGACCTGACGCGCGATGAGGTCGTCGATGGTCATCTTTCGGCGCCCGAAAGAGCCGGCGGGGGTGAAGGGAGGTGGCGCTGGAGTGGCGGCGGCGGCTCGGCGGAGGTCGGAGGGGTAGGAGAGGTAGAGGATGGAACCGTGGGAGACGTGGAGGGTAGAGAGGGGCGCGGAGGGGTCGAGTGCTGGGGCGGCGGAAGACTTGGACTCGAGGAGGAGGCTGTGGTCAAGGGAGAGGGTTTGGGCATCGGCCGGGACGCCGAGATGCGACTCGATGAGGGAACGGATGGTTGCGACTGTGGCGGAGGAGGGATCCGGCACCGTGATGCGCTCCAAGCCGTCGCGGCTACGGATCCGGAGGATCATCATTGAGGTATCCGTTGCTTCCGACGACGAGAGACTAGAGAGGAGGAGATGAGAAGGAAAAAGGGAAGGGGAGGAAATCTATTCGCGAGAGAATTTGTTTGTTCTGCAAGTAAATAAAAAGAGGGAGTACAAACAGAAGTTACAGAAAAGTTCGGAGAGAATCAGTTTATTGCGATTATTTATTGTAAATTATGGGAAATTATCAAGGGAAGGGAAAAAAAAATTTAAGTTTGATTTTGAAAATTTCTAATATATAAAATTTGATTCCATAAATAGATTTTTGCCCTCAAAGGCTTTTTAACTTATTGACAAAATTAAACAGGAATTTATCTCTTATTTATAATTTTTTTTCCAAATTTTTGTCACATAATTTGTTTCATCAACATCTTACGTGATCTGGTTTAAATATTTTTGGAATATAAAGATCTGGTTTGAGAATTTATCGTGAGCCGAATTCGAGTAACTGATCGTTATTGCCATCGTACAATATACAAAGTCAGACATGTGCATTAATTATTAAAGATAAATTACAATATCAATCGCCTAAAAAATATCATTACCACTGAAAATTTCACAATTATTTTAAAATAATGTAACTTTTTTTGTCATATCAATTCTTTAAAAAAGAACTAAAACCTTTATTTTTTATTTTTTGCATTTATAATATTTTAATTAAAAAATCGCAGATGCAGCAGGTCACGGCCTATGCTGGGCATGAAACGGTCGGGTCTCGTACTGGGCTGGAGCCGTGGAAACAAACGAGCCTAGTCAGTAGTCAGTGTTGATCTGATTCGATCCACTAACTCATGCGTCGCTCTTCGGCTGACACGGCGCCGGTCACCGCCTAATCCCGCCACGCCGCCCGTCACCGCCTAATCCCGCCACGCCTTATCGTCGCATCCCGCGATGACGCAGCGGCGAATGTAAGCGAAAGGGGAGCGAGAGAAAAAGAAAGAGACGTCTGTGGGACAAAGCACGGAGAGGTAATCATCCCATCCTCCCCCCGTGTCAATATCTATTACCTTTGGCGATTGGATACGATTTTCTCTGATCTGGCGTGTGGATCTTCGAATCTGAGTCTGACAGGCGTTCTAGCGGTCTTTTTTATTTTTTTTTTCTTTCCGTTTTTCTACTTTCTTTTTAGAGATTGTAGGTTGTTTTCTAGAGAAGATAGAAAATTACCAACATAGATATTTAGAAAAGATAGATAGTTCAATCTTATTTTATATTCTCTAGCGGGGAGCATCAGTTAGAACAGAAGATGTTTAGTGGGAAGAGGTCGGAGGAGAGTACGATGCGGTGCTTATTTTGGGAAGAAGTTATTTGGTGAGGAGAGGCTGCGGGAGATCAATCGTTGTGAGCGGCAAACGACGGTGCTACTTAGTATTAATCTAATCTTCAGTACAAAAACAGTATATTTTGTCATCTAAATCTGAAATCTTTCTCTCCAATTTATTGTCTCCCTTTCACTTTCTCTCCGAGGTGACAGATCAACTTGCACATCTCTTAATTTTCTCCTTTTTTTTTCTCCCTCTCCAATTTTCTCTCCTGATAAACATGGGCTTGTTTCTAGTTATACTGTCTTTAGTCTGAATGAGTATTCCTCAGACGTTCATTTCTCACACTTAAGTTAACTATCACTTCCTGTTCCAATTTCCGTGGTTTCAAACGCAAGATGTTGTTGGAACGATGCTCCTTATCGTTGAGATTTAAAAGAAAATATATGATTTTACTCCATTATGTTGATCAAATCTGCAAATACGTTATATCATGTAAGAAACAAAGAATAATTAGTTTAATTAAACCCCTGAAACAAACGTAGTTATACAATTAAAGTGATTCTCAATTGTTGGAATGCATAAAATGTTGCAACTTAAAGTTGTTCATAGTAATTGTTTAATCCATAGTATACTTTATTTAAAATTTCATGCTCTATAGTTGTCCAGGAATCTTAGGTATAACTAAAATGTTAGGATCCTAAAAATGCAAAATTTTCTTGAATCATGGATGAAAACCTCTACTTTTCCTCCTGGAATTTTCCAATTTTAATGCTCTGAATCTCACAGAAGCAAACCTGATGGATTCCTTTTTAAAATTATTTTCCTTATCAATTAATTGATTGCAAAACCAACCTTCTCATTTAAAACACTTTATAATAAACTCAACCATCAATCTATGTTTTCCTTATTTCTGTTACTTGTGCAGTAAAATAACGCAAATGCATTTTTTTCAGGTCCATCCATGGGCGAGCGGGAATTTGTTGATAAGGACAAGTTGGTTCTAAGAGGCTTAAGGTTTCATGGTTTTCATGGAGTGAAACCAGAGGAAAAGAAGCTAGGCCAAAAGTTTGTTATTGATGTGGATGCCTGGTTAGACTTGAGTGATGCTGGCAAGTCTGATGATATTTCCGATACAGTCAACTACACCGACATATACCGGTAGGTGTTACTTTTCCCTTGTATCTTCTTAACTACAACAGTTGACAGTTCCTCTTATATCTTAATTTTAAGTTCTATCATGCACGGGAATAGCTTTCAACAAGTACCAAATAAAAGGGTTCAATTACATTATATCTACTATTGATATTGAGGAAATTGTTCATCTTAATAAGTTGTTTATTTCCAAGTGCTTGTTTCTTTTGGAGAGACAGCTTTGATGTTGCCCCTGTCATTATGATTGAGCTAGATGGTTCCTTAACATTATAATCTGATCCTATGGAGGGAGGCCAACAAACAACCTCTTAGCCTCTATCAGGTATCGGTGAGACATTCTATACTATGACAAAGATGATTGGACGATATCTATTTTGCTTAGCCTGATTTTATCATTGATTGGCTTTTCATGTTTACCGACTAGATAACCCTATGTCAGTGCGGTATCATTGGATTGCATCTTTCTGAAGATCTGTCAATTGTATTGTTGGAAGTACCAGTAGTTCTCTCCAACTGTTTTACTTGTCTAAAGTTTCTGCTATGCCTATAGGGAATCATTTAGTGTATACTGAAATATTGCAAACCAACTTGGTGTAATTTGAGCCGAACTTGTTATTGACAGGCAATCAGCACCTAAGCAAAAAAAAAATATTTTCCAACTATTTTGGTTGATTGAATGAACCTTATTTTGAGCTCTATGGGCCTATTGATTGAGGGTAAAATTACTCATTAATAATATTGACTGTCAAATGTGCTGTATGTGTTGAAAAGTAGCTGTACGAATAGTGTCTGATCTGTGTGTAATGGTTTCAGTCCAGGGGAATTTGACACCCTCTCATTAGCTTGGAGCGACCATTATAAGCAACTAGCTAACACACAGAGCTCTCTGCCACTTAGCATCCTCCTATTCCTTGACACTTATTTTAAGGCCTATAAAAGCATGCCCAAGACTACATGGAAAGGGATTAGGGGAGACAGGTTAATCAGCTACTGAAACAATCAAGAGATTTGCCTCTATCTCGGGAAGTTAAAAACCCTACCTCAGAGAAATGATACTAAAACTCTTTCGTAACCCAACCATAGCCCATGCCCCACCATTTCCACTTCTAGCAAATTATATCTTTGATCAGACCATCCAAACCTTGACTGACTCCTATCAATTTGAGCAAATCAGATTCCCACATTAGTCAGCTTGGCTGAATTCCAATCACCCCGAGCCACCTCTAGTCAATTGCCTAAAAATGAAATCTGTGCAATGTTTGAGGATCTAGCAAATATCCTACATCGGCGATTTTCCCATAACACTAATAGTAATATCAAGTCAATATTGATATATTTCAATGGTTACATAGGCACATGAGCAATCTGCATATAGAAATAGGACTATTTTATGTTCAAACATGCTGCTTCTTGAAGTTGTTATGATTTAGACTCATTTATCAAATTTGAAAAAAAAAAAAAAAAAAGGTTATGCTGAAAGTTTACACCTTAACCAATATTCCATTGATCGTTTTGAGATTATTATGTTTAAAGAACTTTTTCTTAGGGTTTTCTCCCCAAATAAAATTATTTTGTTTGTGGGTTCCAATATTTGCTTACTTGCTATGTTCCACTTCTAACTTGCTTTGTATCATCAGTATAGCTAAGGAAGTCGTGGAGGGTCCATCTCAAAACCTTTTGGAGTCAGTAGCTCACTTGATTGCAAATACAACACTGCTCAAACACCCTCAGATATCTGCTGTCAGAGTGAAGGTTGGCAAACCTCATGTGGCTGTTCATGGCACCATCGACTACTTAGGCGTTGAAATACTCCGGTACAAAAAAAATTGATACAAAAAGGACGATGAGCCCTTGGCATGAGATGGTGTTTGCTATGTTAATTGTCTCTGTTTTTTTTTTCTCTCGATGTTTACACATTTAGCACCTTGCTAATTGAGGCATCGAAATGTCATCCTCGAACAGCTTCAGTTGTAGTGATTTTAAAATCAGATGTTTCCTCTTTGCTCTTTCTTTATTTGTAGAGCTTTTAATCTTGTGGAAATAACAAGCTTGACTTATTTTAGATTGTTTATGATATTTTAAGACAAGTTAAATGAACTCAACATTTGAACACAATGAAGAATATCAACAAACATTTAAACACTGAAGTAAAACAATTGCTCAAATGCACAAAATTTTTCAACAAAACGATTGTCGAGGCGTTTCACTTGTTTAAAAGTTTTCCAGGACGAATTGAGTTCCAAAATGTATATTCGAAGCGAATGAATTCACGCAAAGTATTCGCCTAAAACGAGCTAATAAATTGTTTTGAAAATTAACTTCTTCAACAAATTGTAAAAAGAATAAAATAAAATTGGATTTGATTTGATAAATCTAAAATATTCAATAGAAACCGAAAATAAAGGATGAGATTTAATTTAGTAAATTGCTCGTTTTCATGTTGCCACTTCTAAACAGAGTTTAACATTTATATCCTATTTAAACTTTATAAAATTACCAATCTGACGTTATAATATAAAAATATTGGTCTGTTTTTTATTTATTATGAATAAAAGTTAATGGAGATTAAGAATCAAGTTTATACTAATAAAATATCATTTAGCTTTAAATAAAATCAGAGCAAATTGACCTCCGAAATTTAATGACACAGTTTGCAAAACTCTAAACATAATTTAAATAACCGCAATAATTATTTGATATGCCATATATATCAGGAATATAATTATGCAATATTTGCGAAGGCTAAGCAAGTAATTTAAAAAAAAAAAAAGGATGGATGACTAGGACAAACAGCATGAAGGTTGCAAAAAAAGAAAAAAAGAAAAAAAGAAAAAAAAAAAAAAGGCCTTACGCGATTTGGACGTCATTTTCACGTTGTCTTTTAGATGCGTGCTCACGCAATTTACAGCAAATGGGGCATTGGAGATCACGTCTGGGAAGCCATTTCAACGGCTTTTGACGCTTCTCCGTGACCTTCGTCTGCCGGCCGAGATAAACAGGATCGCTTCTTCCTCGCGCCATTTACTGCAGTCGAACAAGGAGGACTCCGGGGCCGGGATCGATACCGATGCATTCGTATTCGCAGAGAGTAGTAGACCAATGAGTTTTTTTTTTCAGTAGATTGCAATTCGATCGTGTCCTAAATCACATTCGAATCAGGATTTATATGCAGTTGATCTTGCTTCATATCTCGAAGTACGTTCTTTTTCGGAATCTATCAGGCGATCTTCCACGCATTCAGACAGTTAGACACGCAGAGTGAACTAGAGACTGGAGAAGGCTACATCGATCTTCCTCGCGACCGTCTCGATGCAATACGGCAATGGCTCCGCTACTGGTTCCAGCTCTGCATCGGGGGGCGCATCGGCTCCAACGAGGAATTCTAAGCGGCCCAAGTGTATTGATGCTTCTTCCTCTTCCCTCTTGTGGAAGTTTTTTTTTTTTTTGTAGAGTTTTCTTGTTGATCGGTTTTTCTTGGATTTTTTTTTTTGGTATCTACTGGATTTTTAATTGGTTCATTAAATTGATCTTTGTTCCTAATGCATGAAATCTTGATTATTATTCCCTGGAGCTAATTATTTCTCTTTTGCAAATTCAGATTTTTGATGATGATTGTGCCTCACCAAACATGGTTAACATGAACGTTGCATACATTCAGAATGATGCAATAGACAAAACCTGCACTGGAACTCTGAAGGTATTGATTAATTCCTTTTATTAGATCATAGCTTAAGGATACAAAATAAGTTGCACCGAGGATTAGTCTTAACTTATAAAACAACATATTGTTGACTACTGGTGTTAAAACACATGAGTCTGCCTATTTATGTGTACTATCAACTTGATAACTTACCAGAACCATAGGAGGTATATCCTGAGACATCCTCTAGATATAAAAATGTCATGGGATTTGGAAGGAATTACTAGTTGTTTTTAGTTCTCGTGGATCATGATATGTTTGCAAGCTTCACTTATTATCAAAGTAAAAGTGCAGGTTTGTGAAGAGCTGAAATGATGCACAATTGAGGAAAGGTAGTGAGGCAAATGAAACCAGTGGCTGTGATCCAGAAAGGACAGCAAATGGTGGTGCTCCAATTGTTCCATGTGGTTTCAGCTTGGAGTTTGTTCAATGATGCATATATTTTTTCCATTATAAACAAAAATTTGACAGTAAACTAGAAAGACATTTCTTGGAAGAGAGACAGGAATCACAAGTTTGGAACGGATGTCTATCCAAGGAATTTCCAGAACAACACTCATAGGTGGCGCAAAACTTGACCCAGCAAAACCAGTGAGAATCTTCACAATTTTTGCTCAACTTCAGCATAATATAGGACATTAGTGATGGGCATAATAATGACATGCATTGTAATGCAATTATATTGGTCCTGTTGATGTCTCTCAACTAATTTGTCATCGGTATTTAGATGTACTCTAGTTCTGTTTTGTTCCTCTGAGTTTAGATGATTCTGAATGCCCCTGCAAAGCAAGCATTTATTGAGTTGGCTTACCACTATTTTCAATTCTTTGCTATAATGGCTGCATTCTATTGTTCTTTTTTTGCAAGTTGATAATTTTTTCAATAAGTGAGATGTGATCTAAGTATTATGCTTTTAAATAGACACAATTGCTGTGGTATTGTCTCCATGTGTCAAGTTGAGTGAACAGGAAGACTTGATTGGTTGGATGCGTACTGCTGCACTTCCAACATTTCGGAAGTTGTATGGGATGATTGAGCAGGATCTCAATATGAATGATGTCATTTCCGTTCAGCTGCAAAATAACTACAACACCTACAGTTTCAGTGGCAAGAAAACATTGGTGCTATCAACATCAAGTTGGCTTGGTGGGAAGAATGATTTTCTGGGCATTGCTTACCTGAATATGCTTCTTTTTAGCCGTTGCATTCACCATTGTATACTTGGTAAAACCAAGGTGAGTTTGGATAATGGATTATCTAGTAACACAAGGTAACATGGCAAGATCAACATATTTGAAGTCGTTTTAATTTCCAAGCAGAAACAACAGTTATAATTCAACTCTTTGAATGGTATTTACTAGTTATTTATGCGGCAACTACGCATTTAAAGATCTTTCTAAAAGCAAACTCTCAATAAACAAGTGTCGTGCTACTTCAACAGTTTATTTTTCATTGGTTTTACTTGATGACGTGTATTTTGTAAGTCATTAATCTTTAATATGAACATTAAAATATTAAATTATAGTATTCTTATTTGATTGATTATACAGAATTGTTAATCCATCATTAACCTTTGATATTTATCCTCTAATCACCTTCTTCATATTGCAACAGTTCTAAAATAATTTATTATTCCATCTTCATGAATTATACTTCTCTAGCTATTTTTTTTTTCCTTTTGATCATGTTTGATAATTATTTAATCATCATACTTATCCAATCTCTGTGGAAAATATAGTTTATTTTTAATATTAAAAAATATAATTTTCTAAGTATAAATTCATTAGTTTCCTCATTCACGAATATTTTACTACAATTTTTATTTTGCAGGTCATCTACGTATTCTTTTCTAATAGCTTAGATAATCTCTCTAATGTTTACTTTGCAGGGAGCTTAAAGACCCTTCATACTTGTGTGGAATAGAAACCCTGCTGGCCTCTAAGTTTTTTTCAGAATCCCAAAACCTTCGACAACTTCATTGTCTCTTTTGAGATCTTAATTATTCATTCAACTTCTAGAGAAAACGTGAATCATCTGTTGGTTTTGATATTCATCAAAAATTTCTTTTTTCCCCCCAATGTCTCTCTTTTAGTAATATCATTGTTGATATTGACAAATTGGTCTTTGCCATGAAAAAATTTAAACAGATGTTTATTCAGCTGTACTTGAAAAGAGCTGGTGAGCCTGTGGAAAGACAATCCACGAAATTGATTGTGTGGGAAATTAGTTGAGTCTATCTTGTTGGAAAAAGTTGATTTGCAACCGTTGACTGCACTTGTTGTACTAAATTTTTTTATTTTAATATTAGATAAGCAATTTAGTTGCCCCTTAAATATGAATTTAATTATCTGTGAAGAGTACTTTTACGTCGTCAAATGTTCTTTGAAATGTCGAACTCTTATCATTTAATTTGTCATAACCAAGGGTTTGGCTTGGGCTACATAGGCTTGGCTCCAGTATCCTAAGGTCGAACTTTGATTGGCGCAGCAAGAAGTTAATAGGGGTGCTAAAACAATTTATTTATTAAATTAAATATTCTTTAAGTTTTGGTTATTGATTACAGTTATTTTACAATTTGTCTTTTATTTTCCAAATATCCTTCAACCACTTAGCAATAATAATAATAAAATCTTTAAAGGAGTCTTACATACAACAAGAAGTACATTTTAAGTGGCAAAATGGTATAAATTCTCTTTTCTAAATGAATTTCACTAAAGAATTATATCCGATATTGGT
This sequence comes from Wurfbainia villosa, assembly GCA_025175895.1. Classification (NCBI taxonomy): domain Eukaryota; kingdom Viridiplantae; phylum Streptophyta; class Magnoliopsida; order Zingiberales; family Zingiberaceae; genus Wurfbainia; species Wurfbainia villosa. The sequence goes on along the minus strand of CM045987.1, from coordinate 138,999,598 downwards.
CCTCAATTTACTACAGATTTATTCTCCATCTAAATTGCTGTCATTTTTCATTCGAACTTAGGACTGACATTAGTGGGTTTCACTTTTGTGTATAATTGACTTTATAACCAACATTTGTTAATGAACAATATTGATGTGGGTTTATTTTATATATATATACCTCAGTGTTTACACTAATGAGCTAACTAAGAATAGGAAATCCTTGACAAACCTGGGATGTTTACTATTTTCTATTTGTTATCAACGAGTTCAAAAGTTATGTTTGAAGTTTTTTTTCTTCTTATGGTTGAACAGAAGAAAGAAACTGATAAAATGTCAGGAAAAGCAATATACTTTTTAAAAGACAAGTGAAATAAATTGATGATGTTCTGTTGTCAATGAGGTTGTTGCTGGACAGGTGAAATCTTGAATACGAGTGGTTTTAAAGTTAAAGCATTGCATATGAATTAATGGTGATTGGATCTGGGTAGAGTCCTCCTGAAGCTTTTATCCTTTTAGGTGGGTGGTGATCGAGTTGGCCGCATACTGTAAATATCAGTGGCAAATTTAGGATTTTTAACATTAAATGTAGCAGGTTATCTATTAGATGAATCCGTGTTGATCGTCATATTAATTAGTCTTTTTCATTGCATAAACTTTTTGAGAGTTTAATTATATTCTGTGTAGTTAATTAGAATTAGTGATTTCATCAAATATCGTTTAGCTAATGCTATATTACTTCTGCAGGTGTACTGGTCCTGATGATGTTACTATAAAGATTTTGTATTGTGGAATCTGCCACTCTGATCTACACACCGCCAAGAACGAATGGTCAAATACCATCTACCCAGTGGTTCCAGGGCATGTTTCTCTTCTTGAGCATTCTAATTTGTATATACATAATATATATGCTCTTCATCCTGAAGTTTTTTATCATTTGATCACACCGACCTGGTTCGAGAAATTTTCAAGCCTGAACCATATAACCACTGGAGTTATTGAAACTAGTTATGTAAAGAAGAAACAAACAGCATCGACCATATCAATTAACCTACGAACTTTTAGTACATAGATTTACAACATGAAACCAAACTTTCCATATTCAATTATATTTAATTTAATGATGTGTAGATTGACAAGAAACCAAGAATCCTTATTGCCATTCATACTGAAGTGACCAGTAAAGAATTATTCAAATAAAGCTTATTCAAATTAGATAGGATAAATTCTTCGTCAAATTAGATAGGATAAATTCTTCTTATCTAGTTTATTTATTGATTTGGTATTGTAACATATTTATAAATACTCTGTCTATGTACAACGCAAATATAAGAAAGATATCTTTTTAATTCTTTCCTGACTCATGTTATTCTAACATGGTATCAGAGCCTGTCCTTTCCCGTGCCTAGCTTTTGTTTCATCGCGCAACAAACAGAACGCCGCCTCTCAAGCCGCAGCGCTCCCCTTCTTCCTCCCGAATCAACGCCACAGTGTAGGAAAAGCCGAGATCTCTGCTCCTCTTCCCTCTGAAGCAATCGATCCACCGTGTAGGTCACGGCGTCACCGATCATGTTCTCGAGAAAGAGCTTTAGGACGCCGCACGTCTTCTAGTTGCCATCCTCGTCAGTATCCACCTCATCATCAGATTCAACCACAATTTCCCATCCCCACCATGCATGAATCCTGAGTTATCATTACCGCTGGAAAAAATCTTTGTCCAGGTTTTGTATAATCTGCTTGGCTGTTTCTGAGCTTTCTATAATTGCCACCTCTTGTCGCCTATCCATCTGCCCTAAAGCCGACTGAGCTGCAATTTCTAGCCGAAGCCAACTAGTGGAGAAACCAGCGCCGCCTCTCCCTCTCTCCTTGCGACCGTGCCCGATTGCCGCACCGGTTGACTGCCCTCGAGGCGTCGCTGAGACTTCTTTATTAACAGAAATTTTTCTAGTTTAGTTATCTGCAGTTAAAATCAGATGTCGGAATCTTCTTCATCAATGGAAACAAGTCAAGCAGCGCAACTCTCCTCCTTACCTATAAATGTCATATCCTATCTTCCTATTAAACTTACAGCTGATAATTATTTACTTTAGAAGATGCAGTTTCAATCGTTACTTCGTGCTCATGATCTATTTGGAATTGTAGATGACACTTCTCCTAAACTTCAAGAAGACGATCCTAATTATACAGCTTGGAGCAAGAAGGATCAATTAATTATGATGTGGATAATTTTTAGCGAGCCTATACTTCCTATTATTGTAGGGCTTGACACCTCTCAACAAATATGGGAAACTCTTGCTAGTACTTTTGAATCACATTCTCTAGCACGAGTACTTGACTTCGCGTGCAACTCGAGGAGATAAATCGATCCATGAATATATTCAGTCGATCAAAATCATTGCAAATAATCTAAGAGCAATTGGACATCCAGTTTCAGAACCAGATTTGTTAATTCATGTTTTTGCCAGTTTAGGGCCTCAATATGACAATTTTATTCCCAGTGTAACTACACGTATAGAGCAAGTGTCACTTGATGCTCTTCATGACATGCTGACTTCTCATGAAATACTCTTACAATTACAATCTCAGAGGATGTCAGATTCTATTGTTCTCTCTGCGCATACAACCAACACATCAGATACAACTATCCATCAACAACACAATCAACGAAATCAAAGTGAAAGAAATACAGGACGAGGACGAGGACGAGGCCGAGGACGATGTCAGATTTGTTTTGGCAATGGTCACTTTGCACATCAATGTTATAAGCAATTTGATTCAAACTTTCCTGGAGGATTTGCATCATCAAATCAACCTTCATCCTCAACTTCATCTCATCCGGAAGCATATTCTCTTGCAAGCAATCCTCATATGACTGTAACAAATTCTTCAGCCTCAGGATGGTATCCAGATTCTGGGGCAACTCATCATGTTACACCGGATTATGATATTCTCACAAAAGCCTCCCCCTATCATGGACCTGACATGGTACAAGTAGGCAACGGCTCAGGTTTGGAAATTGCTAACCTTGGAAACACAATTTTTCATTCGTCCGGTCGAACCTTTCGCATGCGCAATACTCTTAATGTTCTTTCAATCACTAAAAATTTACTTTCAATTCATCAATTTGCTATTGACAATAATGTGTTTTTTGATTTTCACCCTCATCATTGTCTTGTGAAGGATCCTGCAACAGGAACGACTCTACTCAAAGGAGAAATTAAAGATGGTCTTTATTACCTTCAACCCACATCCACCAAGGCCTTCATTGGAGAACGCACAAGTAAATCCTCGTGGCATGCACGACTTGGTCATCCATCTCTTCGTCTAGTTCAAGATATCATCAATAAGTTCAACTTACCAACTTCTCTGACGTCTCCTTCTTATTCTTGTGAAGCATGCATGAAAGCGAAGAGTCATAAATTACCTTTTTCTACTTCCTCTCATGTATCTAGGTTTCCTTTAGAATTAATTCACTCTGATGTGTGGGGCCCTGCTCCTATTCTGTCAAATCAGGGTTTTCTTTATTATGTGATTTTTATCGACGATTTCAGTAAATTTACTTGGGTCTTTCTCATAAAAAGAAAATCTGATCTTCTTGATATTTTTTGTCGATTTCAAAGGCATGTTGAACGCTATTTTGCCCATAAAATACTCTCTCTCCACTCCGATTGGGGTGGAGAATATCATACGCTTCATCGCTATCTCGACTCCTCAGGTATTCTTCATCGAGTATCATGTCCTCACACTCCCGAACAAAATGGTTCGGCAGAGAGGAAACATCATCATATAATTGAAACTGCTTTAGCCCTCCTCAATCATGCATCGGTTCCACTTAAATTTTGGGATGATACTGTTCATACAGCAGTTTATCTTATCAATCGTCTACCTACTCCATTGCTTCACCACAAATCTCCTATGGAAAAACTCTTTAATCAACCTCCTAACTTTAGGTTCTTATGTATCTTTGGTTGCGCATGTTATCCATGGTTACGACCTTACTCTAAACACAAACTTAATCCTCGTTTCCAACAATGTATTTTCCTTGGTTACAGTAATTTGCACCATGGGTATCGTTGTCTACATGTACCGACAGGACGCATATATATATCTCGGCATGTTATCTTTGATGAATCTATTTTTCCATTTACAGCCATACCAGAAGCTCCATCCTCAGGAAATGGTGGTACCTTTATAATATCACCCAATATAACATCAAAGGTTCCACAGGTCATTATTCCTACAAGACATGTTGGATCTACAAAAAGAGATGGAATTTTAGGTCCTGCTCCTGAGCTCTCTGGAAACTCTTCTATACCATTAGATTCATCCCAAAGATCTATTCCGACAAGAGATACGTGCAATGATGATATTAGAAGGGACAACATTCAAGAACATATTCAATGTCCAATCTCGGAATCTTCGCCAGTCAAAGATAATACACCTTCTAGCTCTGGATCCTCAAATAATGTAAGTCCATCTACTTCATCATCCCCAACAAAGAATGATTCAGAAGATGATCCACCTCGTCGCATACTTCCCTTGAGTGATATCTATGCTCGATGTCCACCAAAGACAACCCAACATCCTCTTCCTCATGCTCTCGCAATCTCCTCAAAATTTGTTGAGCCAACTTGTTTTTCTCAAGCAAACAAGGATTCAAATTGGCGTAATGCAATGGCTACAGAATTTGATGCACTACTTCGCAATGGAACATGGAGTCTAGTTCCGCGCACTCCCTCCATGAATGTAGTGGGTTTTAAATGGATATTTCGCCTTAAACATCGAGCCGACGGTTCTCTTGAACGATACAAAGCGCGACTGGTTGCGAAAGGATTTAGTCAACAATCAGGTATTGACTTTAATGACACCTTTAGTCCAGTTATCAAAATCACATCTGTCCGATTATTATTATCAATAGTTGTGAGTTCGCACTGGCCTATTCGACAACTAGATGTTTCTAATGCGTTTCTTCATGGTCATCTTGAGGAAACTATATTTATGGAGCAACCGCCTGGGTTCAGTCATCCACAATTTCCAACTCATGTTTGTCAACTCAAGAAATCTATATATGGTCTTCGACAGGCTCCTCGTGCATGGTTTCATCGCTTATCTAATTGGTTACAAGTACAAGAATTTTCTGGATCAAAAACTGACTCTTCTCTATTTTATAAATATAAGGATGGATCTATGATATTTTTCCTTATTTATGTGGATGACATCTTAATAACTGGAAATGATCAAAAGGGAATCGCAACTTTATTGAGTCTTCTCAATCAAGAATTTCCTATTCGAGATTTGGGCAATGCTCGTTTTTTTCTTGGTATTGAACTTATCCCACATGATGAAGGATGTCTTCTCTCTCAAAGTAAATACATTGCTGGACTTCTTCAAAGAGCTAAGATGGATGGAGCACGTCCAATTTCTACACCAATTGCTATAAATAACAACACTGGACCCTCATCCTCACATGCTATGTCTGATCCTCAAAGTTATCGAAGTAATGTTGGAGCCTTACAGTATGTTACTATTACACGACCTGATATTACATTTGCTGTAAATCGTGCTTGTCAGTTTATGCATAGTCCCACTGAACAAAATTGGGAATGCGTGAAAAGAATTCTGCGTTATCTCAAAGGCACTATATTACACGGTCTTCTACTATATCGTCATTCATCGCGAGATTTATACGCTTATAGTGATGCGGATTGGGCAAGTTCTTCTGAAGATAGACGCTCTACCAGTGGATATGCAATATTTCTTGGGTGAAATCTTATCTCATGGAATTCGAAAAAGCAACCTACGGTTTCTCGCTCAAGTACTGAGGTTGAATATAAAGCTATAGCCAATGCAACATCTGAAATTATTTGGCTTCAATCCCTTCTTTCTGAATTACATCTTGTGTCAAATACCATACCGAAAATTTGGTGTGACAATATTGGAGCAACATATCTTATAGCAAATCCGATCTTTCATGCTCGTACAAAACACGTGGAAATTGATTTTCATTTTGTTCGAGAGCGAGTTGCAACCAAACAATTATCTGTCTCCTATATTTCTGCAGAAGATCAAATCGCTGATATCTTTACCAAGTCATTATCCAGACATCGTTTCAATAAGTTGGCAGTCAAACTCAACGTGAAAGATCTCCCGTTGAATTTGCAGGGGGATAAAAGAGAATTATTCAAATAAAGCTTTGTCAAATTAGATAGGATAAATTCTTCGTCAAATTAGATAGGATAAATTTTTCTTATCTAGTTTATTTATTGATTTGATCTTGTAACATATTTATAAATACTCTGTCTATATACAACACAAATATAAAAAAGATATCTTTTTAATTCTTTCCCGACTCATGTTATTTTAACAACCAGAACAACATATGCTTATCCTAGAGTCATATCTCATTTCTTCCCTTTGGTTGCTTTTCAGGCACGAGATCGTTGGTGTCATAAACGAAGTAGGCCAGGACGTCCAAACCTTCAAGGTCGGGGACAAGGTTGGCGTGGTTTGCCTGGTTAACTCTTGCCTCTCCTGCCCAAATTGCAACCAGAACTACGAGAACTACTGCCCCCGCATGATCTTCACTTGCAACTCCCAGGACGTAGACGGATCCATAACTTATGGAGGCTACTCGAACATGATCGTGGTCAATCAACACTTTGTCATACGCTTCCCGGAGAACATGCCTCTTGACAAAGGTGCCCCACGGTTATGTGCCGGTATCACAGTTTACAGCCCCATGAAGCAACACGGTCTCGACGTTCCTGGGAAGCATCTCGGAGTAGTCGGCTTCGGTGGTCTTGGCCATGTCGCCGTCAAGTTCGGCAAGGCCTTCGGGATGAAGGTCACTGTGATAAGTACATCTCCTAAGAAGGAGAAGGAGGCCATTGAGCATTTAGGAGCTGATGTTTTCTTGGTCAGCAGCGACGCTGGACAAATGCAGGTAAGTTTAGCATTAAAATCAAGCAAATGCTTCTCTTCTACGCAGAGAATATACCTAAGGGTGTTTATCTCTAATCTCAAATCGGATAAACCAAATCCAAAAAAATTGATCTCAGTGTGAATTAGGTAAAATTTAATCTACAAAAACCAAAGCAAATTGTTTAGAATTTTCATTATTTGTAAATGATTGCGCATACAGATAAATTGTCTGCAGTTTCATCTTTTGTTATTGCTTATTTGTTATATTCATTGATCAATAATAAAATCGTGGATTGAGTTATATAATCAACTCCAAAAAATTGAAACGATCAATCAAAAACGATGGGAATGGTCTGACTACTTCCTTCTCATGAGTGTGTTTTTTGTTTTCAGGAGGGAAGTGTGGCAGGTAGTTGCATTGGAAGAATCAGGGAAACGCTGAACGCAGGAGATGATAGACTTGGCAGGGAAGCACAACATAGCCGCAGACATAGAGCTCATCCGCATCTACTACTTGAATAAGGCCATGGAGCGGCTTGCAAAGGCTGATGTGAGATATCGCTTTGTTATCGATATCGGCAATTCCTTAACTGAAGCCTAAACTAGTTGGAATGAGGTCTGGCGTAGTATTACAGATATGTTGCTCGTCATTTGTGTCTATGGATTTAGTGCTTGTTACCTCAAAATATGCTGGGGGATAGTTTGTTGTCCTAATAAAGAATACTTATGATATGCAACAGTATGATTAGAATATGCACTTTAATTAGCAGTGCGCTAAATACTGATGATATGGTTTCTTACTTCTGCAATGTGTGCAAGAAATGTTGAAAGAGATCGTAAAATGAGTTTTGTTCTAAGAAAGAAGATAACTATTCTAAGTTGGTTAAATAAATAAAGTAAAAGCATTGTTATTAATCTACGAAGCTCGACGAGTTCGACTGAGCCACTCTTGAAGGTTTTTTTATTCTTTTATCTTTTCAGCTCTCCTAACCATCGGTCTTAAAATAGCTCATCTAGAATGTATAATTCATCTGACCTGTCTTATTCAACTGACCCTCACCGCCTCAATTGCCTTGTTCTACTGTTTCAATTGATGTCTAAACTATAATATGCATTATTTTTACATTCAGTGATTTTTTTTTTCATTTCTATTTTTTTATAATGAAAGCATGGATTATGATCTTTAGCGAATTTACTCCCTAAATTTTATTATTGTAAAAATACTTACAAATTTACATGAATAAATTGTAACACAGATCAAACGTATTTGTTTATGTCGAAGGATGCATGATTCACTTTAACAGACATCTCACACTGTTGAACTAACCGTCAAACTATCTAGAAACCTTTTTTTTTTTTATTAACTTTGGGGCCATCTAATTTTAATAATATTTTGACTAATTTAATTTTGATAACTTTGAATGAATCTCCCATTTATCTGACTTTAACGTATTCCCAAAAGTCTTCCTGTTCGTCCGAAACCATCAATTGACACCCAAATAAGTCAAAATAATGTAAAAAAAAAAAAGGTTAAGTAATTCAATTGCTCAAAACGTAAAGAATAAAAGATCAAATCACAGGTCAACAGTCCAAACCTCGGGAGCCGGCACGGAGACCGGTTCACCGCTGATCGCGCGAGATCCATCTCCCTAATTGATCTGCTGGACCCGGTTCGACCACGTACCGCTAGAATCCAACGACCGGTCAAACGAGCTTACTTTGACCCCTACCCATTTGACGTCATCCATAGCGTCAGCAAGTCATCCACTTTCCGCCACTGCGGGCTCCACCGTTTCCGCTGCCCCGTCGCTCTTCCTTCTCTTTAACGTGCTCCGCTTTTGACACCGAAACAAATCCTTCCCTTCTGTTTTATGAACAAAGCAAAAAGAAAAATAAAACTAAATCTCCTTTGTTTATGAAATGGCGGTCCATAAAATGATTTTATAATGTTTATGACTAATTATGTTAATAATAATAATAATAAATGGATTCACCCTTTAAAAAATTAAATGTGAATTGAAACTCTGTTAATAAGATAAAATGTCTGCTCATGTTAAATTAAATTGTTGCTCGAAGAAATTGGAAACACCAAGTTGGAGTTGGTTGTGGCAAGGACAATTAATAATAATAATAATAAAAGTGAGGTCGATGTGATTTGATGCGTGTCGAGAATTTTGAAACTCGTGCAAATTGGTGACCTATCATATCTTCGTAGATGCAATTAGTGAGCATGATTTGACCGGTCCACCTATTGCCATTTCTTCCAATCAAAATTTTAAGCCCTCGAGTTCATTAATATTCATGGTTATTTTTTAGTTACAAATAAATAGCATTTGCTTGTTCTTGAAGAAAAAAAAAAAAAGGAATCAGCAAACTTAATCCTACCAAGTCGACTGCGCACGAGTCAAAACGAAGCTTCCTCGAATCCACGACCATTCATCTAGAAGCCATGAGGCTGAGCAAATCCAGCCCTCTGTTGGGTGATTCATCAAAGTCCATGATGAAATCTGACGGCTAAGATTCATCTTCGACATCCTGGAATCCCTATATAAATCCACCTCGAAGCATTGCACCCATCCCCTTCTTATGCTAACACTCCTAGCTGGTGCAATTAACTCAACTCATCGTCCATGGCTACGAGCGACACCACCTCAGGTCTGATTCAATGGGCTCCACTTGGCCTTTGGACTCAATCGTCGTCGTCGCAGGCGTCCGCCGGTGCATCAGCCTCGATTATTATGACAACCACATCGACGAGTCCAACAATGGATGGCGTAGCAGCCAAGGGCAACACGTCCATGTCCTCGACTACACAATCCAACATGGAAGGGCGAGTAGGCAAGTCAGGTCGAAGACGAAGCAGAGCCTCACGACGAGCCCCGACGACGATGCTGAACACCGACACGGCCAACTTTCGATCTATGGTTCAACAATTCACGGGTATCATGTCGGGGCCGTACCCATATCCAATCGTGGATCCACACTCTGTCACGGGCTACAATATTTTTAATGAGCCAATTTCGGTTCATCCCCCGAACGCGAGCGCGATGCCCATGGAGCTCCAACAGCAACAGCAACAGCAACAGCAACTGCAACAGCAATACCAATACCATGCGCGAGAGCAGCAACGAGCTTCGCAAAATGAAAGCTTTCTTCCGGAGCTCAACAACTCGAGTGCAAACTTAGATCAAGTGGGCGATGAGTTTTTCGCAGACGCCATGTACCACCAATGGATGCCAACAAGTAGGCCAACCTCCGATCCTAATATTAAGCTCGACGATGACTTCGTCTACTATTAAGAATATTATATATAGATAAGGATAGAATTAATATATATTTAATCGATGACATGTATATATATATTATCATATGCTATAGATTGATTACTCATGGAATATTTCTAGAAGATGATATAGTTTTATAAGATGGCGAGTTGACGACATATTATTTTTTAAAGTTGAAGTAGAATTGATGGTAATTAAAAGAGGCAAAGGATGAACTACCACACAAATGGCAAAGACAAGCCCACAAGTTATTGAATGAGTGGATATGTTAATTTATGTCCCCATCAACTGCTTCATATATATATATATATATATATATATATATATATATATATATATATATATATATGTGATCAAAATGGTGTGCCAAACTATTTGGTTGAACTTTCAAAGTGTTGAGATCGTAGTGGCTTTAGATTTTTGGTTGTCATCAATCGTTGGAGCTATATTCAACCATATTGACCAAAAAATAATTGAACTACTGCAAAATTGTAATAGTCAGAATCTCTTAATTATCAGGGACAATGATCGAAGTTATACAATAAAATTCTAAAAAGGTAAGCATCTTCCGTTAATTAGTGACAATTTAATTTGTAAGCCTACTAGTAGCTTTTTTGATAATGAAGAACACAGAATTACGAATTGAGAGAGGCAAATTACATGCATCGAGCAAATACCTTTTTTTTCTCTCTCTATTTTTTAATCTATACAAATGGGTCAGACCCATCCAAGTCATACTGTGAGCCAGACCGGTGGTCCAAGTCATTATCAGTATCAAGTCAAAGTCAAATATGATGATGAGTTTGAAGGAGTCAAAGAGTCAAAAGTAAAGGGGAAGTCAATCTGCATGTCTCTTACCCATAAGATAGCAACAACAAACAAAAGACCAGACCCCAAGAGTCAAAGTGGCGTCATCACTGTTCAAATTTCAATGCCCCAACTAAAAAAAAAAGATCGCAACTGAATGAATTATGTTTCCCCGTGCATTATATAAAAGCTGAAGTAAGTTTCCAATAAGATTGAACTGAAATGATTGATGTTTTCCAAAGTTTGAAGTTCAAATATGCATGTAGATAGTGTTCACTGTTTACACCCTTGATTAACATTAATATCAATAAATTAAAGCAAAAGATGAAAGTCAAAAAGGCTGCAGCCACTGCTCTCCATCAATGAATGAAATGTTAAGAAATGGTGCAACTTCACTCTCATTCAGCTTCAGTGCATAAGCCACTCTCCTCGCCCCACTGGCACCAGGACCGCTGCAATTGTACTCGCCATAAAACACAGTCCTGAAAGATTACAAATTCCCCACCAAAAAAAAAAAACAATTATATATCTCAGAACTTTAAAATATTTTATCCATTAATTTATAAAACATTATAGTCAGAGAATTAGTTAATTACTGGTCTCGGTTGGGGTCGTTGAAGTCATTCCATCCTTCCGGAGCCACCACGTCGGACATGAAGGTGTTGATGAAGACGACGCGAGAGAAGGGCCTCCACGCCCGGCCCAGCCAGATCCGGCCGGTGCCTCTAATGCTGCAGTTGACGAAGGAGAAGCCGGTGTCATCGTCGGCCGATGTGCGGCCATGGGCGGTGACCGCGCCGTCGATGAAGTTTAGTCCGGTGGGTACCGGGGCTGAGATGGATAGCATTTCACAGTCCTGAGGAGGAGAAGGAACAAAAAGTGCAGTGGGTATGGATTAAGGAAAATGTTAAAGACGAGATTGAATCCTACGATTGATTACTAGAGGTGCTCGGTGCCTTCATGCGATATGATTCTACGAACAGTCTGTCCTAAGAAAGAATTGTGTGCAAGGTTCTCTTCACGTGAGTTTTGTCGACAGATTAGGCCGACAATGAATTGGAATTGGCTCATTTCATACTTAGGCCTTAATTAGGAATCAGGACACATATATGTTGTCTCCAAGGGTGCTCATGAACTACCCACCCATGCATGTGTCAGGCACGCTTTATTTCTTCACAAGCAAACTTAATTCTAATCTATTATTAAACATCAAAAATCAGAACCTCTTAATCACTTAATTTCTTTATAAGCAGAATTTGTCTTCTATTTAAAAAATATTCAGACAAGGCTCCCTCTCAACCATTATATATTCTGACATTTTTAAATCTCTCAAAATTTTTCATTAAAGAGTCTATTAACTGAAAACAATAATATTTTTTTTTATTAAAATTGTCTCTAACTGAAGTTTACTGAATTTGGGTAGAAAATGTACACTTTTTTTTTAAAATTAAAAACATCTAATTTTTCGTACATCCGATCATTTGGCAACTTAGCTCCTACTAAGGAGGAAATTAGCCGTTTGTTTGTAAAAAAAAAAAATATCTTATATTAACATTAACTTCACTGATTTTCTAAATCGAATATAATTACCTCGTACAACGACGTTGCATCGCCAAAAATGAAATCGATGGAGCCCTGAACAAAGCATTCCTTGTAGAAATGGCGACCTTTATCGTCGTGCAGCGTGTCCTGCGCCCCGAAGAACCCGCAGCCCCAGAAGGCCGCTTGGTCGGCCCCCACACGTATCGCCACTGCCTGTGCTCCCATGTCGCCCGGGTTCGGAATGGGCGAAACATTCTACGTACGTACGTAGGTATGTATGTATGTATACGTATATATATATATATATATGATATATTTAATATTTAATATAATGAAATTAAATAATTAATTACCATGAAGCTTATGTTCTTGGCAACGAAATTAGCTCCGTAGACCTCGACGGACGCGCTGTAAAACGTGCCACCGGAGGAGTTGGCGGTGTCGTTCCAGGCAATGGCGGTCGTGTACATGCCTTGGCCTTGGAACGTGATGCTTGGCTTTGTCTTCGGTATTGTCACCTTCTCACTAATTAATTAATTCGATTAACCAAAACGCTAAATATCAGACTCTTGGAGTTACTTTTTTTTTTTTCTTTTTATTTGTCACTGCTCGTTTATAATAGAATTTTAACTATAATTATATCACTCATGTCCACGTACTAGTAGATACCGTGGTTGATCCAGATGATGCTCCTCTTCCGACCAAAGTCGCCGACGGCGTCCACGGCCGCCTGCACGGTAGTGAAGCTGCAGCAGCCGTTGCCGTCGACGCAGAGGAAAGTGGCAGTTTCGGTGTCCGGAGGAGGAAAGTCCGGCGGGAAGTCGTCACAAGGAGATTCAAAGCGGTGGTAATGATGATGGTGCTTGCAATGCCGGAGATGGAAATTGTAGTAGAAATTCAAAGTGAACAAGGAATCGAAGGGAGGTGGTTCTTCGATGAAAGCCAGGAGGAGCACGGCGAGGATAGCAACGGCGATGGAGAAGAAGGCAAGAGAAATGCTGGCCATGAGAAGGAATTAAGGGACAACGCTTTGAGGGTGTGCCTATGTGTGTGTTTATATATGTATATTTATATATATATATGATTGGAGGATGCATGTGTGTGCTTAATTCTCCTGTTTCTTGAAGATATAGGCATGTCAGTAGCCTACCATGCTTAGTTGTAATGTTTTTTCATTTTATAAATTCTCTTATAAAAAAATTAATATATATATACACAGAAACACTATTTTTTTTAAAAAAAAAAAAGAAACCATGCTCACGGAGTCTTTTGAGTAAGGAATTTGCAATATTCCATAAAAGAAATTTATGTCAATGTGACTAAAAATTTATCTAAATTAACCGAGAGTTGTAAATTGAATGGTCAAGTATGATCGATTACATTAAGAAAATTTTACTACTTTTCAAACTTGGGCATTTGGTAGATCTGTGTAAAGGTCCATATATCGAAGAGTTCTCTTTTGTGGACATCATTGCAGTTGTATGGTATCAGGGAGTTAGTCTGTGATAGCATTATCCTAATTTCTAAATGTGACTTCTCCAATAATGCTCTACTTATGATTGTTCAGATAAATGTAGTGAGAATAAAGATCTGTTTTTTTTTTTCTTTTTCTTTTTCTGTTGTTGTTTTTCTAAAACATTAAATTTTCTGCATTCTTTTCGGATAAAACAAATATAGTACCGACATCTCAACTAATCTACCAGAAAATACAAGAAGAACAAAACATCAAATCCATGTACTCTATTCCTACTCCCCCCCAAAAACACAGAAAACTACTGAATCGCATTTCGCTGCTTATCACAAGAACTCCAAGTAGATGCGACGGCAGGGGCGAACCTCGAGGAGAAAGTGTGATTAAAATGCTGGAAATCATCATCCAATTGATCGGAAGTTGGCTCAAAGTTCCTGGAGTAGCTCAAAGGATCATACTGGCAATGGAAGGAAGCAGGCCTCGTCGTAGTGTTCATGCACAGCACATGGCTCTTTTTCCTCACTTTCCTCATCAGCTTCCTCGTCAGCTTCCTCATAAGCTTCTGGACGACGGCCGGGGTGGTCGCTCCGCCGCAGCGAGGGCGGACGGAGGAAGAAGTGGTGGCGTCCGCCATCTCTCTCTCTCTACGGATCTCTCGACGAAGAAGAAGGCGAAAAGAGGCAGTGGACAACATATGCGGCGTTTGTTTTATTTATAGTCTCCTAACGAGGTCCGAGGCATGTAATTAATTGACGGTCGGGATATGATATTAATGTAATGGCTCGGACGGATGGCAAGGGTCCTCCGTAGGATTTCAGTTCGTTAGATTTGGCTCGTTTTTTATGGAAAACAATATTAGTTTGATTCCAGACATCGAAGAAATAATTACGAACCGATCAAAAAAGTAAAACTTGGACTATTTTTATGGAAAAAAAATTAAGAAAATTTCAAATCAATTATGAAGCGGATATAAAGTTAAAAATTGGTATTATCTTTTTGTGGATAAAGAGTTTGGATCCGATTTTATTTGAATTAACATTTGGGTAATGTTTTATGGGGGAAAAAAAAATTCAAGTTGGATCCGATTTCATTCAAGAAGCTTTTACTTACCAATTATGAACCTAACATAAATTCAAAATTGGGACAGTTTTGAATAGAAAAGTGGAGTTAATTCCGATTTGATTTAAGAAATTTTTTAATTAATTATGAAGTAAACATGATATTTTTGAGAATTTGTTTGTTTATAATGAGTTAATTATTATTATTATTTTATGTATCTTTATTATGTGAAATAAGATTTTTTTTAACGTCGACAAAAAACAATGATCAATATATTTTTGAAGATTATTTTAAAAATTAATCCTGACAGAATCAATCCTTCGGATTGAGAATTCAATAAAAACATAGTAATTATAAAAATATCAAAAGTAAAATAACTTGAAATGCTAAATATCTAAGAGCTGCTCTTTCTTTCTTTCTTTCTTTTTTTTAAAAAAAAAATATATAAGAGTTTTTTAATTATTTGAGTGTACGTAGAAGAGTACAGGCCACATGCATTAGTTTAGTTAATAAAAATTAATATAAAATGTGTATTTATTTGTAAAAAAAATATAAAAAAATTAATCAAATCAATTATTATTATTATTATTATTTTAAAAAATATCAATTAATTTCTATATTAAATTGAGTTAATATATAATCGGGTCACAGTTAACATTAATTATTAGTTTTCATTTAATTTGACGCGAGCGATTTGAGTGGTGTGGCAGAATTTCTAACTAATATTCTAGAACAACGTAAATTTCTTACTCCTTCCTTTTAGTAGTAATCAAATTCTGATTCAATTAGATTTTTATTTATTTATTTATTTTTTTACTTTTACTTTCGACTGTGGATTGGAACATTAAATTAACTTGGTAGCGATCCAGATTTCATCAGAACATCGATTAAAATCATTAATTCTCCGATCACATGCACTTTTAATTGGGTCAAAAGATTCCCTCATTTTCCTTCATTTTTTACTTCTTACTAATTAAGTTAATAAATAATACTCCGACACCAAGTAAAAGTCCAATTAAGGCACATGCTGGAACTACCCCACCATATATATTTAACTTTATTTCATATATGTATATAGATTTTTTTTTTTCCTTTTAAAAATACATTTTTAAATTTGTAATATCTGACTTCGCGAAAAAGAAAGGCTCACCGAAGAAGTTAGTGAGAAGTCAGTTTCTACTTTTTTTTCCTTTTTTTTTTATTCCTTTTTCTTTTAACATGTGGCCATTTTAGAAATGCTTGTATATATCATTATGCTATAATTCCCTATTTTCTTTTCCCTTAAAAAAATTATAAACAATTCGCAAACTGGCCGGATACGATGAATCAATTGATCAGGCAAGATTATTTAGCAAGAACAATCCACTCGCTGTAGAACATAAATCAATTAGAATAGCTGAATAGGATAATTAAGACAATATATAGCAGTTCCACCTCACACAATTCACAAAGGATTTGAACTCAATATCGACAATATTACATACACAACAGTAGCAGAAAATGAATTCTCCTCAGAAGCACGCATCCAGAACGCAGCAGCAACACAAGGCAGCACAGCTGAAAATCGAACGAATAATACATTTTTTATCCCAAAATTTAATCGAGTGCCAAAAACATGCAGATTATTTGATCTTTCTTAGTTATCGAAATAAATAAATTTTAAAATAATTATCGGTTATAAATGTTCTCACCATCCTTTCCAGAATCCATCGCCGCGGCTGCTCGTCTCCACGGGAACCTGCTGCTGCTCATTCACTTTGCCGTCCCTCGTCGGATAACCCGGCGGCGGAGGCGGCCCCATCGTCGGTGGGTAGGCCTGCTCCGCCGGTGCTGGGTAAGAAGTCGGCGGTGGCGGAAAAGCTGCAGGATTTACAGATATGGATATATATTCATGTTGACAAATTAATAAAACCAAAAAAAAAAATAAAGTTTCGAGGATGATCGATCGAATAAATACCTTGAGGAGGAGCTTGTTGTTGGGAGTAGTAACTCATGGTCTTGGAAGATCAAATACAGAATGAGAAGCTGATTGATGGCAAATATGATCAATGATATATAAATATAGTGGAATGAGTTGTGGGATATATATAACTTTTTATTTTGTTAAATTATTTAATTGAATAATTGGGACTACAGGAAGGTGTTAGTCAACACACGTTTCCATCGACGGGTCAAAGAAGACAATCTAAAACCTTTAACCAATAAATGAAAGCAAGGTGGCCGGGCAAAAGTTTATCTTAAAATGATACAATAAATTGATTCCGAGTGAAGTAATGCACACAGGGCAAGAATTGTTAACGCGTTTCAGATTTCAAACTGCATCAGAATCAGATTCACGAACCATTTTTCAAACCAGCCGCATATGGAGGACAAGGCGAATATATAAAGTGCAAAGCAGCTCATACCCATTTCAAAATGCTACTTTAGTTTCACAATGGATGAGCTATACTCATATTTCCAAACACTGACTTATTTAAATATCTATTTTAATGGTAAATGAGTGCTTAAATTACTTATAAAAATTACAATTTCGAGTCAATCTGAACTCTAATTATTAAGTGTGATTGTATATTCAAAATATATACCATCTTAATTAATTGTCTCATAGACAGCTCAGATAAAGATAAAATACAGAATTTATTATATATTTTAAAAAAATAATCTAAGTGCATTAAATATTCTAGATAAAAGTGATGTAACATAAAAGGTCATTGCCTCTAAAGAATGTTTATGTTTTATTGCATATCCTTAGGATATGATTTAGCAGAACTAGTAGAGTTAATATTAGACAAGCTGGTCGTATGGTTATTTATATTTGTTTCAAACCTCCACCAAAGCAATTAGTTTCCCATCCACTAGTTAAAGAGTATAACCATGGCTTCGAAGGCAGACACATTAGTGTACACTGTTGTATGCATCCACTTCTTAGTTTTAGTAAATTGTTTGAAACGCAAGTTGAGTTCTCAGTTCTCTTAACATTTTCAAAATCTCATCTTCCTTTTTTCATGCAGTTCTTCGGTTGTTTACCAACATTTTCGACCCTACTCGACTTGCTAATTGAGAAGGTTCGACTCTTGGCATGCACTCGCTTTATGTTTGACAATGGATTTGCTGGTGCAAGGAATCAATGAAGGTTTTTCTCAGCTGTTGCTTCTCACGGGAGGAAGACGAAGGTAATACTTGACGTATGTACGTAGAATGTATTAACCTTTGAAGAAAAAGTTCGTAAGATGTGAACTACTTGTGCATAGGTTCAAATGCTCGTTCTAATATATATATATATATATATTCTTCGAGCTAGTTGTGTTACAGTTTGTTCAATTGAAGGAAGATGTCTTCATGGGATCTGCATGCTCTTAAAACCTCCATTTCTTGTCAAAATGGGTTGCTTGATTTCATGTATGTAAATTAAATCCAATCAAATAACTCAAATTGAAGATTATATATGTATTATTAACAGTAATAAATTTTACATCAGGATAGGTTAAATTGAAAATGATTAAAGATTAATCTATTAAAAAATTGGATCTATTTGAACACGAAGATCAAAAAGATTTGTACAAGAGATTAAGACTAGTTTTTCTTCTTCCTATTAATTCAATTTTGGATCCAGTCGATCTGCATCATAATATCAAATCATGTCTAATGTTAATTATCATACACCAGATTTATTGTCTTTTTTTTTTCTAAAAATCCAGATTAATTATACACACGCATATATAATATGCATTTTCTTCATTTGCACCTAGTTAAAAAAGGAACACGAAAAGACAAGTTTTCTTATATATTCAACCTCAGTGTTTTCTATATATTAAAACTTCAAGCGTTACAAAAGTGTTACTTACATGAATATCACTCGAGCCTTCAAAAGCCAACCAGTATCACTCCTGCCTTCTGTTTGCTGGATGCTTTCAACCTCTGAAGGGACCTCGAGGCAATAAAATTCAAGAATTAACTTGCCTTCTGATCAGAATTTAGGTCGTTAATGGCTGATTCTCTTGCGGTGTCTGTTCCTGGTGTGCCTGGCCCTGCTTTTGGGAATCTCTGGAGGCGGAAAAGAAGGAGAATATGCTTTCAGAAGATGCACCACCCAGCAACGAGGGCAGAAGGGATCCTAGAGAATTGGTCGGCCCCTGCAGAATTTTTTGATGGGGGTTAATATTCAGAACCTCTGGAGGTTCATTGTTTGCAAAGGGTGTATTGGACTCTCCAGTTTGATCAGACATTGCAGAGATTTCAGTTGCAACTGTTGTGGGTTCATTACCCAATGCATTGCGGTTAGATATGCTTAATTACTCTTGCAATGTGAAACGTGGAGGTGTAAATAGCAGATGATGTGATCTGAACACCAGTTTGTTGTTGCAGCTGAGCGTGAGTTCTCATGAATCTTTGTAGGGCAGGGACCTGAAATAAGATGGAGAAGGATGTAAATGCATTGAAGATATCCTGACTTCTCAAGCTCTCGTTGACCATCAGGTTGCTTCCACAAAAAGCACAAATTGCTCGCGCAGGAGCCACCAAAAAACATGACCAATAAAGTAAATATAGTTGTCACAACTGAAAATATATATATCTCAAGAATGCTTGCATTATGAAACGAGAAGAAATAACATGATTTCATTGCAGTGATGCTTCTTATTTACTAATAGTGTTCCGTAGAGTTTGTCGCTTTCTACAGGGAATTTATTGATGAAAAAAGGCCAAGTTTAAATCAAGTCTACCGATAACAAATTGAGCAAGAGAATTAAGTTTCAAGTCCAAAGCCAAATTATTATCACCGTGGAAGAAGATAATATTTTTATTGTGAGCCAGAGAACCATTCACCTCGAATCGGTTCCAGAAGTAAAGAATCAAGTGTTACATAAATGCTGCCATTGGGGAAAAAGCCACATAAGAAAAACCTGCACAGAAGCACGAATAAATAGAGATAGGCAAACTTCTACAACCTTACAAAAAAAAAAAAACAATCATATAAACATTAATATTACTTACCGTAAGGATTAGAAAATAAGTAGATGTGAAATACTATGAAATAAAGCAAGAAAAATCGAGAAAAGAACTGCATTGACATAGTTGTCCGCACACTACAAAATAAGCACAAAAAAATTTATATAAGAGAGCTGCGTCAATTCATAAATGTAAGAAAAGAAAGTTACTTTATGTCACATTATAATCCAAACGACACTTACATTTATCTTAAATGCTATTTCAGTAAGACTGATTGGCAATTAAATTAAAAAAGTCCCATCTATATCTGATCTCTGCAAAGTGTCCCACAGAGGCTCCTCCATGCAACCCAACGAACTCAAGAGAAAAGCCGGTGACATACTTCAATTCCCTTTTGGATAACTATGTAGGGTCGTGTGATATATACAATTAAAGAGAAAAGAGAGAGAGAGGAGAGGAAGAAAAGGAAAAATAAGGAAGCATGAGAATTTCAAAATATGTTTATGACATTTGAATCTCTCCCCCTTCTCCATCTCCTCTCTGCCTTCCAGCCAAACACCTTCCACTTTCTCTCATTCCACAAGGGTATGAGACGGTCAGATTTTGTGGTTCGTTGATGCTGGCATCCATGCCATCCCTTCTACTACGCCTTGCATGGTTCTATATCTGGGCCGAACACTTGCCTGGCTCTTCCAATACTGAATATTTATTCAAAAACAGTGATCAATCCGGATGAATATAAAGATTGATGTTGTCTCCTCATCCATGTAGTATCTGTCTGGCTAATGACACAGGCCTCAACTAAGCCCTTTGTGGTGGGTTTGTCTTCATGCAGACGGCCTATCACAAGCTTGATGCCACTAAGTACACAATGCTCTGAGAGGTAGAGGATGGAATATTGGAGAGGGTTTAGGCAACAACAGTGATGATGGTGTGTGTATGCAAGAGAGTGGAGGGTGACAACTGGCAGGCCACAGTGACAGTGATGAACTCGAAGGGATTACAATTACAATTGTTTAACATTGTCATAGTTTTTTCCCCAATCGTTGGGCACATTGAAACCCTTGTTAAGAGGTGCAAATTTATCATCTACAAAAGTGCCAAGTGGTCTCCATGTAGGCTTATTTGTCAAATTCCATCAGTTTCGTAATAAAGATAAATATTTATATGTTATGAATTGGGTATTAAATGGTATATTTTTCAGTTCAGGTACCAAATCGGTAGGTGTTTAGGGTAAAGTTCAGGTATGACTTATGATGCTGGCATTAGCATCATTCAGGGAAGAGAAAAATAGACAACCTACTAATGCACATCTATAACCAGTTACGGCTAGTATTCTGACTTAGAGGTTAGAACTATCTATTCACTAAAGATTGTATAACCTAAAGGTGCGCACACAGCATAAAGTAGACCAGTGAATAACAACACAAACAGAGGTATTACCTCATCATCGTAAATAGCAGCCACACACGAGTTAAGACCAGGATTGCTAGTAGCTGGTCATCGTAGAACTCAAATACGAAAAACAGAATGCCAATCATAATCTGCAGCAACAAGAGGTGAAATATCAGATGAGAAGTGCCCATTTAGCAAACTATGATAAAATGATAAATCACCAAAAAAGATTAACTTCACTTTTTCACTTACAGGTACAAACACCAAAGACTCAATTACATGCACAAAAATTAACTGGAACGTTGGAAGATGATTACGAGCATGGTGTTGAAGCTGGACTGAAGACCCAAGAGAAAGAAAATTTAAAATTAAATACAGAGACTATGGAAATACAGAAGATTGCTACTGACAAGAAGAAACTAAACAAACCTGTAAATCTAAGCATTCGAGATTGTGTTTGCCTCAAAGTGAATGAAACTGACAATGTAGTGGTAAAGAATACAAACAATGACGTTATGAGTACACCACATTTAGTAACCACGTATTCTGCAAAGCCAGAATTACTCAATATAAGGTCAATAAAATTAGCAAATTGAGGTGTTATTGGAAGGGAAAAAAATGAAAAATGAAATGCTATTTAGCTCACTTAAATCTACTAATTGACTGAGGAATATCGTAATTATGTAGGAGTCAATCACATTAAAAAAATCATGCCTACATGACAGTTGTTAGTCATATTAACCAGCGATAAAGTTTCATGATACTAGCATGTTAAAGGATTAAGAATCATGTCAGAAGAACATCTTTATGTATGTCAAAATAGATGTATTTAGTTCACTTAAATATACTAATTGGCTGAGGAATGTCGCAATAGGAGTCAATCTCATTAAAAATATCATGCCCACATGACAGTTCTCAGTCGCATTAACCAGCAATAAAGTTTCATGATATTAGCATGTTTTACTTGTTAAAGGATTAAGAATCATGTCGGAAGAACATCACTATGTATGTCAAAATAGATGTGCTTTAGATGGCATGCATAGTGATCCTTGGTAGGAACTTCATGTGTTGGGTTAGTCAGGTTTTGGCTCAAACCAACCATACATAAAACTTCAGGTATCTGATCTGAACCAAACAACTGATCCAAGCAATTTAGTCCTACATGGTGAGCTGTGAGCTAATAAAGTAATTCAATTAATTATCTCATCTAAGGGACCCATGACATTTGATGAGTTTTATTTATTTTTTTAAATATAAAATGAAATTCATATTGAACAAAACAAATTTATGATAGTTCTTTTCATTTATGATTCAAATGTTAAATAAGGATACTCTTTTGGTTACCATGTCCATGATTCAACGTATGGTGCAATAAAAAATTTGAGGAAAAGGAGATTAAAAGAGAGAAAGAGAACACATATATATGCCTAATTTCGAAATTTGTGTCTCATCTGTAATTGTATAGTTTTGATATTGTATTGTACCACATAAACTATAAAAAAATAATAAACATTTGGGCACATTTTGTAACATGTTAAGAGGTGTCAAATGTATATGACACAGTATTCTAACACAGCAACACAAGATAGATTATCTGTGACGAGCAATATCAAGTATAAACCATAAAATTTATTAGAACGAAACATTTCAATTGTGTTGCCTGATACGGTATGAGATTTTGAACCAAAAAATAAACAAAAACTCAAATATAGAAGCTTATATAGTAAAACATATAGTTATAGTTACTTTTATAGAAATATAAAAACTTTTACATGTAGACTCTTTTTTTATTTCATGCAAATGTTGTTTATATATTTTTAAGTTTGGTGCAATAGAAAACTATAGTCTTCCCTTTTGTGATAGACATTGTTTTGCCTTCAAAAAATAGTCAAAGTCATTTTCCCCACCCACCCATAAGTCATTCATCCTATCAATATCACCTCTCTACCTTCTAGTCTTCACCCTCAATCATGCAAATTGACTAGTTTGAGAAGGATGACATGGCCACACAAGCGGGCAGACTATTCAAGCTAAATGATCTGATCGGTCCAGTGGTGATGTGTAGTTCGAGTGTACCAATTAAGCTAAGTGATATGATCAGGTTAGTCAACCTCAAGCGAAGTGATTTGATCCAACCAAGTGGGCTGATGGAGAGCAGTCCAAGCAAGCTAACAGAGCTAAACAATTCAAGTAGGCTGAGAGAGATGGTTGGCTAGAGGGGTAAGATGGTCAAGCCATAGGGTGATTAGGTCGAGGTGGTGGTCTCAGTTCAATCGATTTGATTGAGTTGGCAGGTTGATTGAGTCAATGGTCTTATCAGTCTGGGCAATCTGATTGGTTTGGGTGGGCAAGCCTAATCAAGCCTAACTCCCATCAACCCGGTCTTGAGAAAGAGAAAATATTCTTGTGTGAGCACCAAAATCAGAAAAATATTTTCCAACAAATTTTAGTAATACATTCACCTAGCATAAAATACTCTATTTTCCTATAAAATATTTTCCCTAGAAAATTTTCTTCCACAGAATTTATTTTCCTACAAACAAAGGGGCCCTTACCGGTTGCTGTTTTCAGATCATCACCAATTTGTATAACTGGTTTGCCAAACTGGACCACATTCACAGCTGATTCCCAATTGAGAGAACAGTGCGTCTTTACTGGGAAAAATGAAAAAGAAAAAAGAAAAAAGAAAAAAGAAAAAAGAAAAAAAAAATTCCAGTTGCCATTAAAGCGACCTTGTGCCATATTAAGTAAAACTGAAATTCCAAGCCAAGAGTCTCTTTGGACATGGGTTGTACAAGTTTAATTTGGAATGACTTTGCAACAATAAACTTTAGATAACTACCACAACAAGGTGTCTTACTTATCATTATTAATCCAAGAAAAACAAATAGTTAAAAAAATTAAAAAATATTTTATATAATATTCTTTGTGTGGATGGGTGGGTGGGTAACTGGGAGTAGAATGTAGATGAATTATCTAAGGATTTAAACATAAGAGGTACAGACACCTGTTGCCAAAGCATGAGCTTTGAGCGGATATTGTAATATTGACAGTTTGTATGTTGTGATAAGATTTGGCTACTTCAGGAAGCAGGAAATATCCCTACAGAACAAATACACAGCATTATAATTTGTAGCAATGACAGAAGATAGAGAAAGGCTCCTGCATATGAAAGTGAATGCTGGTCCTATCAAGTTGAAAAGATTGATTGTTTTATTACCTTTTCTGTTGTGTATAAATATATTGGCTCAATTGCTGATATTGGGCTGCAACAGGGAGCAGAAGTGTCAAAGGATACGCCACAACATTCCCATATTAAAATATATGCATAAAAGGTAAATAAAGGAACTACTGGCAAAGACTTAAGATCTCCAAAGCGAAAAAGCCATAAACACTCAAGAAAATCAAGGAATGGATACCACCCTGCACGTTTCTGTATTTCAAAGTTTGGTCCTCAGAGATGAAACACATATTGTACAGAAGCCATCATTGTAATTAAACCAAGCAAATAAAATTTTTGCAGAATGTTCTTAGTTCAAATCCCATGCACAGAACTGTTTAAAAACATATATTGATCCAAAATGAACAGTAAAAAATTTCTTTAGAGAGGAAATAAATCTTCAGATGCAGCAAAAATGAATGGCTACAATCACAACTTTTGATTTAGTTGCCTATGCAGCATGGATACAAAATTATCTAGATCCAGGATGATCAAAGAAAACTCAAATTAAAGAAGGTAAGTTTTAAGCAGCTAAAACGTTGCACAACAATCCATTCCTCCCTCCCTCTCGCCCTTCCTCTTCCCCTCATAATCATTCACCCAAGTAAACAAGCCTTTAATGCGTTCGAATGCAGTTCCTACCCAATATCTGAAATCTCATTCTGAACTAGAGAATTGGTCTCCAGCAATAATGAAACATGCCAGCACCAACTGATCATGCTGACCTTGAGTTATCAGTCCATATGCCAGACCCTAAGGGAAGAAGAAGAAGAAGAGAAAAATGAAAAAGATCCAATTGCCTCATCGGAACAGAAGGCTCGCTGATTAGCATATTTGCAAAGGAAACTTGGCTGAGTATTATTGTTGTTGAGGAAGGCTTGTCTCACTTCCTCTTCATCTTCATAGGCATCTCGAGTTTCTCGTCCCATTTTTGAGAGTTGGACAGTGGAAAAATGAAAAGTTTTGTAGTTTGCCATGCCAACCAACTTTCTGATGCTAAATTCGAATTCTCTTCCAAAAGTCTTTCAACTTGAGCTATGTGTTATTGTCATTTATTCACTTGTTAGATACATGAAAGTTAAAAGTGGCACAGAAAGTACTTTAGTTTGTTGTAAGCAGATGAGATAGCATTGGCGACTAATAATCTGAACTCCTGATAAATTCCTAGAAAGTAAATAGACCCTTATGGTTCACTTTTTCTCTTAACTGGCATTTTGTTATATATGTTTTATTGAATGAAAACAAGCAATACGAGAAACTCAGAAAAGGAATAGAAAATTAGACAATTTAAGCAACAAGCAGTATTCCATATCTTGCTTGTTATCTGCCAAGTTAGTGAGTTGAGCCTCAAAATTTTGAAAATAGCTATTGAGAAAGAAAAAAAGGGCTGTGACACATACTTCTGAAAAACAATTTCACTCCATTGTCGGAATTTATTAAATTAGACAACTAATGAGTAAGTATAGAGAAGGGAAGAACAATATTTGTCTGATTTTGTGACTTGTAAAAATTTTGATCTCTATACAATTACTATGGTGGGTTTTAGAATAAAAAGTATATAGTAATTAAGAATATCTAGTAATTATATTCATGTGTAAAAGATAAATGATAAGGTAGTTACTAATGTCAGAGCCATTTGGAGTGTGTTAGGTATTAGCTAAGAAAAATAATTTCGAAATAAAAAAAAAAGAGAGAAATTAAGATGGATAGACATAAAATTGAGCTCGAAATATCTAAATTATTCGACAAAAATGAATAAAATATCCTTAGTAGGATAAATAATGGATCCTTTAGCTACTAAAGTGTTGTTTGATCATTATGTACCCCTTGGGTTAAAAGGAAAAAGAGGTTTAACAGTACATTCTACCACATTTCACTACAAGAATAATGATTTTTAAGGACACTTATAAATGTCCTTATAGTATATTTTTAGTGACACTAACATTTTAGTGACATCACTGAAAAATGCCCTATAAAGTGATGTCGTCTTAAACCTGACTTGCTTTCCTGACATTTTATAATGTCATTATACAATATAAATACTAACATCAAAAGTGTCTTAATTTAAATATATAATGACACGCTAAAATGTCAAGAAAAGTCTTATTTTAAGGATGTCTATGTGTGTCTTATTATCATCATAATAAGGACAAAACTAAATGTCACCTAAACTTATTTATTTTGACATCTACAAATGTCTTATATTTTTTATAAGGACAATAAGAATTGTCAGTAAAGATAATTTATAAGATCATTTTAAAATATCACCTTAGTTAATCTATAATGACATTTATTAATGTCATTATAATAATTTATAAAGACATTAAAATGATCACTAATATAAACATGAATTCAATATTTACACATCATCACAATTCATCCCCTGTTTAGAATATAAAAAAATTATAAAATAAAATTTAAAGTGCTAATATAAAATATAAATTCATCTCACAATCATTTAAACCAAAGTTACAAATGTTTTGACGAGTCTTTTACATCCAAATGTAACTACACACTATACTCAAAATATTAAAATTTAGAACTAACAAAGTCTTATAAAAAAACTCAACTAGGTAGACCATCTTCTACCATAATATTGATTCACAAAAATTCAGGTATCTGTCACCTACAAATACAATTGATATATTTGTATTAGTACTAAAATAAAACAATAAACAACCAAAGTTAATAGAAATAATGGTAAAGATTAGATATCATACCAAATATGGAAATGTACCGTATCATTCCATATGTACCCAATAGTGATCTTTGCTTTCTGTTAACTGTAAATACATTTCATATTTATTTAAAATTATAATAACATGATAAATATAAAAATTAATAATATTTCAGTGAAAGATTAAAATAATACTAGATGATAAGACTAAACTATCATTTCTCCAAGTATATCCTCAAATGTTTGTAAAAGATCATAAGGTATAATTAAACTCTCTTTTGGGTCTAAGACAACTTGTATTCGTACTTCACACCAATTTGATTCTAATGTATGTCCCCGTACTATAGTATTTGGATCTATACTATGGAGCACTTCTTTTGTCACAATCTTTGTTGAATCAAATAGACTTTTAATCAAAATGGAGCATCCAATCTACATAAAAGTCAAAAAGAGATAAAAGATTGAAAATGTGTTAAATAGATAATAAAAAAGAAATTAAACAAACCTTACCCATAAAGATGGATGACGAGGAATATAAATTTGTGGATTACTACTTGATGAGGTGTGTTGATTACTATTGCAATTTGAAAGAGGATTCTAGTTTGATTGATTAGAAATCTTTGCTTTTAACATTTCAATATGTTGCCCTTTCATTTTAATTTGCTCATCTATTTTTTCTAATTTTGTTTGTTGTTCCATCACTAGTCCATTGCATGTGCCACAACTAGGAACTTCTCCTCATAAATCAGATGGACTAATACCATCACCAAACATAGGTACTCGACTAGATCTATCTAGTCCCATGATTTAAGCAAATATATCATTCTAACTCACTGGATCATTAGAATCTTTAGGAAGTCCATGATTTAAGCAAATATATCATTCTAACTCACTGGATCATTAGAATCTTTAGGAAGTTGATTTGTTAATTCATTCATTGCAACCTTTATCAAAACATGACATATTGATACTTATTAAATCCATAATGATAATTAAAATAAATTATTTCAAACTTAATATAGTTGAAGAGTATAAAACAGTTTATCAATCTTTCTGCTACAATATTGCCTGAGGGACTTCCATTGGCATGAGTAATAAACAAGCCTGAAATAATTCAACTCGTGTTGAAGGGTGCCCCTTTTCTTTTTCCTGAAAATATATTTGGTTATTATTTTATACATGTATTGGAACCAAGAAGAATAACATGCATAGAATTATAATGTGAATTACCAATTTGTGTTGCACTTGAGCAAAAGATGTCCTTCCAATAGTCTAATGTATTATTTTGTACTTTCTAACAGCTTTATTTTTTTTGCTCCTTTCCTAATATATTAAATTACCCATAATACATAGAATAAAAGTACATATGTTGTTTTAATCAAATTATATTATAAATAAAAAATAATGTCTACCTTTAATTTTTCTGACTTCCAAAAAGTAATTAGTCTCATATACTATTCTTCATTAGTTAGTCTACATTATCAAATAGGCCAATGCACAGAGCATGTGTGTAAGATTCTATTCATAGAAAGGCAAACTAATAAAGTTAGCTAAAGCAAGTCCTTCTTGGAAGTAGAATAAGCCTAGTTTTTATTCTTTCAAAATCAAACTCGGATACTGATTATCAATCGTTTATCATTATAATTTACCTTGATAAATAGTTGTTCTATAAAATTAAACAGTGTTTCATGTGAGTGACTATACACCTAGCCCATGATATATAACCTGAATAATAATCTGAACTGGAGCATAGTATATGGTACATGTTACTGTAAGATGTATATTTGCATTATTGGAAAAATCAAGTTAAGGATGTAACATGACTTGGACAAGCACACTGAGGTAGCATTTTTTTCCCTCCCAATGGATCTTTTCTCATTAGTTTTCATTATTCTCGAGAGGAAACATGGGTTTTTCGAGACCAAAAGTGTTGTTGAAATCATGATTTAAATAATTTGAATGGGATATATTATCACGTTTTTATTTCTACTTTAATCATATAATGGGATTGCTACCTTGGTGTCCACTTGTATTTATTTCATCAAGTGAACATCGGAACAGGTTTGTTTTTTCCAATAAATCTTACAAAAACCTTGAAAGAGGGAAGTTGAGCATGCTAGGGAATTTTTTCCAATAAAACATCGAGGGAAGTTTTTTCCAATAACATCTGCAATAAATCGGAACAGATTTTCCAATAAATCTGAAAGAAAATGAGAAGGCTTGGGAATTAAGCATGCTACCTTTTGGTTTGGCTAATTAGCCCTTAATGACTTAAAGGACAAAGGTAACATCTCCAGTAGCTGAGCATACCTCCTAGAAGATGAAGGAAAGTTCATCTTAGCCCTCTGCTGCTAGGACAAATAAAACATATTAACTCATTATTTCAGATAGTTATTGAATTTGCTGCTTGAAATTGGTTTCTGAATACGTGCCACCCTCCTCGTAGTCATCCCCGCAAAGGAGAAACCTAATCATATTCTTGAAGAATTGAGTTTCCACCAGGTTGATACCTAAGTGTCAGGAAATACAAACTAGCAACATCGTGTTTATCAAGAATTTTTATTATATTGGTAATATGTTACTTAAGTTGTAATATTTATTGTTCATTCTTCAACTTCATTATCATTTACATATCGTTCAAAACATTTGGCAACACTAGTCCAACAAGAACAAGTCTCGATGCCAAATCCTACTTCCAAATAAGAGAACAGTAGTAATTCGACGAGAGTTCAATTTTGCGCAAACTAGAAGTAATCGAGCGTAGAAAAAAGTTCTAATTCGAAGACATGCTTGCAGATGTTAAATCCTCAATAAGTAAAACTGGAAATTTTTATTAAACTCACCTTCTCCTCCTTAAGAAGCCCGGAGGTGGAGATTGAAGAGAAGGCGTGTGTGCAGGTTGGCGACGGCTGAGTGATTGGGAAAAAATAAAACCTAAACATGCATATGTAGGTTAATATTTTAATGACATTTATTAACTACGTGGTTATAAGTTATCTAATTTGACATTATTTTTAAATTCTTAATCATTTTTAATAAATGTCATGATAAAATGTTTATAACTACATTATAAAATAAATGTCGTTAAAAAAATATCATAATAGACTATTTTTCTTGTAGTGTTTTATGAATCATAATAAAGAGAGGTCCAGAGGAGACCTTGAATTGATTAGAGAAGAAGCTGTAAGATGTAAAAAGGAAAGTAAGATAGACAAATAAGTTGCATATAGTAAATCCTGTTTGCTTGGGACAAACACAGTTTTACGAGGATGATGATAAATTAAATGTCTTCAACTATTGGTAGTACTTTCAACCAAATAACATTTGAGAACATGATAATTTTCAAAATGTACATAGATAGATGTTAGCAGTATATAATATTAACATTTTTTTATTTGGTATCAAAAACAAAAAGTTAAAGATGCCTATGATCATTGAACTTGCACCAAGACCTTTCAAACGTTATCAGCATTTTCAGCATTCTAACCAACATAGAACTGGAACATGAATTCAAAGAACCTGGTGAAAGATTTTGACAAAATTAATGATCAACCACTAGAGAAGGAGAAATTTTAATTATTGAAGAAGCTTTTAACTGCAATAAAGCAATTCACTGTTAAGACAAATAATCACATCCAGAAGACATGACCTTTCAAAATTAGGTTTCTAAATGAACATAAAATTGGTGAAAAAGATCCATATTCAGCTCAATAAGAGCTCATTTATGTCCATACCCAAAAGCATAACGCGTACTCATTAAAGATTGCAGACACTTCAAATAAAATTAAACAACTCAGACAAAGAAAAAAGAAAAGTACAATAAAAATTGATTCTCACCCATGAATTACTGGCATAGAACAGAAACTCCTTTCCTCTTTTCCAAAATGAAAGAAATTGTTTCTGCAACTTACTAGAGAAATCTTTCACTTCTACTTGTTTGATGAATTCACTGATAGAGATTGGATATCCAACTTGAAAAATTGGTGACTCAGTTTTTGAATCTGTCTCATGTTCCATAGTTTTAATAATGATAGCGTCAGATGTTTTTCCCACAACAGGAACGAGCAACTCTTTGTCATTCTTCCATGATTTAAAAATCAGTTTGTTCCTTCTAAAACCTAACCTAACCAGTTTGACCAAAATTTGGTAGATAAAATGGTGAATCCATCTGTTGCAATATCTCGACCACCAGTATTCTCTTTGAAATGTCCCCTCTGAAGCTCTAACCTATTCTGTTCAGATGAGTTCTGAGTCCAAAGACCTGCAGTATAGTTATCTGAAATAACTGGCATGAGTCAACAAAAGTTCAAATAGTAGCCAAAGAGTAAAGCAAAACTGAGCGAATCAAAATGGAAGGCATACAAAACAATGGCACAATGAGTTAAATATTTCTCTTTTTTGGAAAAAAGTTAGCAAACAAGTACTACAAGAAAAAAGGTAGAAACTTAAAGAGTGTGCTTATGAGTATGCAAACATTTAAATGTCCTGTACACGATATACATATATATAGATCCATATAAGGTCCATGTGCATGGATATATCCAAGTTTTCCCAGAAAAAAAAAGTAACATCCCAATGCTCATAGTGAAGCAAGTTCAGCTGAAAAGTTAAACAACATATATATTGAAGTTGTTAGACTGAGTAGTGAAATAACATCCAGGGTAAAAGAATAAATAGCATACCTTGATCTGTACTAATTGAGCTTCTCTGAACTTTACTCCAGATAGTTCACTTGCACATCCAGGCTAAAATAAAAAAGAACCAGTTAGTTAAAATATTCAGTCAGGTCTCTTCAATCTATCTCTGAGGTTTCTTTATATAATTCCAAACTTTCATAGCTAATGCTATTAGATACTTTTGAGAGATATCTCTGGAACTCTAGCAACCCACTCAACCCTGAAAACCACAAGCAGCTCATTAAAGCCTATTACATTCTAATAAATTCTGACATAATAGCTCCCAATTTTCACAAAATCTTCCTCCTGGTATAAGATAAGTTCCACAAAATAAGAAAAAACTATATGGCACCATGAAAATGCCAAAGGTAGAGAGCCAAAAATGAATATTATCAAACCATAGAAATTGCCTGACCCATCAAGCTGCTCAGGCTCATTCACCAAATGAAAACAATCAATGTAGATTAAAATCCATTTTATAAACTGAATCTTCAAGCATTAACAATGAACATTATACTAAAAGCTTTTCCGACTTTGCAATAATTGAAATATCATGATGAAAGATACAGCACCTTCCAGAGAACTGATAGTTTTTCTTTTTGGCAACGAAAAAGCACATTCTGGGATACTGAAAAAAAAAAAACACAACACGAGTTCTCGAATGCGTTGGTAGGCAAAATTTGGCCCTTATCATCTTCTTTGATTCAGTTGTAAGCAACCAAGTTCAGAATACAAAAATAAATTTGTTAACAAGGAAATGTCTTTAGTAGACTGAAACTCGATAGACAAGCTGAAGGATGTTGGAGAAAATGGGCCCGTATACGGGACACAAACTCCAATTGTTCTCGCATTTAGAAAGAGGATCTGAAGACTCATGACGAAAGTGAGGAGACAAATAGAATTATTAGGCATGCTCCAACCCCCATCTTTATTCTAAAACAAAATAGCGAAACACTCCCAAATTCAAGATATAATATAACACGGAATGGAAGGCGAAAAGAATTACCGTGAGACCTAGGAGGATTGCCGATAAGAATCACCTGCTGGACGAAATTGACGTGCATAACGAAAAGAAGCGCGAAGATTGCAATGGCAAAGGTGAAGTACATGAACTCCAGCGCCATGCGAATCACCTGAGTGAGCAGCTACGAAAGTATCCCCGACAACCGGGCGTGGACTCGGAGGTACGCCTGCTCCGGATCCATCGCCAACTGCACCGCCAAATCAGTTCCAAGTCAAAACCCAATTTAATAGATGTCGTATCTTGTTTAAATTTTTTGAATTCCATATATAGTATACACGTATTTATTTTATTTTTTATTTCATCATTAGCTAGCGCAATGAACACATATTTAATTCCCATTTTTAATTCAGTAGATTTGTTCTCTCATTTTAATAATTTATTTTTAAACTAATCTTCGTTTCGTGATTTAGTCTTCGTTCATACCGTACGAGGTTGACATGAAGACCCAAAACCAAAACTAGATGGTCATTTCAGATTCAGAATAAGGTATTTTGAGATTTTTTTTTCTTGTTAAAATATGAACATATTTCAGTTAACAGTACATCTATTTTAGTAGTTCACTTATCAAAATCTTCATGTTTTATAATTAATCTAAATTTATAAACCAAAATATCTATTTTTAAAATATTATTAGTTAATTTGAAAAGTCACATTTAATATAATTTCTGGATCTAAAACTTTTATAAATTTAAAATTTATTATATTTTTCAATCCCATTAAAGTATTTCTAAATAAAACTTTGTTTAATTTTACATCTATTTTTTTTTTTTAAAGGAGTTCTTTTTTACTTGGGCGATAGTGTTACCAGTAGTGTTTGTCAGATATTAGAGAAGAATCCAAATTTAAAAATAAATTAAATTTAAATTTATCTTTTAAGACTTCTTCATTTTTCATTAGGTGGCGAGTAGATTGGTAAGTCCGTTTTAGAAGCGGATAAATTTATCTTAGAAGGGGAACACACTTTCGAATCTATCTCTTAAGATGGATAGACTGTCAAATCTATTTTTAAAGGTCCACAAACTAACTGTGCTAAAGATTGATTGTAAATGAAATGTCGAGATCACATAGTTTCTTTAAAATAAATATCTTTTAAAATAATACTTTTAAAATTTGACGGACGATTTATTTCTCATAATACAATAATAAAATCATAGATACAAGTAAACACAAATTGTTTATATTGAATTTTTTATTCCGATCGATCTGATATTCGATGTACGTAAGTCGTATTCGCATATGAATCATCTAAATTCAATACAATTCGAATATTAGATTTACATCCAATGTGAAATCGCACATATAAAAAATGTCTCACTCATATATGTTCACAATTATAAGCAGTATGATTCAATATAAATCAACTAAATTACCCACAATTTTTAACGCGGAACTAAACTCCTCCCTGTATAAATCTTCTCTGTTCGTTCATAGTCTTTTTTTTTTTTTAGTTCCAAATTTCTAACCTGTACAAATTGAAAAACTTTCCACAACTAAGACTTTTCTTTCATTTATTAAAAAAAGGGAAAAAAATAAATAAATCTAATTATATATTTTTCCGCTTAAGCCTACGTTAAAGAAAATGAATTTTAAATGGAAAAATCCCAGAAAAGGAAGGGAAAATGGGGGAGACAAAATGAGGAAACGAGAGAAAAGGTCAAAGAAAAATAAAATAAAATAAAAAAAGCATCCATCCATGACCGTCCTGCCCGCGATGATCGTTGGCTTGCGACGGACCACCGGCGGCCCGCTACGACCGGCGGTCGGCCATCGGCAGTTGCGCCTGACGGCGGCGAAGGCCGGGTG
This sequence comes from Wurfbainia villosa, assembly GCA_025175895.1. Taxonomy (NCBI): domain Eukaryota; kingdom Viridiplantae; phylum Streptophyta; class Magnoliopsida; order Zingiberales; family Zingiberaceae; genus Wurfbainia; species Wurfbainia villosa. Next base: position 138,964,793 of record CM045987.1, on the reverse strand, counting down.
AGGCGGTCTGTGACCACCGGCGGCGGCGGCGGCGGCGGCGGCGGCCGGAGACCGCCGTCAGCGGCAAGCGCAAAGACGACAGAGAGGGAGAGGGTGCACATCTTGTGCCAGATGAAGAGCACAAAACGAGCGGAAACAGTGAGCACAGACACAGAGCCAATGCTAAGAGGAATAGTCCCTTTCCTCTCTGCAACACACAAGCTCAGCAGAGGGAAATAAAGTCTAAATCTTAACTGAGAATCGCTATAGAAAATTATACCGAAGACTCTATAGCATTGTTGTAAAGGAATGACATTCCTCCTTTGCCCGCGATCCACATCATAAACAAGTGCAGACCAAACAAGAAGGCGAAGCTTCCCCCACTTTGAGGTATCTATGCTGGCCGGGAAAGTGCATGCCTGGAAGAAGGTATTCCCAGCAAGCTCATAATTAAACATTCGTAGACATTGTCTCAGTTGAACAAGTAGATGTATATGATGGACAGTGACAGGAGAAAGACCGGAGGAAAATAATGCAGTGGCTAAGCTAATAAGCTGCTTCCCCGGTGAAGAGGCCGTAGCCAAGTTTTGTGGAACCATTCCCTTCTTCTAAACATGTAGGAATTTTTTTAGTCGAACGGAGATCGAACCGTTTAAATATGCATCATTATAAAAAGAAACTAAACGATTAACCCCAACAAGTGTGCACGGTCAGCGGAATGGATTAAGCTTTAACTAACACAACCATGAGCTTCCAAGATCGTAAATTGTTACGAATCTAGCCATAAGCTATAGCATCTTGACTCGCCCAGTCAACAAACTTCTATAGCACACAATTCTCTCGCCCTCCTTTTTCTGTTGCTTCTCGAAGCATAGAGAGTCATCGAATCTAAACACCGTTGACTGTAGAAAAATCCATGAAATTTCCTCGGAAGTTTCGCTCTGATTTAGATGTGAAACTTAAATCTTCCTTCCTCCAGCTCAATCTTGGATAAATTGTACTCCACGGCTCACTCCAAATATGTTGGAGAAAAAAACAAATCACAACTCCCTACTAAACACGTTCGAAGCAAAAAATAAAAATAAAACGCAAGGAAATTATATGCATGCAATTGGTCAAATAATTAATGTCAAACGCAAGGAAATTGCGAGAATTAACTAATAATATACTGTATACAGCATCGTGGATCATGCATTCTACTCTCTAAGAAAAATTCTAACCAATAAATTAGTCCAAATTAAAAACATCTACTAGAAGATATTTCTATTGTCAAGTAATCTTCTTTCAGCACTCTTAAGAAATTATTACTTTATCCAATAGGTTCGGTGAAACTCTTATTCTTCTCATTGGCCACAATTCAGTGGAAACAAGTATTGCGTTCAGACTGGCTATCAGAGTCATTTAATTAAACTATTAAAGCACAGAGAAGTCAAGTGATTCATAATGACTCGGCATTTGCCACGATAAAGCACGAGTCTATTTTTTTTCTAAAGAAAATATAAATTTAAAAGGACATCATCAAGCTCCAGAATGAAGACGACGACGAAGGTTGACAAGTAGAAGAAGCCAATTCAAATTAAAGAACCAAAAAACTTACGGTTGTCAACACATGCTTGGATCTCTCCTCTGTTGACTATTCGTCGATTCAACTAAAGCACGTACAATTAGTATTTTTAATTGCCGATCTGATGTGGACAAATGGCAAGTTACCTGCAAACCACATCTAAAATATTGTTAGTTATAAGAAAATTTTAAAATTCTCATATTCTTCACAAGTTAAAAAAAAAAAAATTGAAACAGGACAAGACTACTGATCAATAAATAATTTTGCAGATACCAAACAGTATCAGCATTGAAGCAGTGGAGCTAAGATCCAATAGAGAAGGAAGAATATGCTGATAGACCAATAAAAAAAGAAATGAGATCAAAAGTGGTGAATTAAGTTATTTTTAGAGAATGCCACAACTGTTGGCCATTACCGATATTTCATCAGTTTGATCTCGTTACTTTCACTTCTTAACGAGTGGCGCTAACATTAATTACCAAAATTTATACAAATTATTTATTATCGATGCCAACTCACCGATGCAATAGCCGATAATTAGAGTTTATCCTCAAATTAGTTCCAGTGGACCTCAAGAAATCATAATAGTCTGCAGCAGTTTCAGCTTCATCATTGTTCGTTTTCTTCTTTACACAAAAAAACAGAGATTAAACTCAACTGAGTTGGTCAATCTGAGAACAATTGAGGAACAACATTTGACCATGTAAACATTGGCTGATTTAGAACACGACATTGACAAAAAGAAAGTTTTTTTTTCCCTAGATCAGCTCAAAATTACATGTATTTTGAAGCGCTCTAATCAAGTTCGAGTGGTTCCTCAATGCACATCGAGCATAACCACTTCTCGCAAAAGTACTAAAAAGAAAAGCGAAGGAAACACTGTATCCAGGAACTGCTCTCCTCCTATACACAAGGGCCGGGGAGAGCAAAATGTGAGAGAAAACCAGGGCAGTGTCAGTCGAGAGGCAGCCAAAACCATGGAGAAGAAAGGTCAGATCGGCGAAGCGGAGCTGGGGCTGTCACTGTCCGGCAGTGCACGGAAGAGCTCCTCTAGCGCCGGATCGTAGGAAGAAGACACGGCAGGTGACGAGGAGAGGAGGAGGAGGCGGCGGAAGAGCGGGACGGGACAGGGGATCCGCAGCACGCCGCGCTGAGCGTAGCCATACTCTTGCGCGGACCTACGGAGGAGCTCGACGAACGCCGGCCGGCCGAGGAGCTCCGCCCGCACCGCGAACCACTCCATCTCCTCGCCGACGCACACTGGGACGTGGCCCCCCGGCACCCGCCGGCGCGGCGCCGAAGGTGCCTTCCGAGGCTCACGGCAGTACGACGCGTCTGCCACCCTTGCGATCCGACGGATCAGCCGCTTCATCCCTCCCCTCGGATCGCTATCCGCCCACAAATCGACGGTCGACGCTGTGGATTAGGGTTCGCAAACAGAGCGAGCAGAGCCCTGAGCGCAAAAAGGAAAAACGGGTGTATTTATAACCATTTTCGGGCATCATAATTAATTCAATTAATTTTTTTCCCATTTTTATTTCTTTAAACAAGTGGAGGGTGAAAGGGACTACGGAGAGGTACGAATTTTGGGTACCGGACATCCACGAGACGCCGCGCTACCCGAAACAGAACAGCGAACGTCAAATTAAACGGCTAGATTATAATAATCACGAACAGATCAACGATCTGACAGTTGTGATAAACCCTTTGCGTATGGTTGCGGAAGGTCGTGTATGGAACTAGCAGTTGCACCTTCCGTATTCCCATTTGTACGGCGACCGTGAGCCGTCCCTGCTTCGTCGGGTCACGTGAGGGACAGCGAAAGGGCCCGCGGCCATGTTACGGTGTGATTGGTTGGAAGTAATTTAATTACCAAAATAGGCTTCATAAATAAGCAATTCCGTTCTGGATGAAAATATTCCAAATTCATCACATTCTTCAAATATCAGTAAGCGTAATCGGATGAGTTTTAAATGAAATAAATGCTCATTGGTTAATTTGAGTATTCTGTTTGGTTAAAAATATCATATTCATTTAATATAAATAGGATTAAGTAATTTTTTTAAAAAAATTATTTATTAAAGTAAATAAATAATATTGAATATATATGTTAAATTGTTACTATTAAATTTCTATCAAACTTATAAATATTTTGTAAATAAATAAAGAAAATCTAAAGAAATAAAGTTTTAAAATATTAAGTCTACTAACTGATTAAATAAATTTAAACATTTTAAATAATTAACATGATGAAATCAAGAATTTAATAACATCTAAATGAATTAAAATTGAATTAGATTTAAACTATAAAAAAAAAGTCAAACTTAAATAGTTATTTTCAAAGTTTAATTAATTTTAAATTTAACTTAATTATTTTAACAAAAAATTTTTGATCAACGATAGTATTTAACTTGACTCATTAATATTCCCAGGAGAGTTCTAAGTCAAACAGAGCCGAGCACGAGGGTAAGATGGAAACTCTAGAACTTAAGTCTTAAGGTGCACATTTCTTTTTTCTTCTTCCTTCGAGGCTAATAAATGGTCAGTTGAGAAATTTATGATAGGTAACATGGAGAAGGGTATTTTGGTAAATACGGGATGGTGGTAGCTGAATCGGGTGGGACGCACGTAATTGTACGGGCGGCGGAAACGAGCAGGCGCCCCCCCACGCGTCCGTACCAAAGTCGTGACTTGGAATTCCACGGGTTGGTTTTTATGCCGGTGGGACCCCCGTTGCCGGTCGACAGGTTAGGCGTGGGCCTCTCTCGGTAGACCCAACTGCCCGACCGACCGGCACGCGGGTGGGAGTTATTTACGAGGCGGTGCCACTCCCATCCTGTTCTGGTGCCCCGCGAGAACAGTTTACTCCTGCGCGTCACCAAACCCGGAACTAGGACAACACCTTATTAAATGAAGCCACGTGCTATGTAAGCGGGCTCTTAATCTTGCGGAAAGGGGGAAGATTACTGGTCCAGCTAGCGGGGACCGCTGACAGATAATGGGTATTCGGAATCCAGAGAGCATCCGACGACTGCCAGCGCACGCCAACGGATCATTGATTAAGTGCGTGCTTTTGTTGTTGTTAGCGGGTTAGCGGTTCTCACAGCGGCACCGCCTCCGAACCCGCACCCATCTCGCTCGCCAACCACCACACATCACAATCACTTCGCACTTCGGGTGCAATAACTGCGCGAGAGAAACACAAATAAAAAATTATTTGAGGTAAAAAAAAAACTTCAAAAGTATTATTTGGATTTATTTTATATATTTTCGAATAAATGAAGTAAAAAATAATATTCCAGAATATCCGGACAAAAAAGCAACAGCAATACGAAGAAGAGAGGACAAGATCTGTGACAAGCAAAATCACGAAGGGAATCTGATAAAAGGATTCACTTTGACCCACAGAATCACGATCGAAACTTGTGCATCCATTAATTCTACTCATGGTCAAAACTGAAATAATAATAATAATAACAGCAAAAAGAAATTTGAAAATTAAGATATTGTGAATTAAGCGTTTCCATGGTTTGGAAATTTGGAACAAAGATTGGCAGACAACCAAAGTGCAATGGAAAAAGTTTGGAAATTTGGAAACTTTTAATCAAATGATCGATTCTTTTAAATTTGATATGGTGTGCTTGTTATTCATGTATTGGGCATGATTTCATTAAGATTAGCGTTCTCTTACAATTCTAAGGCTGGATCTTGATCAAATTCGCTGTGAGGTTAATTTAATTGATGAGTCATTGAGGTTGTAAATATCTATAATCAGTTGTCACGACATTATTCAACTCGGTCTCTACAGGGATGATTGATAGTTAAGATATGACAGTGCTTTCAAAATTGACATGGGTCATTTTCAGAGAAGGTTTAAAATTCTTTTCTAAATTCAAATGACGTTTTAGTTACCACATCAAAGCTCATAGATTCTTCTGTGATTTATCTTCCTCATAATAATTGTAGGACAAATCGATAGAGACTTGACTTAGGGATGATTGATTGGGTCCACTATTTAAACATGTGCTTGTTTAATTAATTATCTATTTTAGATAGTTAAGGAGCACATAACTTTGAATCTGGAATGAGCTAACGAGAACAGACTTGTTGGGTAAATTTTGAGAACAAAATTATAATATGCACTGAAAACAAATAATTAAAAAAAGAAGGAATCGAAGAAAAAAATTATTTATCTTCAAATTAATTGAACAAAATCGGAACATTTTATTATAAAAATAAAAATTCAATTAGGTAAAAGGGCAGGCCATAGAAGACTATGCAATTCAATGTTTGATATTCCAACGGAGAGAAATGACTTGGACTAAGATTTTTTTCTTATATTTTTTATCAGAAATATTTAATAATTTTAGTCGACCATTAGCAAATGCATGACGAAATATATATCCATCCTACTTCGATTTGGAAAAAAAAATGATAAACCATTTGATTTGATGTTAATCTTTGAAGAGCGAAAAAGACATCATGCTAAATTTTCACACGTGAAAAATATGAGGACGACTAACAGGGATTTGACCAGTCAAAGCCATTGACTTAAAATTCACAAGATCATATTATATATATATAGGCCGCGATTCGGCCGGATCGCGGCCGATCGGCCAAGACCACGCCGGGAAGGACCGCCGGCGGTGGTCCTTCCGTACGGATTCCGACCGCGATTCGGCCGAATCCACGACCATGGCCGCCGGCTGAATGGCGCGGCCATCGCCGGCCGGACGGCGAGGATTCCGGCCGAATCGCGCCGGAATCCGGCCGGAAGGACCGCGGCAATTCGGGCGGTCCTTCCCCGACGTGGTGCGGCCGGGATTCGGCCGGAATCGCGGCCGCGATCGGCTCCGGCTCCGGCCGATCTCCGGATCAAAGGAGGTGCGCTTAACGCACTTGGTCCGGGCCGGAGGTGGCCGGACCGGTCTGGGCGGCGACGATGTGCGGCGAAGCGATCATACATTTCTTCGATCGCCGCGCAAAGTTTGACGCGCAGGTGATCAATTTCCTATATATATATATTATGACAAATTTTAAATGTCTTATCTATCAAAATTTGTTACTCGTTTGCTAAAAACGTTAAATTAGTGTTCAAATTGACTTAACCGTACACATCTAAACATATTCATTAAGTAATTTGAAGAAAAAAAATTTATTGAATACATTTAATAATTTTGACTGCTGTATAAATTATATATTTTAGAAGTAAATTTAAAAAATATAAATTAGAAAAAAACTAAAATTTAATTTATTTTTAAAAAATCTAACAAATTAAAATTGTGATAATTATTAATTACCATATCCATTTTGATAAGGCCAAAACTGCTAAAAAAATTGCTATACAGTTAATTTCCTTCTAAATTTTGAGTCCAAATAAATAATATATTTTATAAGACTATTAAAAATATTTTTAAAGTGATCAAATAATTTTAAAACCATATAGTAATTTTAGATAAAAAAAATTAATTATCATGTAGTAATTTTAATAAAAACTGATAGGTGACATTTTTAATTAAAATTATCATAATTGTTATATATGTATATACATACACACACACTTTTAAACTTATGAAATTTATATCATTTTACTTTATGTTTTTAAATTAATTTAAAAATAAAATAAAACATATTTCTACATTGCCAAAAATAAGCTACAAATACAGGTCAAAATTGAGCTGAAGTTATAAGGTTGGGAAGAATTATCATGCGGCATTAATAAGATTAGTTTCTAAACATCAATTGGTGGCTCTGACAAGAAGATTCAGCAAAGCTAGTCAGAGAATAGTTACTTGAGCAAGTATAATAATACAAAATATCAAGATAAAGAATATTGAAGCTATAAAGATGAGAATGAAGTCCAACATTAGATCTTAAAAAAAGAGAAGAAAAAAACAGATGGTACAAACGGACAAACGTTACATGGCAAGTGACTCCCATTTCCCTTCTAATCGACAGGGGAAAAAAAGAAGAAGGGAAATTAGAGAATACAGCAAATAATGGCGTTGGTCTGCTGGTGTTCCCTTCTTATTACTGGTTTCACTATAATCTCCAACATCAGTTTTAAACCAAGACAAACTCATTTACAGAAGAATTTTGAAACTACTGACAACAACTAAGCTAAATCACAAATAGCATTACCACAGTTCTATAAGTGAATTATGTCGCGCCATCGCCTGCCTGGAAGTTCTATCTGTGAGAGATGATTCTGAAGTATGGGCTAGGATTATATGAAAACTAACGGAAGGGTTCCCACTGGCCATGCGTATCACCGTTGTGCATCATTATTGTGAACTGCGGACATGAAGTTTTGATAGACTTGAATTACATGGCCAATTATCACAGATTCACAGTATCTCAAAGTGCTAACCAGTAAAGCAAGTTCAACTTACCTAAAGAAAAAATACCATTTAGGAATTAGTATACAATAATCTTGGAACTTCTTCATCTGGGACCTCCTTCAAACTGTTCCCTTAGGCGTTCGTATTTCATCAATTCGTCCATTGATAAGGAGGGAGATAAGTCTCCTAATACCTGAGCAGCAAGAATATCCAACTCAGAAGCTAAAAAACTAAAACTAAAATATAATAATAGTAACAATAATAAAATTGCATTTGCATTTAAAAAAACAGTCAAACCTTCATAAAGTCATTGATTTCCACAATGACCGAATCTGCTTTATCGTCAATGCTTGAAGAATCTAAACGAACATCTGATACCTGTAGCCAACAAAAACCCATAGTGGGCTGAAAGTTAATTCACACAAGATTCATTACCAAAACTATATGAATTCAATTACTTGATGTCCAACCTGAAATAAAGAATACTAAAGCCTCCAATAACAAATAAATTATGTATTAAGTGAGGGTGGATTCGCCAAGTCTAGAAACTGAAGATGGAATTTGAACTAATGACTTAGCAAAGAAAGAAATTATTGGTAAATATAGTTTCCATGAAGAAGCAGTTATTCACCTTACGCTTCGCAGCATGAAACCAAGCATCTGCACATAATGCATACATGTCTGCACCAGTAAAATTTGGTGGACATTTCTTAGCAACTGAGAGTATAGAAACATTCTCATGCAGTTTAAATTTTCTTGCAAGAGCCTTCAAAACCCTGTAAAAGGGACAAACCCCTTTAAATGACATGAATGAGAGCATGATGTTGACATCAATGAATTTTGAAAGAACTTGCCTCTCTCTATTAGATACATCAGTGTTAACTCCAACATACAGAAGTTTGTCAAATCGGCCAGGACGCAGAAGTGCTGGGTCAATAAGATCAGGTCTATTACTTGCACCTATGATAAACAGATCCTGCAAAGTTAAAAACAAGGATGTTAAATTATCACAAGTGGAAAAGAATACTCCCAAAATAAAAGGATGCTACTTGGAATACCATCATCAGAGAAAATCAGATATCTAATTAAATATGAATAGTCCACGAAAAGAACCTGACTAGAATCATTTAAGCCATCAATTTCTGCAAGCATCTATAAGAGGAAAGAGGATTCATGAATTAAGTCTCGAATACAATTCAAAGTATATGGACCAAATTCAAGGGAAAAAAATAGATGATTACCTGTGATACCACTCTATCCATGACCCCACCTGAATCCCCAGAGGCTCCCCGAGCAGGAGCTAGGGAATCAAGTTCATCAAAGAAAATGACACAAGGGCGTGCGGCTCTGGCCTGAAGAAAAAATCATGATGAGCATAATCTGGTCCTTAAATCTTAGATTCTCTTGGCATCTTGTTTAACATTCATAATACCTTCTGGAAGATGTCTCTGACATTCTTCTCAGATTCTCCTATGTACATGTTGATTAACTCTGGTCCCTTCACACTCAAAAAATTCAGTGAGCACTCTGTTGCAACAGCTTTTGCCAACAATGTCTGAAAATGAAATGGATACTTGCTAAGCAACAATCATAAATCAGGAAATATCAAATAAGCATAAACTTACATAGGATGAATAAAAATACTATACCAACCTTCCCTGTTCCCGGAGGCCCATAGAGAAGAACACCAGAACGCTTGCGTAAACCAGATGAAAATAAATCTTTATGCAGAAGAGGTAGCTGCACATATCGACAAATCTTAGCTACAACAATATCCAAATATGAAGCTTCTCTAGTTGAAAAGTCAAACACGATAACTTTCTAGTTTGTAACATTTTGCATCCAATGATAAGCTAGAGTGATCTCGTAAGCAAATTCCAAAAAACATTCTAATGGAAAGAAAGGTAAAACTTATAGGACACAATCCTTGAAGCACTGATTCTAAACAACAAATTATGACTTTTTATCTTAAGTATCTGTTCACTCCATTAAACCACACCTGGACAGTGTCCAGAATTGCTTTCTTCACTTCTTCAAGTCCACCAACATCTTCCCATTTAATATTTGGCACCTGAAGTAAAAGTAAATTAACAAATCTGTATAGCTGTTCAAACTGGGGATATATTCTAAAAAAAAATGAAAAATCTATTTAAGCTAAAAGTAGTTTGCCTCACTTTTGGCGTGCCCAAGGCTGATGCATTTCTTTTCTTGGACCGTTCCAGTGCTTTTGAAAAGTCTTTGTCCTCTAGGAGATTGGCAGATAAAGGATGTGAACTATTCTCATTCGGTACAGGTCCATGGCCTTCAATAATAATCTCAGAAAAATTTCCATTTTCAACTTCGGCATTGTAAAACAATGCTCTATGCACAAAACTAGTGCCAACATCTGCAATTAAAGCCTTTATATCCCGGGGTATAAAGCCTGAGGTCTGAGCAGTGACATCTTTTAGAAAGTCATCACCCACTGCCTATAAGGGATTTGACTTTCAGTAAACATTTTGATTATCTGTGTCTCAGTAGAGAAACAAAAGAAAACCAAAATACCTTATTGGCAATCTTGGTAACTCCTCTGAGTGACTCAGACAGCATACTGACTCTTTGTGCCTCACTCATCTGGTTCATGCTTATCTCGTGACTGAAGCATCGTCTAATTTGTGGGTGCAACGCCTCAGAGCTGCTAGCAGCTGCAACTAGGAATACTCTTTGGCCGTTCAAATTCTCAACTTCCACTAGAAACTGAATAGTCGAAGTGCAAATAAAAATCTAATATTATTCTTGCACCAATAGCATTATGCACGCAATCAGATTTCCACAACAAACTAAAAAAGCAAGTCAAACATGCTTATGAATAAAAAAGAAATAGAAGTGTTGGTAAAACAGCATACTGGAGCATCATTTGTAGCTTTTGCTCTAAACGAATCTTCACTCATGGAAATTGGATCTGTGAATTTCCTAATGATTGATGCAACTTCAAACGCAATGCCAACTTGATCAGACAATGAACCTTCATTGGAAGATAAAGCGGCCAGCAGATCAAAATTGCGAAGCAAAAGTATAGATGGTGAGTATCTGTGAGATTTCAGATTCAGATAATAATTCCAGAAATAAGAAAACAAAACTACTTCAAAAAAAGAAGGTTCCATTAGATTTATTTCGATTAATTTAAGGGGTAGATATCAAAAAGAACTAAAACAGTTCTCAAACAAAAATTATCATTACTAGTTGACGTCAAATTTAAATGCGAACTTTGAAGCGTCCTCTAAAAAGATGAAAGAAAGTATTAGCAAAAAAATTACCGAGAAGCAACTTTAAAGGCATTTGTTAGGGCAGCAGATACTTTTTTCTCCGAGGATCCAATAAAATCATGACAACTATACTCGATGACATGGACACCCAAATGTCTGGCTACATATCTAACAACACTCCGCTTACCACACCCTGTATAAAGCAGAAATCAGTGGAAATTCTATATGCAGTTGATGCATAATGAAGTAGTTTATTTCAAACCTACAAAAAAACTAGAATCACCTGCACTGCCATACAAGAAGACTGCAACCCTGAACTTTGATAATAGAGCTGAGGGACACAAAGCAGGAGCGAGAATAGAAGTCAATGACTTAACCGTTTCAACATGAATAGGTTTGAATTCATCATACTTGGCAATAAGCCCATTGGGAGGAATAGCAGAAGCTGCACTTCCTCCAAGAACTAAAGCTGTTTGATTGCAGTTAATACAGAGAATGAGCTCATCTACTGGCTCCATAGACATGACCTGAAAATTACCAATTCCTCAGCAGAAGTATTAAGTGAAACTGTACCAGATTGTAATAGATAGAAGCAAGACATAGTGCCACAACATTACCTTGAAGTAAATTATGTTACTGGACAATCCTTTGGGAGCTTTCTGGATACAAGAAACACACATTTCAGAATGGCAATGCCAATCTACATGAACATAGAAAATGTCTCCTCTTGCCAAAAATCTATCAACACTAAAATACTCATTTAATGCTAAATCAATCAGATCTTGGCGGTCACCTTCTTCAATTACCGATTTTCCTCTAAGAGATTCAAGTACACCACATTCAGGGATTTTCACAAAGGAAATTCTTAGATGAGAAGCATACTTAGGACAATTAGGCCATGGAAAAAGCTCCACATATAGAGGGGGATAATCTCTCTTCTCTTGCTTGTTCCCTTCCACTTCAAACAATGACATTAAAGAGTCTTGACCACCACAAACCAAAACCATAAGACAAGTTACATGAATTCCAAGATTGAATGCTAACATCGGAGTAACATATGCCACTTCTTGGTTGATGGGAGGATGAACTTCAGGTGAGTATGTGAAAGAAGGTAACAAATTCATGACAGCAGTAGAACAAGCAGAAATTGCTTGAGTGTCCCCTGCAAGTGGACGATCAAGAACTTTAGCTTTAGCGACTCTTCCAACACTAGTCTCAGAGTTTTTTACAAGAACCTGAAATAAATAATAGTAAAAAAAAATCATAAGAAGCCCCTTATATCGAAAGCTTAAAAGCAACAAAATCACTAAGTACTGCACTACTTTCGTATTGACCGTGATAAAACGAACTTGAAATATTTACAGTATTGGCTTTTTGTTTCGAACGATAGATCCAGAAAGCGACCCAGCAACACCCGATCTAAATAGTTTAACATAAGGATCGTAACGTCGCAGGAGGTATTAAAAAGAAGTTGCAAACAAGACTGGAGTGCATTAGATAACTCTGAATTTAAAAAAAAAACTATCACGGCTCAAATTGGCATGCCTATCTAGAAATGGAAAACCCTTGCGAAGAAAAAAGTGTGGACTGCAGAACTTGAAGGAAGATTGTTCATCCACTTCCCTGACAGTTCAATCGACCGAGAGCGCTTCTCATGACAGACTCAAAACTCAGGAAAATTCACTAAAAATATATTCAAGTCAATCGGAAATAAAATGTCGAACATTTTGACTAGAAAACTGCGAACTGCATAAGCAAAATCGCCTTTTTACCAGTGAACCCGACGTAATGGATAGTCTCTTTAGCACAGAGGACGACACCCCAACGATTAAGGAGCTCTCCATCACATCGTCATCGCCCCCGTTTCTCGCGGTGAATCGAAGAATACCAGCGGGCAATCGCAGTGACAGCCCGTTTCGATCAGCGGCGGAGCGGGTTTCGCAGCGGGCAGAACCTTCGAAGACATCGCCGCATACGCCCTGAGATTTGGCGGAGCTAAGAACGGAATCGATTAGGTCGCGGGTGGAGGACAGGACCAGGGGCTTCCGCCTCTCCGCCATCGCTGCGCCCCGAGCAAAATCGGAGGAAGGGCGAGTCAATCTTAAGTCGGATCCGACCAATTTCAGTTCACCCCCGAATTTACACAGATTCTCAAAATAATCGACTAGTTTTAATGCACTTTTATAATTTCTAAAGTGTAATTTTACACCTGGCAACATCATCATTGCTTCATTTGACAGATGACACTGTATAAGGGTTAATACATGAATTTAATATAATCTTCAAAATAAACGTAGAAATTACTTTGGGATTAACACATGAATGTAACATAATTTTTTAAGTAATTCTTAATCTATAAATTTTTTTAAACATTTTACTTTCTTTAAAGATTACCGAGGACAAAATATAGCCTATCAACTCCTCTATTTCGCTAGTCCACGGCCAGAGCGACAGTATCTCTCGGCAATTCGATTGCGACCAAATCCGATTCGTGTTTTCCAGATTTTCTTAAAAAGGAAAAAAAAACAATTTATAATTTAGATGCGATCGACTATATTTGGTATTCATACAACACGAAAAATCGTCGGATATTTGCAAATTCATTCTAAATTAGGGTAAGAACCATGGATAAAATTAGGCAGTTTACTTACCTAAAGTATTGCAATTTCGAAATAATTTCCTCCAAATTTTATATGATCTAACATGATTGTTTTCTTCTCAAAACTGTAATACTACAATATTACAGAATTATTTATGCTTTTAAGCACAATTTTACATATTTAACAAATTAAATTATGTACTAACGCTATCCTGGGGGCTGGGATTCTCATAATCCGGGGAACATGTGGGCCCGCCTTCGATTTAGTTGGGAGGTGCAAATTGCAAATGTCACGGATGCATTTTTGTCTATCAACGATGAATGAACCAATAAAATCTACGTTTTTATTTTATTTTTTATTTTTTATTTTTTATAATCCAGTTATCAAAGTATCAATGGCACTTCTTCAATCGATGCATTGTCGTATGACAACAATTTGGGATTGAATCATGCAACTGATAATTAAGTGAAGGATCGAGTATTTAAGACCATTGTTTTTAATCATCGACTAACATTAACAACTTTTCTAATGCAATAATAAAAGGACTATTTAAATTGAAACTTATAAGAAGGTTGAAACTCTTTTTGCCTTGTTGCATATTATATAAGTTTGACCATTTAAAAAATACTGAATTTATTGTAGGAAATCATTCTACAAGTTAAAAAAAAATCATTTCTCCTCCCTCCCCTTCTCAATTTTAAATACTAACTTAAATATATATAGATAGATATATATATATATATATATAATAATACAATTTTGTCGTTAAAATGATTATAAGTGGTTAATCCATTGATTGTTGTTCTTGGTTTGGCGAGTTGAGGTCAAACTTGTGTCTCTTCTTGTTCTTGGGCTCGCTGTGGACCGGCACGTGCGCGCCACACCTTGGGCACCGCGGCGCCAACGCCGAGACGAGAACATACAGGAAGCAAACCGGGCATCCGGCGACGATCATCGTCGCCGCGGGCAGCGGCTCCGGGTGCCAATTGCTCGCTGTCATCCGCTTTGCCGAGGAGGTTTCGTTGGCCCACGACGAGGAGAGCAGGGAGGGCGAGCCGTCGGGGCGCCGGACCTCGCGCCCGGCGCGCTCGAGGGCGGACCGCACCTTGTCGAGCGTGCAGACGCTCTGGTACCCGGAGTGCGCCGCTCGGACGTCCAGATCCAGGGAGAACGCGTCCATGGACGGCGGAGGAAGCGCGAGGTTGAGACAGTGGCGACGGCGGGGCGAAGGATGGGCTTCGCGCTTCTGGAGGTACGTCCTTCCCGACTGCAATCGATTGGAAATTTAGTGTCTGTTAGCGGATCAACATGAAGAATGGCATCCAAAAATTTTCTCTACCGTGAAGAAAACATTTCAGACAAAAAAAAATATTGTGTTTATTCTTATGGGGAAACTTGTTCCTTGAGCAAATAGATTGAAGAAAACTTCAGATCCGAAGGGTTTCAGTAAATTAAAGAAGTGACAGAGGAGAATATGAGCTCGCATAGACCCGGAAAGAAAGAAAGAGAAACCTGTTTTTTTTTAGAATATTTTAGATTGAAGTTAAGTGAGAGTCTTAGTCAATGGAAATATAGCAACTGAATGGAAGTTGCTTTTAAAAGTTCAGACAAAGAAATCAGCGATAGAATGAGCTAAAGTTACAGTTAGAGTTCAGGCAAAGAAATCAGCGATAGAATGAGCTAATTCGTGCACACACAAATCAATATTTATCACGGTAAAGAACTGCTTGAATTCAAAATGGGAGGGAATGCTCAACAAAGAAAAAGGAATTGACTACACACCTCTAGATCGAGCCGCCTCTCCCATCCGGCTGGAACTCTGAGCTCCAGGTCGACCTCGGTGGATCCGTGCACCGCTCCTTCACCAAGCAAGTCTCTAGTGACAAGCTCCCTCTTCCCCTTTCCTTCCTCACATCCCCTCAACATCCTTGCCAAGGAGCTTATATCAGCTGCCATTGTCGGTCTCTCTTGTGATCATAAAAGCAGTATGAGAAGACGAGGGGAAATGGAGTTTGTAGGCTGTAGATTATACAAAACTGACCCATCTTCATAGTTATGCACTCTGCTTTCGTATATGGGAGGCATTAATGGCGTCAATTAATGAGAGAACTGACTGCGGATCATTATGTGAAGCACAAAATACTGTTAGTTAATAGTATGACAGTAATGCATGGAGAAGCAGGGTAGTTTCAGGACTGTGTAATATGGCTTGATGCCTTCTCAATGTGCTGTTTTCTTAAAAACAAGTCCTTCCTGGGCAATCTTTGTTCAGTTGATTTTTCTCTACACCTCTGGCTATGAGAAGGTTTAAATTGACCGCACCATTAATTGAGGTTTACTAAAGCTGCATGCAGTTGCATGGAACTGATGTTTTTGGATGTTGATCCATGGAAGGTTTACTTGTTTAACGATTCATGTTCTGATATATAAAATAAGGTTCTAGTCAATGCAGAAAAGTCAAGAAGCATCAGACAGGGAGGTTAATCTTACTCACACAAGCAGTTCTAGTCTCTCTTTGATTTATAGAAGATGGTTCCTTTAAACCATCAATAATAGTTTACATCTGATGAAGATGATCAGATTTTGGATTTTTTTTTTTTTTTTTTTACAATTGTTGCGGAGAGCAGGCGTAGATCAATTCTTCCTAAAATGACTAGCCATTCAAGGGAAGGATGCAGCATTAATGTTAACGCACTGTGGACCACTATGCTTGTCCACAAGAGATACAAGTGCGAAACATGTTAGCTTCCAATCATCCCCTCGTGTTCATCAAAATTCGAAGGTATAAATCTAACTTTTCTATGGACCATTCCGATATCCCACATAGAATCCCCATATCTATCACGACTTTAGCTGCAAACCTAATGCTAATTTTATGCTATTTAGATTAGCTAACTGTTTGTTCCAACACCACATTGAAACAAGGGAAAAACTCAATCCATTTTAAGTAACTAGCTAGTTATTGGGGAGAACGGTATCCTTTCGATATTATCACACCATGGATCGGGTCACTCCTCCATGCAGTTAAGCTTGAATGTTCTAAGCTTCAACAAGATGGACAAGAATGCTGCAGCCTGAATGGTTATTTTTTGGAATCACAGATGTACTTGGTCGATGTTAATTATCATTCGGAACATGTTTTGGTAGTTAGACCATAATGGTAGAGATATTTATTAAGTTTGGCGGTTGGATTATAAGGTGCATGGTTTCAGGAGCACATGCACTTGCAGAACTACAACATGAGACGAACAAAATGACATGCATACCAAAAGCTTGTTTGTATAGGTTGGCTAAAGTTGATAATTTATTTCAAAGGGTAAAAAAAGAAAGAAATTATAGCACTCGAACTTAGGAAGATTTTTCAAAAAAATACTAGAAAAATCATAAAATAAATATTCAGTTGAGTTGACAATAGAAGTTCAGGCATATATATGACAAGTTGGATTTTAATTTGTTACTAAAGCAAAATGCTTAAACACAGATTTATGCAGTTCCAAAGTAGAAAGTTATTAATTTGGAATAATTAAAATGCAAAAGTTTTATATTTTAGGTTTTTAAAGATTATGTTTTTTTTCAAAGTAATTGTGACAAAGTAGGAAAATTCATATTAGCGGGACATTTGATGAGTTGGTATTTTTTTATCAAGCAACTAGGGCATGCAATATACTTTGTCTAGTTTTTAGGATATGCTCAAAGTTGCAACCTTTAAAAGAGTGCCTCATCACTCTGTCTTTAAATATTTTAGTTTAATAATTAATACATGTCTTTGTGAGTTTTATTTTCAATTAGACATCCTTCATTTTGAAGAGTTGAGTTCCCCTTAGTATCTTGGTGGGAGAGAATGACTAGATTCAATGGTTTTAAGAATATGAAGTGTTCTATGGTTTTAAGAATATATGAAATGCAAGGTTAAAGTCATTAGCATGTGAAAGAATTCAGTGATTTTATTGCTCAGTTTCACTTTTTTATGACAAGCTTGTAATTTTCTGAACTGATGTTGCATTAGTACTCTGGTAAGCTTTGACCGAAAGGCATTATTATATTGTCTCAGCTTTTATGATATCACAATGATTGAGAAAAAAAATTTAAAATCACAATTATTACTCCTTGAACGTACGTCTACTTAATTATTCATCTTGCAACTGGTCTCAAGTCTCTGCTGCATTCCCGACAACAAATTATTTGTTTGTTCAACAACTGGACCCGCTCCACGTAAGTTTGCTACTTGAGGAACTTCTTTCTATAAAATGTTGCACATCGTAATCTGATTGCTCAAAAGCAACCATGATTCTTCTGATCATTGGTGAATGGATAGTAGCCTGTGCTTTTAGGCTCTTCAGGTAAGTTTTTTACTTGCTGAAATTGTATTAGAAAATTTGAGTGTATACTTCACTAAATCTTCAAGAAAAACATACTCAGCTAAAGCAAGTTAAAAAGCATTTCTGCCAATTGATTGTGCTATTACCATTTGCACAAATGTGAAAGTTATTGGCTGAACATATATATATATATATAAACATGTTATATATAAAGGTCAGGCACCAAAAGAAGAGAGCTACAAGCAACCAAGTGGCACCACAGATACTCCATAAATGGTTCACTCCATTGAAAAACTAAATTTATTGTGAATCTTGCAGATTGAGAATGAGGTTGGAAGGGAGGTGGTTGGCTTCTCACCTGTTTAAAATGGATTGATGTAGATAACACGTACGGTTACTTGTTAGGGTGTAATTGAATGCTGAGAGAAGCATTTATTTGCCGTATAAGAGTTCTGATTATTTTAGATCTACATTTTCTTTAATACATTGAAATTTAAGAGCTTTGATCCTTTAAGACCTACATTCTTTAATACATTGAAATGACTCTGAAGTGGATGGTTGGGTTTTTGCCCCAAAATAATATGTTTGAGTGTCAAATGATCTTTTCCATTTTTATAAGCTGGACTGATTTAGTGTTCTTTTTTTTTTAAATCTTCCAATTAAATGTTTTTCATTTTTTTCCATTTTACCCATTGGTTAATACTTTGTTATCACAGCAAAGTTTACGAGAAAACTTTGTTAATTAGTTTTGAAAATGCTCTGAAAGTTGTCTTATTTTACCTGACAAAAATTATTTACATTTCGCTTTCTGAGCTGACTCTGTTCGGTCAACCATTATTAAGTGACACGTGATCATGTTTTGTAATATATATATTAGAATTTTTGGTATAAAAGATGCACTCGTTTCAAAAGTTTTTCATCGCCGACTATTTAATAGGACTCTGAAATACTCGAAATGCATTTTTGTTTTTTTGGTAAATTTCAAGAGTAATTTAAAACTGCAAAAGAAATTTTAGAAGTTCGAAAAGCATTTTTGGGAAACTTGGTAGAGAAATTTTCCGTATTTTATGCAAGTGCAATAAAGTGCGACAAATGCAGGAGCTGCATCATTTATTCGCATACTGTTGTACAAACTTGTCAATCGTTGTCATGGTTATACAGTCACAGCTGTTCTCTTAATTAGAGTGGATTTCCAACTTGGAACCATTTATGTTTTTAATTAATTTCGAAGAAATCTAGCAACTTCAATTTAAATTAAAAGATTTTATACCGTAATATATCAAACATGCATAAATTGCACTGCTTGGGACAAAAAAAAAAAAATGGTATATAGACATTCTGAAAAAATTTATAATTTTTTGAAACAATTTTATTGTCTGTATTAATCATTTGGTTTTTTCACGAAGAATTTGTATAAATTGCACCACTACTACTGCTAATTGTATATATAATTGCAATGCACTTGAAAGAGATTTTGTTAGGCGATGAACTAATATCATCTGAAAAAAATAATAATAATAACGAAACACTTCTCAACCTTTTTTTGAAATAATTTTAACATCTTCTGAATGTTAAAAGGCATTAATTGAAAGAAGCTTAACAATCAAACAGCCGAAAAAAGAAGTAATAGTGAAGACTTGTAATAATGTTAATTATGACATATTTAAGCCATTTTATGTTTCACGAAAGCATTTAATGAGCTGAAGCTTTATGGAGGAAAACAATTATATAAAAAAAAAACGTCGGTTTGAGTTATGGCACATGGCATTGATTGAGATAATAGTATATATCCAACGCCTTAATTGAAAGAGAAATTATTTAATTAAAGATAATACAAATAAAAAAAAATTGAAAGGGAATCATAGGAACTATTAATCAATGGACTTTGTCCAATTGCTGCATTGCAATAAGAATCATACTCATCAATTTATTGTCATCAAAACAGTACAAAGACTGAGTCGTCATTGGATAATAGATTTTCAGCCGTTATCTTAATTTTTTGGCAAACACGAAGAATACTTCAGAATCGTGCCTTTATGGTCTCTTCGAGCCACCATGTTGTTTAATAATTAATATATATTTTCAGAGCCTGGCTTTGGCTTCTTTGTTATGAATAATGTTTCCACCATTAATTTTCCTAGAAAGTTAAAATATTTTCTCTGTTCTCTGTTATACTAGACAACCATGCAAACTCCCTATTCCAGTGTCATTTAAGTGCGTGCTTATTCAGAATGCTACTTGCATGCCATCTCTCTGCCCATTTTAATTATTTCTTGATGACACTAATGCATCCTGATCCATATATCATTGAGCTTTCGTCTACTACTTCGACAGGTGTTTTGCTTGATTACTTGCTGAGGAGGAGAGAGATGGCTTCTTTTGTTGTGAGGTTTCTAGTATTAATTATATTGTAGCACTGCCTATTTACGAGTGATAAGTATAATATGAGCTCTATTCAATGTCCTCGTATCGAGTTTCAGGATAAAATTAAGGGAATTCCTTCGGTGATAGTTTATCTTATGCTAAATTGCCAAATCTCGATGACTTGCTACTGGAAAAACAACAGCTTCAGACTAGAATTTAATTATCAGATTGACAGCCCTTAATTTCAATTCCATCTTCTAGTCCATTAATTTTTCTTGTTCTCTTCGGTTTAGAGGAAACGTAGACACTTAACAAGCAACCACAGATTTGTATTTCATAATGCTAATTTGTATTCTAGTTCCTCAGCTAACACAAAAACGAGCCATAAATAATCATCACAAGTTTGCTAATTGCTATCCATCACAGCCCTTAAATTCTCTCATGCATCTCAATAATAGCAGAATTCATCTCGGTTAGATTGTTCCATAAAATTGGTCAATTCCACTTCTGTGTGATTTCAGATTAGATGCATGCATGCCTTAATGGCTTTAATTAATCGATGAGAAGTGCTATTATTTTTTTGGTAATTTGTGGTCTACTTCCTAAACTCCACAGAGTGAAGCATGTTACTAAACACTGGCTAAATAAGAAAAATTGCCAAAAAAGTCATCTCATGTGGTTCTCTATTAAAAGGAACTGATTAGTTAATTAATTCATGCTCAAGCTCATGCACGAACTCAACTTGGAGAGCAGAAATAATGTCAGCTAAGATTATTTTGATTGCTGCTTCGATTGCTGTCATTTCTTCTATTTGTTCGTCGTCTCCTGACCCAGGCCCTCTTCAAGATTTTTGTGTTGCCAATTTCACCGATACTGGTACGTACGTATGATATATACAACTGATCACACTTAGCTTCGTTCTCTAGATTCGATCGACTTATATTAATTAAATAGCTACGTACGTACGCATGGGTAATTTTGATCGATATTTTTTTGTTATAAATTATGATTTTACGTTTGTATTATTATATGAAGGAAATTAATTTCACTGTCCCTAGAGATTTTTCAATCTTTGTTTTCTTTTTTATGGCAAAAATGTAGAAATTTTAATTTGTATCCTCTTATATATAGTTTTGAAAATTGTAAAGAAAATAGTAAATGCCACTTCAGTTTCTTCTGACGTTTATAATTAATCCATCAATGAGAATATGGTTTTTTGTAGGTATTTTGATGATTTGTAAACTTTATGTGGCATTTTGAAAGAGAAATAATTAACTCTGCTGTGAAGCAAAATTCACTTTGTCCTATGTTTTTCGAAATACCCTTTATATATTTTAAAATTATTAAACTTTTTTTGCAAACTCTTATTTATCACTTTACTTTCTTGTGACATTTTCAACGTGTTTAATGGAACAAATTAGACATTTGGGAAAATAAAAATACTATCTGGAAAATTATAAACTACCTTTGGGAAAAAAAAAAGTTTGCAGAAAGAATATTTATACCTTTTTTTTTTTGGCAAAAAGAGATACAATTTTTTTTTTTTTTTTGCAGTGTTTGTAAATGGCTACCCCTGCAAGGACCCGCTCCTGGTCAGCTCCGACGACTTCTTCTACTCCGGCATGGACCAGCCGGCGAGCACCGACAACCAGCTGGGCTCCAACATTACGATTGTAGGCGTGGAGCGCATCCCAGGCCTGAATACACTCGGCATCTCCATCTCCCGCATCGACTTCGCCCCCGGCGGCATCAACCCGCCACACTCCCACCCCCGCTCCTCCGAAGTCTTAACCGTCGTCGAGGGCGTCCTCTTCGTCGGTTTCATCACCGCCAACTCCGATCTCGGTAACACTCTATACGCCAAGGAGCTGCAGAAGGGCGACGTCTTCGTCTTCCCTCAGGGCCTCATCCACTTCCAGTTCAATTTCGGCGGCAAAAGGCACTGTTTCTATAATTCTTATATAAAAATAGAAATTATTGTTTCATTCATCTAAACATGCTCGCCGTCGCCGGCGATGACAGGGCGGTGGCGACTGCGGCGTTCGGGAGCCAACACCCGGGGCTGAACACGGTGACGAACGCCGTGTTCGGGTCGGACCCGCCCGTGCCTGCCATCATCCTGGCCAAGGTGTTCCAGCTTAACGAGACCACCATCGAGTGGCTTCAGCAACAAAACTGGGTCCAAAACTTTAATTAATTAGTAAATTACACCCAATAATAATAATAATAATAATAATAATAATAATAATAATAATAATAATATGGGTTAGATGAGATGTTATGTATACAATATGCATGTAATCCCTGGGCCTGAGCTCACTTGCAGATTAATGAAGTCAATGGCTGTGAATTTATTTTACTATTTTTTATTTTTAATAAGTAGTTATATAATATGTTATAGATACTACGTAATGTTCATTATTCTCTGCTAAAATTGATGTATTTTTTATTTGAAACAAAATGGTATTATAATGAACATTTAAAAATGATGAATAATTGATTATTTTTTAACATTAGGAGAGAAAAAAATCTAGTAAGAGCCAACTTGACCTCAGCGAATATTCCTTTTCTCATGTGGCTTCGGTAACCTAATTATTATTTTCTTACGCAATGGATCCAATTATTTTCCAGCTACTCCCAACGGCTTCACTTAAAAATAAAACAAAACAAAACATTAATAAAATTAAGTAGTAGCTAAAAGCGCTACTAGTACTACTTTTGAGTTTATCTTTAAGAATCATTTGATTTTTTAGTTAAAGATATTATATTTACAGAGATTCGTAATTAAATCCATACTGATATATATTGGTGTTGATAAAATTTGTCATAATGAATGTATTTCTTTTGCCAAATGGGCTCTTTATACTCTATCAAATATGAGATAATTCTGTTTAGAACAAAAAATAATAAAATTAGTCATGTTTCATTTAGAACAAATGATAAAAGATTATATTATTTTAACACATGCACTATATGATTAATGCAAACTTTTAAATTGCATGCGGTGGAAGTCATCAGGATTTGATTGTTCAAATTGTTTTTATGAAAAATAAAATATGTATTTTAAACCAATAAAATAATAGCAATATATAAAACAGGAGAATAGTTTATCAAAAACTCAGCACTGTTCTTGGTCAAAAACTAATATATCCTTGCATCAACCTCTCCTTCCCACTGGCTATAAATTTGCATCGAATTTGCTGCAATACTTCACAATTTAATCATCTAAACCAACTGTTCTTTATCAAATCCATGGAATTCAGAGCTGTTCTTCTCGGCATTCTCCTCGCGTCGTCCATTGCCGGGGCTCTCGCCGGCGATCCGAGCCCTGTTCAGGATTTCTGCGTCGCCGACGTCAATTCCACCCGTATTTATAAAAGATACCACTTTTTTTTTTAATGATTCGAACGACTTGATGACGATGATTAATCATGGATTATATATACATTGCAGTGTTTGTGAATGGTTTGGCCTGCAAGAACCCGAAGCTGGCGACGGCTGCGGACTTCTTCTTCTCCGGCCTAAACAAGGCTGGCGACACAGGAAACAAGGTCGGATCCAACGTCACCCTCGTCAACGCCGGCAGAATTCCCGGCCTGAACACGCTCGGCATCTCCCTGGCGCGCATCGACTACGCCGCAGGCGGCCTCAACCCGCCGCACACCCACCCGCGCGCCACCGAGATACTCACCGTCGTCGAGGGTTCCCTCCTAGTCGGATTCGTTACTTCCAACCCGGACAACCAGCTCTTTCTCAAGAGCTTGAACGGGGGCGACGTGTTCGTGTTTCCGGTGGGACTCGTTCACTTCCAGTTCAACGCGGGGAAGACGCCGGCGGTGGCCATTGCCGCCCTCAGCAGCCAGAATCCTGGGGTCATCACGGTGGCCAACGCCGTGTTCGGCTCGAAGCCGCCCATCGCCGACGATGTGCTCACCAAGGCGTTCCAAGTCGACCAAGGCGTCATCGAGGATCTCAAAGCGCAGTTCAAATAGTTTTCTAAATTTGAAGAAATTTCATTCACACCCCTAAAGTTTGCCCTTTTTTTTTTTTACAAAATTCCCTTACAATTTTAAAATCGTCAAAAAGTCCTCCGTAGTTTTCAACTGTTATCGTTTCGACCTTATCCACTAATTTAAAAACCATAGGAGGTATTTAGATGATTTACAAACTCTTGTGCATTAAAAAAAAAAAGGCGAACTTTGGGGTGGAATGATTTTTCTTAAGTGTGTTTGAATAATAAAGGAAGTGTGTATGTAATCTCCATTTAATCATGCAAATTATTGATGTTTTGTTGTATTAAATATTTGTTTGAGTGGATCCATTTGACAATTTAGTGAGATCATTTACTTCTAAATTTAACTATATAATTCCATGCACAAACAAAACATATATGTTCCAAAAATCTTGACTCATGGTGATAATATATATAAAATATTTGAATGAATCTAGTAGAAATTGAGTTCGAGATTTAAGTCCATGATAATAAATTATAGATAATAGAAAATGTTCAAAATGATCAAAAGTTCAAAACTTATAAGAAACCTCGATGATAAACTTTTTATAAGAGATGACGTAGATTTAAAAAAAAAACTCAGAGCAACAATTGCATATATATATTTATTATTCTTCTTTGGACTACTCTATATTCTTGATCATGGATTGAATCATGTTGACTCGAACTTGGCCCCATTGGTTAGTAAGAAGCTTCTATCGATGAGCTTGCAAAATTTGTTTTGGGCCTTATCGATAAGGTACGTACTACACAATGTCACCATTTGATATTGTAAAAATGACAACCTAACTACAACAAATGGAAGATAAGGTTTGAAAAAGCAAATGGGTTGGTTATGAATTAATTGATAAAAAAATGAATATCGTGTTGTGTGGTGAATGGCAATATGATCGATGTCAACCTAATTTAAAATTCATACATGATCAAAACTTCAATTTTTTTTTTTAAATTTAGGAGGTGAACAAAATAAAGGTAGAAGAATGGATTAATAAAAATGAAGTAACAATTGCATATTTAACATTGTTCTTTAGACATTGAGTCCTTGAGCATGCTAAGGCTAATTGACTTGTCCTTGCCGATATATGAGTGAGTAAGAAGTTCCTATCAATAAGCTTGTAATTTTTATTTTAGGTTTTAGCTAGTAATAAAAGTTTGGGATGCATGCCACCATTCAAGTTTAGTAAAATGACATGCCAACTGCTAGATTTTGTTCGAGTCCCAACTCATACTTTGTGACCACCTCAAATTCCTTAAATCTACTTATTAAGGTCCTTAAATTTTCAGTCCATCACATCACTTAGAGTGGAAAAGATATCCGGATCTATCATCTATGCTTGAGTTACAAACTTAAATCCTTTTGAAAGAATTAAAATTTCATATATATATATATAATAATAATAATAAAATCATATTTTTTTATTATAAAAAAGACGAGGATTGAAGTTTGCATTAATAAGACTCTCAAAGACACTGACTCCACGCAAAGCTTATTAGGGTTGTAATTGATTAGTATTTTTTATTTTTTATTATTTTTTCTCCATCTACAGAATACATAAACAAATAAGTTTCAAAAATTATAGTTTCTCATAATGATTTATTTTGTTTTTTTTTCTGGGTCTGCAATATATTATATAAATGTATAGTACTACCTACTGCAATAAATACGACCTCCCACCAGAAGCATGTACAGATAACAATGACGTCCCTTTCCCAACAGCCTGCTAGTAACGGCCCAACGGCTTCCCGCGTCTTCCGAACTCAAAATTCCCCCGCATACATTTCCTATCTCATTATCTGCCGCTCAATCTCCCGCCCGGATAAATCTCTACCGTTCACTTCGCCCGATCGGAGAGGAATCGCCGGATCATGCCTCTGCCGTCTGCGCCTTCCCGCATAGGAATCCACTGCGGCAACAATTGCCGTTAGGTGATGGTGTGCCATCACTACCGGTGAGAACAACCAATTAACACCGCCACCTAAAGAAATGTTTATATATATTGCATATGAATTATTATGGTTATATATTTGTATGTTTAGTTACAACCTTTGACCTTAACGTTATAGAGAGAAAAAAAATGATAATTCTTAAATTTGGAAGGATAACATGTGAAAAATCGCAATTTAAACAGCTCGACGAGTGAAGAGCGGTGACGGGATCAGACCAAGCCCGGCTATAAATTGGCTCACTCTGCTTTGGACTTCCGACCGCTTCCTTGCCCTCGACTCTTCCTCCGGCCATCAGAAACCCTAGCATCCAGATCTCCGGCGAGAGAAGGCGCAGGTGTCGGAATAAGATGCGGGAGATTCTCCACATCCAGGGCGGACAGTGTGGGAACCAGATCGGGGCCAAGTTCTGGGAGGTGATATGCGACGAACACGGCATCGACGGCACCGGCAGGTACCGCGGCGACTCCGATCTGCAGCTGGAAAGGATCAATGTGTACTACAACGAGGCCAGCGGCGGGCGGTATGTGCCTCGAGCGGTGCTCATGGATCTGGAACCCGGCACTATGGATTCCGTTAGATCCGGGCCGTTCGGGCAGGTCTTTAGGCCGGATAACTACGTGTTCGGCCAGTCCGGCGCCGGGAACAACTGGGCTAAGGGTCACTACACCGAGGGCGCTGAGCTTATTGATGCGGTTCTTGATGTGGTAAGGAAGGAAGCCGAGAATTGCGACTGCCTGCAAGGTATGCTCTCGCAGTTCAATTTTAAAGCACCGATTATTTCCAAAGCTTCGCTAATTTCAACGATCTTTTGTGTGTGTCAATGATAGTTTTTTCAATGAATACATTTTATTGTGTTTAATGTTTGAAAATGCCTCATTTGTTAGATTTTATTTTTCTTTGATAGAGCTCAAAAGATTTATTTTTCCTCAAGTTCGTAAGCATCTTGCATTTAGTGATCAACTCCAAGTATTACAATGATATGTTAGGCTTGGTTTTCTATCCAAACGATGCTAAAATTTCGCCATAATTCTAGCTTTCTTGGTAATGAAGACTATATAGATTCCAAAGTTGGTAAACAACGATGTTTGTATTGTTAATATTCACTCTTTAGTAATTCTAAAAGATAGAGTGTAAGCACCCTTGTATCACGTCTTTATATAAATTACTGTGACTATGTACCAAGTGCTCCACTATTTGAACTCGCAGTTGCTTCCCTCGACATTCTGACACCTGCCCTTAGATATCACCATTTTAAACAAGGATTACCAAGTATTTGTCTGGCTTTGCTTCCAAAGCAAGCTGAAAACAAGGAACATCTTGGTGGGTAAAAATGTTCCGGCTGTGGGCCTCACTTGCGTTCTCTGCTGGTTGGAGATTCAGAAACTCACACTTGTTAATTCTTCAATTGGCGTTGGCTATCTATTTATTGGAACTTATAAGTCTAGCTTGGCATGTCTCTTCTCCTCTCTAGAGGATCGGGTTGATTGTCTACCTAGAGATGAATTCAGACTGTTAACATTAGTTTGCATGCTTTGCTGTTCTCAGTTTGGTCTTCAACATGTTCTGTAAATTTTGAGAGTAAGCATGGAATACCACCTGTTCTCTGTTCCATAGATGGCTGGGAGGCATTATTGCTTCAAATTTGTCAATCTATCTTGAGAAATTGGAGATTTAGTCTCGCGCCTCACTCGTGGGAGTGACTCTCTCTTCTAGTGCTGGTTTTATTGAAGACTGACATTTCCTTGTGGAGGCTTTTTTCTTTCTAGTCGGTTTCTTTTCTTCTTGGCTAGTTGTTTGCATAAATTTAGCAATTGACTTTCTATAATTATATTCTTGCGTTGCTTCTGGTCTTAATACTCTCCATAACTTTCCCACCTTATCATATCACCTGAGTGAACAAGTTATGTTCACTCCTACTGTTTTTCATTTCAAAGGAGAGGGGGAAAAAATCACCAGTCCAACAGAATACTTTTTTTTTAAAAAAAAGTTAATTTTGGTTAAATGTCAATCTACTGCAGGGTTCCAAGTGTGCCATTCTTTAGGAGGAGGTACTGGTTCAGGGATGGGAACACTTCTAATATCTAAGATTCGGGAGGAGTACCCGGATCGAATGATGCTAACATTCTCTGTTTTCCCATCGCCAAAGGTCTCTGATACAGTTGTGGAGCCATATAACGCCACTCTCTCGGTGCATCAGCTAGTTGAGAATGCTGATGAATGTATGGTCTTGGACAACGAAGCATTATATGAGATTTGCTTTCGCACACTGAAGCTTGCAACGCCTACCTGTAAGTGATGATTCAAATGATATTCTAGTTCGGCATTGCTCAATTTGTTATTCTTTTATTTATATAAATATATATATATATTTGGATTCAGTTGGCGATCTCAATCACCTTATCTCTGCTACAATGAGTGGTGTTACATGCTGCCTTCGGTTCCCTGGTCAGCTTAATTCAGATCTCAGGAAGTTGGCTGTAAATCTGATCCCCTTCCCACGCCTTCACTTCTTCATGGTGGGGTTTGCCCCGCTGACATCGAGGGGTTCCCAGCAGTATCGAGCCCTCACCGTTCCCGAGTTGACCCAACAGATGTGGGATGCAAAGAATATGATGTGTGCTGCAGACCCGCGTCATGGGCGTTATCTAACTGCCTCAGCTATGTTTCGTGGAAGGATGAGCACAAAGGAGGTTGATGAACAGATGATCAATGTCCAAAACAAGAACTCTTCCTACTTTGTCGAATGGATACCGAACAATGTTAAATCTAGCGTGTGTGATATTCCTCCAAAGGGTCTTAAGATGGCATCCACTTTCATCGGTAACTCAACTTCCATCCAGGAGATGTTCAGCAGGGTGAGCGAGCAGTTCACAGCAATGTTCAGGAGGAAGGCTTTCTTGCACTGGTACACGGGTGAGGGCATGGATGAGATGGAGTTTACTGAGGCAGAGAGCAATATGAATGATCTTGTAGCCGAGTATCAGCAGTACCAGGATGCAACAGCTGATGTGGAAGAAGAGGATGAGGAAGAAGGAGAGGGAGAAGGCGATGCAGATTGAGCTGATTCTTCTAGTTATTGTTCTTATTTCAGTTTGCAGCAGAACATGGAGAATATAATTGGTTATGCTTTCATTGCTCAAGACATGTTTGTGCGTCTCTATTAGCAGTCATAACCTTTTGATTTCGTGTGAAATTTGGGTGTGCACCCTCTGAGTTTGTTTGAATATTGAGGTCTCATGCACTTTTCTTTGACTTAGATTTTGTACAAACTGTATTAAATATGAGGATTGGTGTTTGTTTCTATTAGCAAAGCTGCAAAGGGGGAATCGTAAGAACTAATACTGGTACAACAGTAGCAGGACGAACAGTTCCTTAGTTTTGAAGACTAATATTTCTCTTAGTTTCCTGTTTATTTTTCACTTTGCCAACTGCCAAGGTCAATTCAATACACAAACTGGAAGAACAATAGCAATTCAAAGGCTATCTCGATGTGATTTTAGCCTTAGACTTGCGTACTCTTTTATATCGGGAGCATTTGATCAAAAATAAACATATTACCAGTATCCATCCTAAAAGGGATCATTTTAAAACTTCCACATTTCTTCACAACTGTATCAGTTGTATGTTTGGATTCAACGAACAGGAAATAAAAAACATTCAACTTAATATAATGTACGACGACGCTTGCCATTGAAGAACTCCAATTGCCTCCCGGATCATCTCAACTTGTCAGGCTCTTCACCTTGTAGCGATACAAAACCTTCTTTTTCCAGAATGTAGTGTTCTCGATGGTCAGCAGGATCGTCCCAGGTTCATTGTTCCTGAACGAGTTGCGCATCGGTTCCTCGTGTGACCCCAACTTCTTTCCCTTCTTCACAACGATGGTGTAGGATCCCTCATCAGTCGGGACGAACTCCTCTTTGTAGTTGACTTCCCATCCCAGAACACTCAAGTCCCATATGGTAATACTTCCAGCCTGTTTGCATAAAGGAATGGTAAGAACAGGGCAATGCTTCTTATTTGTACATTAACCGACTTTATTATCTCATGGCTTAGTCGAAGAAAGCAAAAAGGTTAATGATACCTCTGGAATAGGAATCTCAACAGTTTCCGTTGAACTGGATTTGAGAATCAGCTCAGAAACCTCGCCGTCTTCTACCGAGAATTCCGTATCATTTTCTCGTTTCAAACCGCCATACCGGACAGGGAGAGCTTCAGCAGGGATGTGCCTGAAAGAGAGAAGCCGTCATTTCGAAAGGCTTAAGGTATTAAGAAAGAATCCAAGTTATACATGTTCTTAACAAGTTACTTGAGAAGTGTCTCCGAAACTTTTGATGGGCGAGCAAACACAAACTTGCTCTTGGTCCTTTGCGTCAAGAAAGGGGAGATCAAAGCATTGAACGCATAGTACCAGAAGGGAACATTGATGAATATCTGCCATCAGGAAACACTTGGATTAGTTTCTATCAACTTTTCTTCTTCATTGTCCGAGAAAATTGATCTAGAAATTAAAAAAAAAAACACAACTTTTGATGAACGCCTGCAATCAGGAAACACTTCAATCTGTTATTTTGTTTAATGTTTAAGAAGATTGATAAAGGTCTAATTTTTTATCAGATTCAGGAGGATGGAACTCACATTTCTCGCGACGAATTCCGGGTAGTTGTCCTGGAACAGCTGCACCACCTGCTTCATGGTCGTCCGAAGCTCCTTCTTTGCCGGCCCTGGCGAGTTCTTAAGATCGGTGATCTGCAGCAGCGAGGCGACGCCGCCGGGCTTGAAGTCGAGCAGTCGGATTCCCTCCTCCATTAGCCGAACCCTCCACCTCAGGAACCTCTCCCTGCCCTCCTCGTTGCCGAACGTCTTCAGGTAGAGCGCGTCGTTCTGGAACACGCCCGATACGTTATAGCATATCGGGTGGTCCTCGCGGTCGACGCCGTCCATGTAGCAGCACACCGCGAGTTCTCCGGCGACGGAGGATTCAACCTCCTCTTCAAGGATCGAATCGATATTTGATTCCTTCCGCCAGCGAAGCACGTTCTCCAGCATCTGGAAGGCGTCCTTGACCTTGAAGTCGCGGGCGCGGAGGAACTTGAGGAGGATCACGTCAGTGCGTTCGGCGCCCTTGCTCGGCAGCAGAGGAACGCCCCACAAAGTAACTTCTTCGTCGATCGACTTTTCCGATTGCACCGCCTTTTCTTTAATGGTTTCTAGTTCCACTATAACGGCCTGTGTCTTCTCCTTCCGCTCCTCGGCCTCGTATGCCGTGATTTGGGCTGATTTCTCCTCCGTATCCGGCGCCTTTTCTTCGCCGGCGTGCTTCACCTCAGCAGATCTGTCAAGTTCAACTTTTTCCCCTTCTCCATGGACCTTCTCCTTCCCCTCGTCCCTCTTCCCCTCCGACGACTCCAGCTCATCTCTAAAAAGCTCGTTCTCGAGGATGGCCTCCTCGACGGCGGCTCTGAGCTCCACCAGCGCCTTTTTCTCGGACTCCTTGAGATCCGACAAGAAGTTGCTCTCTTCCCTGAAGGACGAGGCCTTCTCCACAACCGGACCGCCCTCCTCCTTCTTCACCTCCGCTGCAGTCGCATCCTCCTCTGCTTCCTTCTCGACCACAGCGGACTTCTTCTCTTCCAAAGCCGCCACCACCTTCATCGCCACTTCCGTTTCCTTCTCTGCCGCTTCGTACTTCTTCTCCTTTATTTCATTCGCCTTCTCTATTTCCCTCTCAACTGCGTCGAGCTTCTTCTCTTCGGGAGCCGCCATCGACTTAGGCGCCTCCTCCATTTCCTTCTCGGGCTTCTTCTCTTCAGAAGCCGGCACTACCTCGATCGCATCTCGTGTTCCCTTTTCAGGTTCCTTGTCTTCCTTCTTTAGCTTCTCATCGGAAGGCACCACCATAGTCGCGGCCTCTGTTTTCTCCTCCACCACGGCGTCGGGCTTCTTCTCTCCGTCAGCCACCACCGTAGTCACCTCCTTCGCTTCCTTCTGGACTGCATTGTGCTCCCCCACAGGATCCGTCGCCTTGGGGGCGCCTGATTCGGTCTTCATCGCCACGGCGTTCATTGCGGAAAGGCAAAGTACCTCAATCAAAGAACAGGATATATTTATAAGAGCAAAAAATGTCACCAAATTTTGTGTGTGTCTGTGTGTGTCCGTATTACCTTCCTCTCGCTAACGGCTATTATATTAGCCAGTCCTAATTTAGGTGCGTACATTGGTTCCAACGGCCGTACCCAAACGATGATTGGTTTCTAGGTGCCGGAATAACGAGGGGCCACGTGAATGTTTAGTGGGCAAGTTTATTATTAGGCGGTTAGTAACGAGCGGAGAAGAGCGTTTCTGGGCGCCAAGAATTTATATTCACGCCTCGTCCTCTCAATTTCGTTTTTTGTTTTCTTTTTCTCTAATTACGATGGGAGAGGCTTATTTCTCTACTGGTCGCCATGGATGTTCTACTAGACTTCGTTCGTCAGTGCAACTAACGTCTAAGTTGCCACTGTATGCCATCGAGGAGAGAGAAGGAGGAGGTTTTTTGGTCGGCAATCCAATCCAATATTAAGTAGGATGCCTAAATATTAATTAATTAACGTTTCCATTGTGTTTTAAAAAATAGTTCAGTTAAATGGAAAATTATAATCTTCTTTAACAGGCTGGGATTTATCTTCAATTGACGAGAAATAGATCCATAATCCGCCAGCAGAGTCCTATATTTATGGGCCGGATTGTGCTTTTATATAGGCCCACAGAGAACCTACATTTATGGCCCGGACGGATGGTGCTTTTATTAATTGTTTCCGACAAATAATTAATAAAAAAACAGACGAACCAATCGCGCAATGACTAACGATATGGTCACGCGATTCTATTTTACGTCCGGTTTTGCATTAATCTATTTGCTAATTAAATTAATCAACAATTTAATTAAAATTATGTTATTCATGTGTCGCGACGGTCGGACAAACTCAACTGACAAGCTGCAGTCTGCCGCGTGTCTGACGATCGCAGCAGATCTGATCGATCCTACCAAATCTATCGCAGCGCAGGCGATACGCACGTGGGTGGGGGACTCCATTCAGTCTCGATGAATCACATCGACGTCAAATCGAATGCACGATTCTCGATGCATCCGTCCTCTTGATCTATAAAATTTAAATAAAACATAATTTTATTTGTTATAATATTCTAAATGGTAGGCTATAAAATAGATGATAAGTTCGATATTAAGAAGAATTGGTAAATTGACATCTGGTTTTCAACTGCGATGGGACAATTCGTCCGTCGAGAATTACAAATTCTCGCAATTTTTTACTATTCACACCTCCACGTAATTAAAATTAATTAACTCACTTCGTGTTTTAATTTAATAAAAGAATTTTGTTCCAATAAAAATTAAAATAAATGGAGAGACTTGACGGTCTTTTTGCGTATGCATTCAGTTGGATTGAGGGTTAAGTTTTGGATGTAATCAGAGCCGATGACGTTAAATTTAGTAATAAATAATGAATAAATGTGTAAAATGCAAAATATGATTAAGTGTTTCGAATAGCTGAAGAATATCTTGATTAAAAGGTAATTGTGAAGAAGACACATATTAATTATACATCATATCGACTTAATTAACATTATGATCCAGAGACATTAACTAATTAATTAATATTATTAGGAGGATATAATATCGTCATACTTATTGTTAATTAGCCTCAATCACCACTACTCATTTAACTAATTAATTGCTCAATCAATCAATTAAACACCGACAGTGGTGTCATATTTCCACCGGAACGCGCCGGCGCGGCCATCATCACGGTCTCATACGTTGGTCCGCCGCCAACACTCGCCTGTTGCATCATCATCGTCAACAGCTGCTGCTGCTGCGGGTTATTAAAATATCCTGCTCCGGCAGTTCGCTCAAATGACGCGCTCGCCTCCTCGGCGTGCGGGGACGGTGGGCGGTGCTGCAGCTTCTTCCTCGTCGACCTCTTCTTGTCGTAGGCGATGCCGCGGGCCTTGGCCTGGCTCGCTCTGACCTCCCTCAAGTAGAGCTTGACGGCGCGGGTGGCGAAGGGATTGACCTCCGGCTGGCCGCCGGCCTCCTCGAAGGCGGCGCGGAGGCGGCCGACGAGGGCGTCGAGGCTGCCCCAGGCCTGGCGGAGCGGGCAGGGGCAAGGCGCCGGCGGCTTCGGTCGGCCGAAGAAGGCGCACCCCGCCGCGTGCACCCTCGTCTTCCCGAACTGGTCGAGGTGGCGCAGGAACTCCAGCACGTGCGCGCCGCTGCACCGCGACAGCTCCAGCGGCGGCCGGTGGTTACGCAGATACTGCCGGAACGTGTTCCAGTCCCGCTGCTTCTGCGACTCGTACCGGCTCCTCGTCGGCCGTCCCCCGCCGCCGCCGGCCGCCGACCCATTGGAGTCCATATTCTCTGTCGTAATAATTAGCACACAACTTCTACCATTTCATCATTACTTAAATTGTTCTCTGTTTAAAACTTTCATCGCTACATTTAAACTAAACACAACTGATTTACTGATTAAAACACAAGAACACTGTCAAAAAAACTAATTTTTCAGAAAACATAAGATTTGATCGATTATCATGTAAGAAAACAGAGAAACCATTGAAGATCGAAAATCTGTTTTGCTGGGTCTCTGCAAAACTACATCACTAGAAAGAGTAAAAAGAGAAACACAAATCATTCGCCCAGAATAAAAACAGTATGAAAGATTAATCGCTTACCGATCACTAAACCTGCAAACTCAAATCATTGCGAGGAAAAGAAGAAGAAGAAAAAGCTTACTAGGGTTTGCTTGGTAGCTTCGAATCCTGGTAAAGCTGCTGGTTCCTTCAAGACGATCAGTGCAGGGAGAGTAACTCTATGGCTGCTTGCTTCCTTTGGGTTTGTGTTTTATAGACGAATCTTCGGAGTGGTGGTGGGTTCATTTGTCTTCGGATTAATTAGGCGACTCCTCATTTATTTCACATGATCGATATCATGTAGGAAAATTTCAAATAATCATATAAAATCCATGTCTGCATAGAGTCAGATTAAGGGAAATGGCAAAGTGGTGTAATTTTACGTATCTCAGATTTATGAAACAGTTGTGCAGGCGAGGCGGGTTGGGATTTGGGAATTGGGAATGGGAAGGAGGCAGGCACACTGAGCTCGAGAGGTCATTCACAAGATCTGGAGACGGGCATTTAATTCGGGATATTGTTTGGGGGAAAATATATTATAAATTTCATGGTGGATATTGGAACACATGACGACAAGGATAAATGTCCCAACACATAAATTGAAACACATATATCAATCAGTCCGTATTATAAATTTCAGGAGGATAGCTATTTGGAAACGCGCGCATGGGAGAGCCAAATTTACCTCTCACTGTTTATTCGAAAATAACGGAATATCTGCCGCGATGGTTTATGGTTATAAACGGAGCTCTCCTATGAAATAATTTGAGATCAATTTTGTCATAGCAGCACGAAGTTCTCTGTATCAGTGTGATTGATTCATCAGATGCCCACGAAATCCTTTTGCGATGGGATATACATCATCCTGATTTATTTTCGTCGATCGATGGAAAAATTCCATAGAGCCAAACCGATCGACCTTGAGGATTAGTGGACGTAAACTTGATACCTCAGATTAATCAAAAAAAAAAAAAAAAACTAGAACGGATACCGTTCCATTTTTTACTATAATATTATTCAATAATAAATTATGCTCCGGAATTCGAGAATTTATTTTGTAAATGAAGTATGATTTCGATATTAGATGATTGTTCAGAAATGATATAATTATAAAGTTCGGATTAAATCGTAAAAAAATTATGAATATTTTTTTTATTTATATTTTTAGTGATCAATAGAAACTATTTGGATTTCGATTTTACCCGATTCAATTATTAATGAGGCACTTCGAAGATCCGTAAAATAGAAGGGATCACTTTCAAAGATTAATTAATTAGATTGAAAATTTAAATATTCGAGTGTAAATAAAAAAAAAAAAATTGAGAATGACGTGGTTTACTAAAATCTAATTATTTTTTTCTTTTATTTTCAGTAATTCTGAATTTTGTTTTTCTTTCTTTCTTTCGATTTGGATGCAATTTTCGTTTGGATACCTCCTTTTTTTCATTTGGAATTGGAACAGTTACCATCGCTTCCTACTAGTCTTTCTCTGACAGGTTTAACGAGTGAGAGCCCTTCCGCATAATTGCCTCATTTTATCTGCTATTAATTCATCCACTTTTTATAAATAAAAAACAACAACACTGAATTGGACCACGCATCCATTCGTGTGCATGAAGCAAATCATCTTTCTGTCTTGCTATTTGCCTGCATCCGGTCCAGGTTCGATTTTGTCATTTATTGTTCTGAATATATATGATATATCACGGTGACGAACTGCTTCGCTGAACCGGGTCTGATTCTCAGTTTCAACTTGGGACTTGTACTTCAAACTTAATTGGGCTTCCTAAGTGACCGCCCAGGCCCAAATTTGAAGTGCTCGTAAAAATTGACATTTACGGGCTCTGAAAGCCTTCTCGGGCAACAGCGAACTCAGTCCATTCAGCATTTTTTGATGTTTTTTTTTTTTTGTTAATGGGATCCTACCTCTTTATCACTTTCTATTTTATTTTTCCATTTTAATCGCCACGTCATTATAAGTGCAAAGTGTCGAATTGATATGATGAATTGAGATAGCTGGCAGAGTTCCACAAGGTTAAAGCTCGAGAGGAGCCTTTCGCTTTAAAAATAAAACTCTACTAAAGAGCATATTTTGACACGTGCCGTTCATCTATGGGTCCACAAGGTTTTAGCTACGCAATAACTCTCAAAGAAGAGCATAATAATGCCCATTTTGTGCCTAATCTCATGGGGGAGTTAAAAAATAAAAAAAAAGAGAAGAATAATAAGCCAAAATAGAATCTTATTTTGTATATATATAATTT
Organism: Wurfbainia villosa; assembly: GCA_025175895.1. NCBI lineage: Eukaryota > Viridiplantae > Streptophyta > Magnoliopsida > Zingiberales > Zingiberaceae > Wurfbainia > Wurfbainia villosa. Next base: position 138,927,464 of record CM045987.1, on the reverse strand, counting down.
TATATTGAATATTTGAATATACCTCCATCACACACAATCCCTCGTGGGCCCCAGAGCTACCTCTTCTCGCATTGGACGCGCGACTGCCTTCCCATTGGCAAGGCGGCCGCAAGTCGAAGTCGAATTGGCCGCCCACAGTTCGGCAACAGCAATAACAAATATACCAAATTAAACATATCGATATATTTTACTGAAATTTTATTTCACCGCCTTCAGCAAAATGGAAACTTAAACTTGGGGAGTATTTCGTGAAAGCGGACAAAATTTGAAGGCTAAGTGACATTTTCCTTATATTATCCAACCTCTTTTTATCGTTCCGCCCTTATAAATCGGAAACCCTAATAAAAAGAGAGGCCGGACGATGAAGGAAAGGAGCGATAGATTCTATCAATTCTATCGGGGGGAAAAAAGATCTCCTCTCTTCTCTTTGTTATTGTTGTTTCTGTCATATTTTAGGATTTGTTTATAGAATTTTGCGTTTTCGATTTTGGGGGCACCAAATCTTGGATCAACTCTAGCGTAGCGACGCCAGGGTGTAGATTCGAAACCAGGGTTCTTGTGCTGGTTGCCTCTCTGTGTTCTGTGATAAAGGAAGCTAGGGCACCTTTTTTCTATGGCGGCTATAAATCAGAAGAATGGGGGTATGGTGGACACTGGCGCTGGCGAACGGATTGGAGGGCCTGGCGATGGCGTTTCAGGTGAGATTTTTTTTTTTAGTTTGCCTTGAATTGTCTGCGTTTTGTTTTTGAGGATTTTACCTTCCGTTGGCGCTGTAGATATGATTCTGTGGGTTGAATTCATCGGAAAATTGAATCTTGGCCTCTCATACATCTAGTTATCTCGCTTGCTTTTGCTCGTTCTTTCCCCGAGCCAACGGGCGATCTTAGTACGAGTTAGACAAGTGAATGTCTATACAGTGGCAAATCTATCTGGTTTCCAATGCCGGGTGGAGAAATTTATCATATGTGGTTTTCCTTCATTTTTGGTATACGCTTTTTAAGTTATGTGGCATAACCAATTTGCTTGGTCTTTGATTTTGTAATCAGCAGCTAGCCACCGGGCAAACCTTATCGGTCTAGGACCAAACATTAATCATAAAGACAAATATTAACCTGATGTTGGTTTTTAAGTTATCTGATCTAGGAATTAGGATGATGCATGCACACGCCTTTCTATATTCTTCCTGTGTCATGATAAGCGTAGAAAAGAGGTAGTGTATCGATCATAGTGTTTAATTGTCCCTTTTCATAACAGTAAATTCTGGTTGATTAATGGTTCATGTAGTCAGCTTCTTGGGTGTATCTATGTTCTTCTCTTTTTATTCTTCCTAGAAACAAGGGATACTAGCTACTATCACATTGAGGTTTATATTCACATTGCTATTTTAGCTTATAATTATGCTTTTATGATCGACTGATTTTTTATTATGTTGCTTCTTGGCTGCAGATACAGTTCAATTTGATGCTACACAATATGCATTTTTTGGAAGTGTCACAGAAGAGATTGAGTTAGGTGGATTAGAAGATGAAGATAGTGCTAATGATCCCCACTTTGCTGGGATTGGTGATGATTATCAATTTTCTGTCCAAGGAGAAAGATTAGAGGTTAGTGTCCATGAAAATTTCTATATGTATTTTATAGCAATGGTTGTCTGAATATGTTTTTGTGATATAATTATGCTTACTAGTTTCTCTTAATTTATTAACATATTTTTATTTGAAGTCAGCTTCACTATCAGTTTCTATTAATTCATCCTCAGCTCTTTCTGGTATTTTTTCTTATAATTAGGGTTAACTTCATTTTAGTTGCCCATCCTCTTGGCTTGGTTAGTGAGTGTGTCCTTTTATTGGTATCTCTTATGCTGATGTTAAGCCTACCCCTTTTTGCTGTATGCTTTTTATGCTGCTGCATTCACGTGGAATATGAACAATGCCCTACGATATAACAAAATCTGGCTATGTGGTCGCAATGAACATGGATCAAAGACAGTCTTTATCAGCATCATTTTCCTTGTTCAGTGTTATTACCTATTCACTGTTTTTTAGAGCAATTTTTCTATTGTGGCTAACAAGCTTGTGAATATTTTTATGTGCTTAAAGATGCACAAGCACACTTCATTGTCATATTTTTAGTACTCTTAACACATTTAGGGGATTAGTTTGTATATTATGTTTCCAACTTATACTGTGATTCATCTGGGGCTTCGCTTACTCTGGTAGTGAATAGGGGTGGCATATGATGTTTTATCCTGATGGAACAATTTCTCCATTTCCAGGGTGATGGAATCGAGTCAATAACTGATATTGATGACCTTGCAAGTACATTTTCAAAGGTTAGTATCCCTTTGTTTGCAAATTTTCATGGGCTAATAGATACTTATCCAGCAAGCTAATGTTGACTTTCCTAATGTATACAAATTGATATGTATTGCTAACACTACAAGATCAGAAAACCCAGAAGCAAGTAATAATTGCAAATCACAAGGTTCATCAATAATTTTTTCTTAGATTTCTTAGGTCCTCTTGAGTTGATATGGAATCTATATCATGGTTGGCCTCAATTGGCATCCTTGCAGTTTTGAATTATTACTAACCATATGTAGCATACCTTTATGCCATTTTCCTTCTGGATAATCGTGCATGGACAGTATCTGAGGCTGGGATTTATAGTCTCATTTAAGACAGATGATTGGTATTCCCAGTGGCTTAGCAAAGCAAGCAGAAGGCTCAGTAAGCCTGTGATGTAGGGTTCTGAGAGCTGCAATATCATCCATACATCTGAAAATCTTTATTCTCATCCATCCCATCTTCTCCTTCCAACTATTTTCCCCATCATAGATAATAAGTTATTCATTACACAAATTGCAAAGGACATTTTTACAATGAAAAGCATAAATAAATTTAAATGTGGAATTACAATCAGATTGGTCTTAATGCATAAATATAGGCTAATTATGCTATTGGGTATGATGATCCCCTCTTTCTGGGACTGACAACAGGATTATGCGGGCACCACATTTCATAAACAAATTGAAATTTGGAATTACTTTCCTATTGGTCTTAATGTATAAATGTTGGCTGAATATGATATTGAACATGATGATCCACCCTCTATCGCACTGGTATCTTCAATTGAAAACAGGAATATGCTGACACTCCACTTACTTTTGGATTGAATTTCATATGTTTTTCATACTGTAGATTTTCAGAACAACATATTTCTTGAATTTTGATGAATATATGACATTAGAACACAAACCAATGATCTAATAAGCAGCGAACTTCTAGAAGCACTTGCTGTGTGGCATTTCTTACCTTGCGACTTTTATGATGGTTGGATTTACTATTACAGTTTAACGCTAAAGTTTTTGTAATTGCTTTGTTTCTTATTGTTCTGACCTTGAATCTCTTATCTGCAGCCTTCTTATAATGTTCTTTTCAGTTTTTTTTTTAGTATCTTATCAGTAGAACAAGATGTTAACATGATGTGAATGCCTTGCCAATTCACTTATTAAAGTACAACATATTCATGATTTATGCTACAATCGATTGTGGTTTTTATTTTTGTTTCAGTTGGACAGAGGTATTGTTGAACCAAGGAACACAGAAGTACTTCGTGACAGAGGTTCTTTTTCTAGGGAAAGTGAGTAATAGTGTTCCATTCTAAGCCCTTTGCACAGTAGATCTTCCATGCATTTTTTGTTAAATCGGATATCTAAAAGTAAGTTACTAACTTTCAAGCAAAGTCATTATGTTTCCCTTCCCTTGTGCCTAAGTAGAGGAAAGGAGAAATAGGAGATTTGTGGTGTTTTGTTGGGCTTATGAGCTTAGTATTTTGTTCATTCACGCTCTTCAATTATTGTACAAATCGAGGGGCATGTAATCAAATCTACATGTTCTTGGACCTATGAGTTCAATGCCGTATCCATTCATGATCTTCAACTATTGTAGAAATGGAGGACACATGCACACTGAAAACACTGCCTATTATGAAATACAAAGGCATTTAATTGTTTGTAGTCCACTTCCACTTTTATGGTTGTATATTGTAATCAACAATTTCATGGGGATACCTAAGCTTCCTAATCTCACAAGGTTTTCTTGCTTGCTAGTGGCATCATCATACTCTTTGTGCTGTCGCCTTCGTGAATTAATTGGGTTAGGTGACTTCTTTATACTGAAACAAGCCTCTACATGATCTTCATGGCTGTTCCTCTAAAATGTTCACACCATGTTTCTGGGCGCTTCATTTAAGATGATACCTCTTTAGCACTTAAATTACTTACTTATGAAGACAAGTACATTTTTGTTGCAATTCTCAGTCTTTTGGATTGGGGTGGCTTTTTATTTAAGACCATTTCTGACTATTTTGTTATGCTCAGTCATTAAGAAGTTCATAAAAGCAAGTATTCTTAAATTGACAGGATTTTACAATCTTTCCATGCAGTAACGTGTTTCTTGTTCTTCCATTTGCTTATATTATTCCTGTATTCATGTCCAAAATAAATCATCTCATTCACTATCTTTGTGTTCTTGATATTTTTTTTGAATGGATTCTATTTTGTTTCTCAATTGATCAGTTATGTTCTTGAAAATATTATCCTTTCAGGTTCTTTTACTGGAGAGTGGGTACAGGACCCAGGCTTTTTAAATTGGCAAGATCATCATATATTGGATGCTGAGGCTGGCCAGGATAGTAAAAGATGGTCATCACATCCGCATCCTCTTTCAGGTCATGCTCTAGATTCCAGACCTCTCTACAGAACATCATCCTCTCCTCAACAGAAGCAACTATTTAAACCAAGTGAACCAGTCCCTTTACCAATATCTTCTCGTACATCTTTCCCTCCACGTGGTGAACCTACACAATTCCAGCATAATCCCTTCCAAGGCATTGCGTCACCTTCTAGTTCTGGCCTCCAGGTGCCTTTCTCTCCACCGAATCCCTACCTTTTTTCCCAACTTCGTCCAGCAGCAGCACATGGATCAAATCATGATGGCCATTTTACTCAGTTTGGTCCACAAGGACTCTCAATTAATAGCAGGCAACAGGGTCACTGGTCAGAATCATCTAGTATACTTTCATCGAATGTGTTGGCTGATCCAACACAGAATCAGAGTCATTTCAACAATCACATTCCTTCTCAACTGGTGCATCAGCAACATGGAATGCGCCAAAATTTGCCTTCAATGCCACAATTCCCCAGCATGCAAACACAACAGTTCCACCCTAGTCAATCCCCAACACAAACTACGATGAGGCTGGCCGAGTTCAATGACCAGAGATTTAGACCAATGCACAGGGGGAGAGAGTACGTTGGGTTTGCTCAACACCCTTCTGATATTGGCTTCCATAGGATAGATAATGGGTGGCCGAGGATTCATTCCAAATACATGACAACTGAAGAGCTTGAGAACATTGCTAGAATGCAACATGCTGCGACCCACTGCAATGACCCATACGTAGATGATTACTATCACCAAGCTTGTCTAGCAAAGAAATATAAAGGATCAAATTTGAAGCGCCATTTCTGTCCTAATGTCACCAAAGATTCATCGTCTAGACCCAAGTCCAAGGATGACCCACATCCATATCTCCAGGTGGATGCACTTGGGAGGCTTGCTTTCTCATCAATCCGTAGACCTCGTCCTCTTCTGGAGGTTGAACCAAAATCAGCATCTGCGGATAATGTTCCTGATCAAAAATCTCCTGCAAAACCCTTAGACCAGGAGCCTATGTTGGCTGCTAGGATCACAATTGAGGATGGTCTTTGCCTTTTACTTGATGTAGATGATCTTGATCGCATATTGCAATTCAGCCAGCTACCAGATGGTGGCTCTCAACTCAAGAGAAAAAGAGAGATGCTCCTGCAAGAAGTTGCTGCATCTTTTCATCTAGTTGATCCTCTCAGCCATTCTGGCCAATCTGGGGCAAACCTAGAGGATGATCTAGTATTTCTTCGCCTACTTTCTCTTCCAAAAGGCCGTAAGCTACTCTCCCGGTACCTTGAACTTCTTACCCCGGGAAGTGAGATCACCCGTGTCATCTGCATGGCCATTTTTCGCCACCTGAGGTTTCTGTTTGGTGTCATGCCATTGGATACAAGTGCAGCAGAAAGCACCACCAAACTAGCAAAAACCACTGCTGCGTGCATGCATCTCATGGACTTGAACTCTCTTAGTGCATGCCTAGCTGCTGTTGTTTGTTCCTTAGAACAGCCACCTCTTCGTCCACTAGGAAGTCTTGCTGGTGATGGTGCTTCTGTGATCATTAAATCTGTGCTTGACAAAGCAACAGTGCTTCTAACAAATCATAACACAGCTAGCAACTATAGCATTTCTAGCCGCAATCTATGGCAGGCATCGTTCAATTCCTTCTTCGGTCTTCTCACAAAGTATTGTCACAGTAAATTTGAAACTGTAATGCAGTCTCTCCACATGCAGACTCCAGCTGCAGCTGTTGCTGGATCAGAAATTACCAAGGCTATAAGTAGGGAGATGCCTGTGGAGTTGTTGCGGGCGAGTCTTCCTCATACAAATGAGCATCAGCGAAAGTTGTTACTAGATTTTGCTCAGAGAACAATCCCTTCTAATGGAGGAAGCAACGGGCAGTAACTTCTCGATCAGTGCCTGATTAGTGTTCTATTGCATCCAATGTATGATGAAAGAAAAACGCTGCTTCGGAGACCAGCCGTTAAGTTGATGGCGAGTTGCACCTCAACACGGAAATTCTACAGATTCGTGAATTATGTTACCCTTTTGTGGTGTTAACTCACTGCCTGTGCTTTTGGGTAGTGTCTCCCAATCTTCATATATATTATTTTCATTTACATATCGTAGGAGTTTGACCAGAAGTTCACTTCTGGGGAGCTTATTTTGTTGCTCTGTAACACAACTCCGTATGCATAGGGGTAGGAGTTGTCCAAGTTTTTGAAGGTGCAAAGCGTATGGTTCCCGTCTTTGTTTAGTTCCTTGTATGGTCGGTGGTAGATTGTTTGTTTTGGCTACTTGGGGTGGCATTTAAGCAAGTACCTGTTAAACCATGCTATTTTCACAAGTCTAATTGTAATCGACCATAATCCGTTTACTATCAAGTCATGTTTCCTTTTGCTGGCCAATAAATAAATCCTTCTCCTGTGTTTTGATATGAATTCCAAATGCCTTGTTTATAGTGTTTGTGTGCATGGATTTTAGTTAGAATTATCAGCTCTTTATGCGAATTCAAAATGCCTTTTTTATAGTGTTTATGTGCACGGCTTTTAGTTAGAATTATCAGCAGAGTTAATCTAAATGACCTCTTCCATTAATGCACCAGGACCCGGTGGGGGCGGGTGCTATTCGGCTTGTTTTTTTTTATATTTTTATATTTTTTTATTTTTCCAATTTAAATTCAAAACTCTAAAATAGATTTGGATTGCTTAAGTGTTATATTTTCTCGATTTGATATTAACAAAGTTCTACTTCTATAAATAATCTTATTTCTCTATATATATGTATTAAATGTTGACTAAATAAAAGTTATATTACAAAGTTATTTATAAATATTTCAATACATATTGATTTGGATTGTAAAATTTTCCTTATACTTGCGTAAATCTATCATATTATCTTTTTCTTTTTTACTTTTTAATTCAAAAGTAAAAATATTAAAATCATTTTTAGAAAGAGTAATATAATAGTTTTATAATGTTATAATTACCTAACTCCTTAATTAATTAATACAAACTAAATGATTAATTTCAATCAATTTTAACCAATTAATTAATTAAAATCAATTTCATTCCTGCTTCGTCTCCCTGCTCTGTTTTGCTTATTCGACCTTTTTCATTTATATTAATTCGTCCAGACGTCCAGAACTAATTAAAGAGGGAATTGATAATAAATAGACTTCTTCTTCTTCATATTGTTCTAAACTGAAGATATAATATCATAGTCAGCGGCCCGTAAAGATCCATCGGACCAACCGCGCCGCATCCTCCCTCCTCGCCGGTGAAATTTCAACGAAGGACACCAGCAGGAGGCACCAACCCACGTGGAACAGCACAAGCAGCCAGAAGAGATGGAACGGGGGGATATCTTGAGGCGCGCGAGGGAGGAGACTTGCCGAGGAGAAGAGAACCAGAACCAACCCCGCCTGCCTCAAGAAATCTCCGTCCGGATCTCGGAGGCGGATGGCTGGAGGAGGAGAAGGCCGAGGAAGAGCAGAATTCTCCATGGCTTTTGCTAATTTGATTGGTCCTTCTCCTCCTGTTTATATAGACTGCGAGTGCGCGGTGTTCTAAAAAAAAAAAAAAAAAAAAAAATTGTGGAACCCTACGTTAGCGATCTCCTCCGGCTGTCCTTATCGATGGAGGAGGTAAATCAGGACCCAGATGGCAAGTGTAAAGGAGAGAATCTGTCGATGGCCCAGAATCATGACCTCCTCAGGAATTGATCCTTGCCCATTTAAAAATTATTTCTTTGTACTTACCAATTGGGTTAGCCCCGGAGACTCGAGTGCGCGGTGTTCTCGCGTTCCCACCGGAGTAGCCTCAGAATTCTACGCGACTCTCGCAGGAGGAGAGGATAAGAGAGGAGAGGACTTTTCCGGTTTTTTTCCCCTCTCAAAAACCGACAGATTTGAGGTACTGTGGTAGATCCGACGGCTACAAGGGACATGCGCAGATATTATTTGTTCCGGTTCGAACCGAATACCAATCTTAATCTTCGGCTCACGTCTCTAATTAATTCCGTCGCCCTCGCTCCTCAGTTCGTATGCTAAGTTATATTTTTAAATTTACTCAATAGCCGTCTATTCTACATTATGTTTATTTTATTTTCCATACTATTTATTATAAATGTTACCTTGTATAATTTGCAAATAAACTATGCTTACAATTTCAATTTCAATTAGCTAGTAGATTTTTTTTTTTGGGTAATTATAAGAATAAATCAACTTCTCCGAATAATAAAAAAAAAAGGCTACTCTTCCATATTCTTTTCCATTCCTCCTCTTCCTCTTCCTCTTCCTCTGCCTACTCCACCCCTCAACCCTTCCCTATAAATACTATTGCTTCCCTTCCCTTTCTCTCGCATCTTCTTTTTTTCCTTCCTCTCTGCTTGCTCAATTGGTTTTACCGCTTGCCATTTAGGTGTAATCCAATCCCGTGTCATTACCACTGCACGCAAACGAGGAGAGCCGCCTCCTTTCGATCTTCGTCTGGTTATCTGTCCCGGATTTGTGGTCATCGGGGCCGGAATCGAGCGCCTAACCCGATCGCCGGCCTGGGATTCAAGGGTTTCCACCCTTTCTACCTCCGTAGTCGGTGATTGATTGGGGATGTGATTGGCAGATTACGCCTCCTCTTTCGAATAGGTCCAGGATCCTTCGAAATCTCGGTTTTTAGTGGATTTTGAGGCTTTGATCATGCTTCCGATCTATGTTTTTGAGCACTTTCTGTGTCTGCGCTGCTATATCTATCTCCTGGTGATTGTTGATGTGCATATGGTCTTGGTTGTTTGGTAATAGTCCGCTGATTGCGTGAATCTCGACTGAAGTCATAAAGTTGATACCTTTAGGTTTAGATGATGAGTTCTAGAGGAGAGTTGTGTCGATTGATTTCTCGGAACTACTCTAGCCATCTTTTAGATAAGATTATCTGAAGGCGGAAAATATTAGGTTGGTCATTGACATTATTGGGATCGTGTTTCTCTGCAGCATTGCATGTTCTTTCTTCTGATGTAATTGTGGACTTGGTCAACTAACTAGACTACCTTGGTGAAACTGTTGTCAATAAGGGCCAGCCTTTCTGTTCCAGGAATTAATTTCAGATTACTGCAATAATCATGGTAATTTGTGGCCTGATGAACTTACTACAAAATAAGTGCAAGTGCAGTTTCTTCTATTCTGCGGCTTTGCTCATTTTGTAAGGCAAGTTAATCTGCAAGGAACCTACACTTTGCATTAGTCTATGCTTGTACCAAGCAAGAGCAATGGCCAAAGAATGGAAACAAACATGCTGGAGGATCTATTCATGCTCCATTCCACTCCTAGCTGTTTAATTTTGTTCGACTATCACTAGTCTGAAGGCCTAAGAACTATACACAAATTTTTATCAGGATAGATATAACTTCTCGGAGAACTTGCTAATGGGAGATATAAATGCTTTGATTCACTACGGCAAAGAGTATCTTCCAACTTACTGAACTCTGAGTTTCCATTTCCTTGCTTGTGCATTGATCCTATATTATTCTTTACCAACAATTCAGAATAAGTTTAAAGACATGGGAATGATCGAGTAGAATTAGTTCTTATGTATTTGGAAATGCTAAGATTATATTTTATTTATGTGCAGGAACTCTCTGACATACCAGACTCCATAACTTTGTGGAACAATAGAGTTGATCTTGTTTTGGGATTATACCTTGTCCATTTCTATATGGTTTATTTCGGCATTTCATGGGAAGACTAGAAGATACTGAGCCACCCTCAAAACGCATCAAAGTGTCCTCGGTAGATTTGGAGAGCCCTTCATATAATTTATCATTTTTAGCACATATCAATCCTTTGGGAGGCCAAATGGCCATGCCTTTAACATCCCAAGGGAGGGAAGACACGGTTGGTACCAAAGGAGCCATAAAAAAAGTTGAATTTGTGAGGGTCATTACAAAGGCTCTCTACTCTCTTGGTTATGAGAGAAGTGGAGCAATTTTGGAGGAAGAGTCGGGGATACCCTTGCACTCTTCTGTAGTCAACCTCTTCTGTAAGCAGGTTCTTGATGGAAACTGGGACGGAAGCGTGGTTACACTGCAAAAGATAGGACTTGATGATGAAGATATTTTGAAGTCTGCTTGCTTTTTGATTATGGAGCAGAAGTTCTTCGAACTTTTGGAGAAGAACAAGGTACTGGAAGCATTGGAAACACTGAATAATGAGATAACTCCACTTGGCATTAAGAAAAAACGTGTACACAAGCTTTCCAGTTGTGTTATATCTCCTTTGCAGCGTCTCTCCCTTGGGTTTTCCAATGTGGGCATAGAGACTTCAAATTCACGAATGAGGCTTCTAGGCGATTTACAGAAATTGCTTCCGCCTTTGATAATGGTCTCTGAGAGGAGGTTGGAGCAATTAGTTGAACAGGCTCTTGATGCTCAAAGAGAATCCTGCTACTTCCACAACTCTGCTGGAGGTTGTCTATCATTGTACACTGATCATCGGTGTGCAAAGGACCAGTTGCCTTCTCAAACCACACAGGTTGGAATTGTTCATTAATGTGTGTATTGTTTTCTGTTTTATTTTTTTTCTTTACATTAACTTAGATGTTTTTTTTTCTCTCCTTAATATGATTTTCATTGCTCAGAGTTACATTTGTGTTCATACATTTGCTTCTCTATTTGTGAATAGCTGGAGATAGTATTATTCTTATTCATAGACGACGGAGTTATTTAAGTAGGTTATGCTGGCACTCAGTCTGAACTATTATTTCCCAATTTGACAGATATTGCAAGAGCATGATGATGAAGTATGGTTTCTAGAGTTTTCCAACCAAGGAGGGTATTTAGCCTCATCATCAAATGATAAATCTGCAATTATATGGGAGGTATATATATTTATATTGTAAACAAAAAATGATATCATTGATTCAATGACATATACTTTTGAGTTCTTCATACGCTTAAGTTTGAAAAAAAGAAAATTGAAGAATTTTTTAATACCTTGTTTTATTTGAGCAAGCTACAAACACTGCCTTTGGCATCCAGCTACAAGATCCTTTGTCTTAAGCTTTTAGTATACACGTGTGGTATTTTATAGAAATTGACTGACTGAGTTAATAAAATGAGCTTTGGCTTAAAACTTAATGTATTTTCTAATGTTTTGAATTGCTTTGCTTTTGAATTAATTAGACCTTATATTTCACACTATCATTGAATAAGGAAAATGGGTCAATAGGAATTTTCTCATTTTTTATCTTCTAATGCATAAAAGTTATAATCAATGCACAATTCATGTCATTTGTGCCATCCATTTCACACTTGCTATGTCATTTAATGTAATAAGAAAAAAATCTTGGTTTGTTTTCATCTGTGTTAGACCTTTTCTTTTATATTAGGTTCATGAAAACGGAGAAATCACTCTGAAGCACAAACTAACTGGCCATCAGAAGCCTGTCGTAATGGTTGCTTGGAGCCCTGATGACAGTCAGCTTCTAACTTGTGGAATGGAAGAAATCGTGAGGCGCTGGGATGTTCACTCTGGCAAATGTCTCCATTCCTACCAAAAGACTGGCCTAGGTCTGATGTCTTGTGGTTGGTTCCCAGATGGCAAACAATTCTTTTTTGGTGTTACTAATAGAACAATTTGCTTTTGGGATTTGGATGGAAAAGAATTGTATTCTTGGAAAGGGCAACCAACAAGCAAAATTTCGGATGTTTCTATCACAAAGGATGGTAGACAGTTTATTAGCTTGTGCAGTGAAACCACAATTGTGGTGCTCGACAGGGAAACAAAAAATGAGAAGTTGATAGAAGAAGAACAAACAATAACTTCATTCACTTTATCAAAGGACAATGACTTCTTACTCGTGAATCTTATAAATCAGGAGATCCACCTTTGGAGCATAAAAGATGATCCTAAGCTTGTTACCAGATACAAAGGCCTCAAGCGCTCTCGATTTATAATAAGGTCTTGTTTTGGCGGATTTGATCAGGCTTTTATTGCCAGTGGAAGTGAAGATTCACAGGTATGCAATATTTATTGTTGGTTAAGTGTAGGGCTGCCAGATATAAAATGAGTGAAAGGAAACTAAGATGCTATTCAGAATTGTCTAAAATTAATTTTATATTTTGCTAGTAAAAGTTAGGATATAAGATGTGAGGGATAATTTGGCACCAGAGAAAACTCCATTTAACACAATTCAAAATTTGGACAATAGTAAGGATTAGCTGATTAGCCCTACTTAGATTTCCGTGGCAGATTAGTATTTGTTTACTGGAGACCAAGTAGCGTTGAGGCTGCTCATAGGTAAAAAAAAAAAAAGACAGGCAGATATGTCATTTACTCGAATATTTGGCAGTTTTTTTCTCTGTTAAAAAACTGTCGAAACAAAAATGTTTCAATCTTGTGTTTAGATGTGTTGAAATACTTATGTTTCTTGGTTTCCCGACTCATTAACAATGGCATAGCGCCCCGGGCATATTGGAATCTCTATAGTTGCTGATCAAAACATTAATATTTTGTGTGGGATCTTTGCTACCACGTTGTAGTGATTTCTGAATCCTTACTTCCAAATGCTTCTTGTTATCAGGTATACATATGGCATCGTGCCACAGGTGATCTCGTCCAATCTCTCGCCGGACATTCAGGCACTGTCAATTGTGTCTGCTGGAACCCAACGAACCCACACATGCTCGCATCCGCCAGCGACGATCTAACAATTCGTATCTGGGGATTAAACAAGGCTAAGCTGAAGCGCAAGGAGACATACAGCAACGGGATCATTCACCATTCCAACGGAAACAGTAAATGAGGAAAGACAAAACCTGTCGAGTGCCGTCGTCGTCGACTTAGAGTGCATTGGCTGTGTAAATGATCCTTGAATCATTAGCAGTTGCTCCTCGGATGGCTCAATTGCTATTTGCTGATACGAAGTCTGACGGGTATTTTAATTTGTAAGGTTTTTTCTTTATTGACACAAGATGGAGGTCGTATACATGGTTCGTTTATCTTGCATTGTAGGCAATCTTTGGAAATAGTTTTGTGGAATGTTAATTGGCGAGGTAATTATGAACTCTTGGCAGCATGTTAATCGAATAAACTCAAATGTTAATCGGTTAGATGACTATGAACGCTAAGGCCATCTTACTTTTGTCCATTATACTAAATTCTCCACACACACATTAAATGGTAAAGCTTCAATTCTTTTAATTTTTTTAGTAAAAAAATGATGATTTCTCACTGGTTAGCATGGAGCAGGGTTTATGGGTCCAAGCCAAAGCCACAAAACCTCTTGGGCTACTCGACACAAAATTAATTCATTTGAATTCCATATTATAAGGCCTCCATGAAAGGACCCTAAAAAAATAAAAATAAAAATCATCTCTCGATAAAAAATTAACCAAATTTATATTACAATCCAATATTTTCTCAGATTGTCTTTTTTGTTGGATTGTTCATCAAGTGCATATTTAGTAATAGCAGCAGCACTAAAAATCTTGGGCTAATGATATCATACATTTCGAGCACCATAATTTTTTAAGAAAGGCAATGCATATAAATAATTACTGATTATCAAAGTGAAAAAAAAAACGAGTAACACCAAACTCTTTCCATATGAGCAATTGGTTATAGAATCACTCATTAATTCAGTATGCCAATGTTAAAGGAAATCGGACAATTCAGTATTTGTTTAAACCGATATCATTCGTTAGACATTGGCAAATTCGCTCTTCGCAATCTTTCAAGATTTAAACCAATCATCTAGACAGGTATTTAGATCTCAGTTAGATTTGGTTTTGACTATATTTGACCATTTTTTAACTGGCCGACTCGTTGATGTTGAATTTGATCGAACCGGCCGGCCGGTCGGACCGGTTGTCCCATTACTGCTTCCCTGCTCCTTTCTTTCTCGCTCGGTAGTCCAACTAACCAACCAAATAGCGTCATCCTGAAAACTTACGCGTCCCGAGTACGCTAAACTATAACCATCTACTCACCGCTTAGTTCGCAACCGAGACCGTGGTGGGGGCCTCGTGAATTTCAAATCTCGACCGCATAGAAGAGTGGGTCCCACCGATGGGTAATTTGTTGACGCGTGAGAATTAGACACGAGAACGCGCGCCGGAATCTCGCACATCTCAACTGCCACGCTCTGCTCTGCTCTCCCTCTCCCAATGGCAACAATTCATCTTCTTTTCTTCTCCATCGTCTCCTACTTGCAGCCTACGCTCTCTTGTTCTCTACCCACCGTCATATCCAGAGACTAGATGGTTCTTCCTCCTCCTTGTTGTTGTTCTTCTCGAGTGAATCCACTGGTCTCCGGTTGCTAGGTACTTTCCCCTTTTTTTTCCGTTTGATTTTGAGACTTTTGTATGTATGGTGGATCTGGGTTAGGGTTCTTTACAGATGGAAGCCTTTTGATCTATTTTCATGGAAAACGTTGTTTTTTTTTTTTTGTGTTCGTTCATTTTCGAATCTTGATATGTGATCTTCAGCCACATATTATTCAGTTTATTCCCCTTTCCATGGCGCGGTTGGTGGCTAGATCAAAAGCGCGGTGAAGCAGAGATGAGGGGAGTGTCGTGGGGGATCATCGTCGGCGCGACCATCGGGCTAGTTTCCGGGGCTCTCTTGGCTGTGGCGGCGCTCCTCTGCGTCCGGTTCCAGAGGAAGCGGGCTCGGCTACGGAACAGCAGCTCCCTGAGGGCAGCCACCGCGCCCATGCGCACCAACGGCGAGGATGCCTGCGCGGAGCCCTCGGACGCTTCCACCGTGGGCCAGGAGTCCCCCGTCCGCCGGGAGGCCGATGCGCGTGGCTTGTCCTTTTGGGTGGAGGAGTCCCAGAGGCGAAATCCTGTGTCGTTTTCCGGCGTACTCAAGTATCTTTACAAGTTGGTTAAATTCTCCCATACTCCAATTATGGATTAGCAAATCAGCTAAATTATCTGGATTAATCAATTTTATAACCAAAACAAAGCGTGTGGTTGTATATTCCTAGGGATCTGCAAAAGGCAACCCGTAATTTTACCACTTTGATCGGTCAAGGAGCATTTGGTCCTGTTTATAAAGCGCAGATGGCTACAGGGGAGATAGTTGCTGTTAAGGTTTTGGCCTCTAATTCTAAACAAGGAGAGAGAGAGTTCATAAGCGAGGTAAGCATGCATCAAACACACTATTTGTGATTGGATTTTCTATTTTATTTATTTCTCATAGCAATTTATAGGTATCGCTTCTCGGAAGATTGCACCACAGAAATCTTGTGAATTTGGTTGGATATTGTGCCGAGAAGGGTCAATATATGCTAGTCTATGTGTACATGAGTAATGGCAGCCTTGCTTCTCACTTGTACGGTATGTCTTACTTGTTAGTCTACTCATTATTTAGAAGAAACGAAACGTATATAATCGTTCATTATTCTTGGTGTATTTTATGTGTCATGATGTTTGTTTGATAGTATATGTTCTCTGTCGAGAAAATAAAAGGGAAATTAATGTAGTCTAGCTGTTGAAAGAGAGATAGAAAACGAGAGGGCCCCTTAATTCCACATTTACAAGGAAAGGATCTTGAATACATTTAAAGAGGAATTGAGCCCCACTCTTAGTTGCTAGGTTTGAAAGGACTTATTACAAGAGAGTAGGTTCCCCTTAATCTGCATAAACAACGACAATAAATAATCTCACCTAAGTGTTTTCTTTACCACTAGCTTCTATCTAGTGTGTAGAATGGATCGTCTGCTAATCGTATAATTTTCAGGAAATATAATGGTTCAATTTTTTATAGCTTATTTCGATGCTAATTAACAGTAATCTTCAACCAGCACAGGTGAAAAGCATGAGCCATTGAGCTGGGATTCGAGGGTCAATATAGCTCTAGATGTTGCGAGAGGCTTGGAGTATCTTCACGATGGTGTAAGATCAAACTAAAATATTTGAATTGAAATATGGGAAAATTATTATTCTTCCTTTTGTATATAAATCTTACATTGTTCCTGGGTATGCAGGCTATTCCATCTGTGGTGCATCGTGATATCAAGTCTGCTAACATATTGTTGGACCACTCTATGGTGGCTAGGGTATGATATTCTATCATTTTCAAGTATTTGATGCATTAATTAAAAGGCAAACATATTTATCTAGTGGGTACTATGGCGGACAGCAACTTTGAAGGTCTCTGGCCCTCATTGAATGAATTCCAGCTGGCTGTTTTTACCCTATGTTCATCTGAAATAGATGATACTCTATAATTATTGATCAAGGTGATTCTGATCTAGTCATGTCGAGCTTATTATGTCTGGTAACATTTTCTGAATAGTTCATTAAATATATCATATTGGTAACAAATTTCTGAATAGTTTGTTCATTACATCATAGGGGTAAAAATTTTCTGAATAGCTTATTCAATACATCATAGCGATTCATGATATGCGTTAACCTTGCTACAACTCTCTGTATAGAACAACAAAGGTGTGGTCAATATCATAGAGATCATCATTAAAGGTCGTATGACATAGTTAATAAGGAGCAGTATTTTGGATCAGTGTCTTTAAAATTAGTTTCTCTTTGTCGGCAATTTATGCCCCCTGCTTATAGCTTTTTAATTAGCTCTTACAAATCTTCGGATTGCTTTGGCGGTTTAGCCTTCGTTAATTTTTGTCATCTTTCACTTTTTTTGAGAACCAGGTCAGGTTGGTAGAGATTTCTCACCAACCTTATTATTCAATGTAAGCACTTGTCCATCAAGTTAAAATTTTCATGGTCAAAGGTGGGGAGAGATTTCACACCAAACTCAATATCAAATGCCACTTATCACCACCAGCATATGCCTGTCAATTCAAACTTTTCTCATCTTATTGTGATGGACAGCTCCAGTTTGTCCAATTGCTCGAGTAGTTAAGGCAAAGGAAAAAAAAAAAAAAGAAAAAAGAAAAAGAAGTGTGATATGAAAACTGCATAACGCTTATTTCATGAGTTGTTGGGGGTAGATGCGTGTTTCTTTTGCTTGTTAAAGTGGAATTGGATAATTGGAGGTAGACTTTTCTTCCCTAGTCTAATAATGGATATAATTCTTCTGTGCATACTCACAATGTGGTTATTTCATCTCGTAGGTTGCTGATTTTGGTCTGTCAAGAGAAGAAATAGTCAGTCGACATGGGTCTATTATAAAGGGTACCCTTGGCTACGTTGATCCCGAGTATGTATCATCAAGGTCATATACCAAGAAAAGTGATGTTTATAGCTTTGGAGTATTGCTCTTTGAGTTGATCGCGGGCCGGAATCCACAGCAAGGTCTAATGGAGTATGTGGAACTTGTAAGCTCCTAACCCAACTACTGTTGGTTGTACGGAATTGAAAAAGCTCTAATATAAGTCCAGAGAGAAAGTAACCTGAAAAAAAACCACCCTCTAAAATATTATAATGATTCTTGGACTCCAAAAACAATTGTAGATGGTAGAGATACCTAAATGTAGGAAGGAAAGTTGGTTGGTCACTCCAGTACAATGAACATCTATCATTCAAGTAAGCCAACCATATAATCGTGAAATTAACGCCATCAGTTATATGATCAACATATAATACCCAATAGTTGTAACTCACTAATGTGTTTTCTGCAGTTATTTATCTGACGAAATATTTCCCTTCCACTATTTTTTATCAGAAATTCTTTTCCTATACAATCGCTCCCTGCATTCAACAAAATGACGACTATATATTTGCAAATCAGGCTGCAATGGATGCTGGAAGAAGAGATGGATGGGAAGAGATAGCAGATTCAAGACTACATGGAGATTTTGATGTGAGAGAGCTCAATGATATTGCTTCTCTTGCATACAAATGCACCAGCAGAATATCAAGGAAGAGACCTTACATGAGAGTCATGGTTCAATCTCTGTCGAAGATCATAAATGCCAGAAATAGTAGAAAACGTCGTAGTAGACGATCCTTGCCTACTGCAGTTGAAGCTTCTATGGATATTGAGACTTCGGAGTACCAGAGTTCACAATCTGAACACCAGAGAGAGGAGTCCCTTGACAGCTTATCGGATATCCCAGACGTTTGACATATTTGAATGAGTGAATATGGACCATTTTTTTTTTCTCAGCCTAAATCAAATTTCTGTTCTTTTGTTGATTATTATGTTATGTGAAGCATGACGAGGTAGCAGGTGATATATGTGATGTTAATGTTTAAATTTTGGTAGTGAAAAAGAATTTCCAATTGATTTCTGCATTCAGAATATTGGAACTGTTCTTATGTAAATGCATTTGGCATAGCCAAAACATATCCAACGTTCTAAAACAATTGTATTTCATTGATTGCGAAGTTCTTGGATAAATTTGAAAGTGATTTTTCATGGTTTACAAATGACCACAAAACAGGGTAGAAGAGCCCTTGTGTTGAGAAGGTAGAGCTCCTCTATACTTGAATATGGACCAACTTTTCCTGCAACTGAATCAAACCCAAACTGACTTGCCATATTTTGCAGGTTCTCGGTAGGCTTGTGAACTCTTCCGGCGATCACTCTACAAATCAACAATGCCTTTCTTATAGATGGGTGATCTTCATGTAGCTGAATGGATTCCAAAGCTCTCCCACTAGTGGAGGTTGTGAACATCCCCAGACCTCCCTTCATTTCCTTCTTGGAGAATCCAAATCTCAGGATACGGCAAATGTTGCATTTGCTGGAATTGCAAAGGTTTGAGGAACCATCGACTCCCAAAGAACAGTAGACAGTTGTGGCATAGAATCTCAAGAGTTCATTTCCATCAGCCAAGCATCGTGGATGCTTCTTGGGAAGTTTGCTGGCTCTAGCCTTCACCGTTTCACGGTACTCTTCAAACTGAGCCAGAGTATTTTGCATGTTGTGAACCTTTAAGACTCGTTCTAACCGTCCACATGTGCTCTCTGACTTTAACCAACTTGCCTTGCATATTATTTCAACTATCTTTCGAGAAGAATCACCTTCCAGTAGTTCAGTGACTAACAAAATCATAGGTTTATCTCAGAGATGATATGTGAACTTAACCTGCTGTGTTCATTAGGAATATATATATATATATATATATATATATATGCAAAAGTGCTACATGCTCTTAACATGAATATGTATAAGCAACCTACTAATGATAAATAGTAAAGCTACAAAAGGTTTCATTTTTAGAATCTAAAAATCATCTTAAGGTGTTAACTGATTGGCAAAATTTCAATTTCCATTTACTCTTGGGAAACATAATTAAAACGAATAAGAAACACCCATCTCTTTCGACTATTGCACAACAATAAGTTCAAGGTGACATATCATCACAGCCTACTATTAGCTATTATCTAATGTCGGTTTGCTTATTGTTGCCATTTGAAAGAAGTTTTACCTTAAACTTTGAGAAAGTCTCAAGGATAATCTCCCTTTATTCCTATGCTACTAAGTTGCATTTTGAAGGCATACTGAAGCATCAAGTAGCCTCCTGTAAAGTGCCTTTACAGGGTAGTAGAGTCACTCACTAAACTAATTAAGATTGAGAGGGCACGAGACTATTAGGCACAATCTACTCATTTTAGTATCGCATTGTTAAGGTTCGCCTGGGATTTCAGTATAAAGTTGTTCCGTGCAATTTGGTTGCATTGAGCTACTACTACAAAATTGAGATTTGAGTTAGGAAGAAGGAATTGATACTCGTTTTCTTTTTGTAGTGTTAAGTTTGCTAAACAAACGGAAAGGAAGGAATATAACAATGGTGAACCAATCATATTCTTCTAGGTTAATTGGAATTTAAGAAGATCGATTAGCATAGCATAAATTGAGACACAAAAATGAGTGACAGGAGGAGAAAGAGCAGATTAGATGAATAAGTCAGTGCAATAAGCATATTTCATAACTCTGAGAAAAAGAGATGATGGACAACAAAACTAAACAATCTACTAATAATAGGAAAAGCAATAGAAATAGAACGATGAAAGTCTTATTAGAAATAGAAACTAGAAAGAACATGAGAATGGTGGGTTGTCCTCGTCACCTGCATGCTTGGACTGATGATGTGCCTCCAAATCCCCCCATTTCCCAAACTGCTCCCCGCATCTATGGCAGGTGAAGGTAGCAGAAGGCGGAGTAGATGACACACAGGCATCATTGCCAAGCCCAGCAGCAGCTATGAGCGAAGAGGACTCCCAATGGGGATGAGCTACCTTCCTTGGAGGTGTGCTGCTCCTCCCTCTAGGGCCTGGAGTCCCAGGCCTTAGGGTGCCCACATAAGTCGATCCCATCTCACCTCCTCCACCAGCACTGCCAAACCCAGTTATCTTGAGCTCACATCTGGAGTCACTCAGAACCACCTCATGAGCAATTGGATTGAGGACCTCATTGCTCCCGATCGACCTAGGGCTGCAGCTGGCAATGGCATGCCTCTCGATCTGCCTCCTGCCCCCATGGATGACATCCTTGAGGTTGGCTATGGATTTGGAGCAACTAGACCTGCACGTCCTCTTCCTCGCCAAGAGAACACCAAAAGGGCCCCTTTCCCTTGGCTCATGGACCTCAGAGGGGTTAGGCTTGCAATGCAAAGATTTCTTGAGGGTGAGCCAGAGAGTAGGCATCTTCTTCCCCCTCCTAGTCCTATCCTGCCGCTACGTGCATCCTCTTTCACTCCATGACCATTAGGGCTTGGATTGGACTGGACCATTCTGATGAAAGACGAGAGACCCCAACAAAAGGGAATCCAATGACTGCCAGGGCATCAAAATAGTAGCTCTAATTGTTTGGATTAGGGAAAGGGACAAAAGCATTTGCATGGCTAAACAACGAAAACCAGCAAACTCATGACAACACGAGAATCAGGGCGGCAAGATATGACAAGACAAAAGAGTAAAGAACCATGGATTGTTGGGCACTTCGTCGTTATCTACTGCAACTAGGAAAATCCATGGACACTTGCGTCTGTTTGTTTGTATTGGCCTCCGATATGGAACTGAAACCCTCCCTTTCTCATCTCCATCAAAGACACAGATGGAGAAATTTCGTCCAAACATACTCTGGCCTTTGGAATCTGAGCTACAAACATTTATCTTTTGTTAATAAATTGTATGATTTCTTTTTGTTTTATATAATAATATAAATGACTTTTATCTCTTTTTTTTTTATAAAAAAAATATTGCCTTCTATTGGATTTGGATGAGAAAAAAAATCGGTATAATAATTTTTAATCGTTCCAATCAGAATCTGTTTTGATTTTCACTTTGATATTTATACGTAGCTTTATATGGAAATAAGAGGCAATAGAGGTGAAAAAGGATATGGCTAGAGAGATCGTCATTTGTTCTCTCTAAATTTGTCTATCCTTGCATAATACAATAAAAATTTATATCTTAAAGAATTAATAAAATTTTAACACTTGTCCTTCTTTAAGAAAAATAACGTTAACTCACACTCTTCTAAATTTATAATTCTGTGTTTGACACTGTGGAAGAAAGAAATTTATTTGCGAGGAAAAATATTATACTCACTTTAATTTAATTTTGTGATTTATAAACATATTTCTTAAAGTTGAATTCAAAACGTAATATGGTTTGATTACTAAATCGCGTACTAATTTCCTTTACTCCCTCATGGACACGATTTAACGATGAGAGAGAATTTTCATGCATCCGAGCGCTCAAAATTAGAACCATCTAAGCGATGGTCTTTAGAATTCAAATCCAATACCTTTTATCGATTTTAATTTATATCGGTCGATTTACGAAATATTCGTGAATACCTAATAAAACCTATATATCAAAATTTTGGTCACGAATACGAGAGGGACATTACTCAGATTCGATGGACTTAGATTGGATCGAAGAGAGTGAATAAGACCATCGATGAGTTTACGAAACCCATTGATGGACTTAGAGTCAAATTTGAAATCTTAGCGTAGGGAAGATCTTACACATGAATTTTTGATATGTCGAAACTTAGTTTTAATCTCCATCTCCGATTTTAACTTGTATCGAAAAAAATGTCTTTGGAAGTTGAGGCGGTGGAAGATAGTGGTAGTGGTGTTGGAATTAGCAATTCTGGCAACACCGTGTGTCTTTGGAATTTCGGCACCAGCGTAGTCTTGGGATTGGAATTTTGATTACCACCACTATCTTCCACCAGTTCTCAACTTCTCGATCATTTTAGACAATTAAAGAGATAGAGATTAAAACTAAGTTTCGACATATCAAAAATTCATGTTGTAAGATCTTTCGATCTATGTCAAGATTTCGAATTGACTCTCTAAGTCGTCGATCAATTTCGATCAAACCTTGATCGTCTTATTCACCCTCTTCGATCCAATCTAAGTTCATTGATTTGAGTAGTGTCCCTCGTGTGTCGTGACCAAGATTTTTGATATATAGGTTTTATTAGGTATTCACGATAATATTTCGTAAATCGGATATAAATTAAATCGAATAAAGGTGATCTTGGATTTGAATTTCCAAAGACACCGCGTTTAAATGGTTCGGAATTTCGATATTATGGATGTATGAAAATTCTCTCATCGATAAATAGTCGATGAGGAATAAAAGGAATTAAATCGATTTGATAAATTAAAATCATTCTGACTTTTTGAACGATTAAACTTTAAGAACTGTATTTGATAAATTATCGTTTAATTTTAGACACTGGTCGACAAAAACTAGAAAATAGATCGCATTAAATGTTTTCAATTTTTTTTTTAATCTTTCTTTCAATTAAAATAGTAAAACGAAGAGAGAAAAAAAAACTAATAAAATTAGATATACAGTCGGCGCCGTTGCGGATTCGCAGGAATGCCCCACCTGCAGCAGAGATATACAGTAAAAAAAATGGGAAACTATTTTTTTTAAAAAAAAATCAGAAAATATTTCTTTATTTTTTTAGAAAATGAAAATGAAAAACATCAATCAAACATTATTTTCTATACTTTTTTATTTTCCTAAAAAGTAAAAACAAAAAATTAAAAAAATTTCCAACAACCAAACACGCCTTTGCTCTTTCAAAATGAAGAGGATTTTTCAAATAACAAGAAGCTCATATATGTTTTCAAGGTATGATCTAGCTAAAACTTCTCCTGCAGTTTTCAAAGAGGCTCGGGATTACTACAAATGTTGTAAAAAATCATGTTAAGAAATGCGCTTACTCTGTGATGTATTATTATTGTTATTAACAGACATGTGGGTGGTTTTTTTTTTTCTTCTTCCTTTTCTCTTAAACTGGAAAGTGGAAATTAAACAGCTTCCCCTTTTTCTTTTTTTTTTCATAAACTGGAAATTACAACTAAACTCCGAGAAAAAACAAGTTCAGAACGTCTCAATCGTATATAACCTAACTCCTATTTTAGATCTACAGTTTGCTTCCTACTCTATCTGCTAATGTGAAATGCTCTAAACATTGCTTTTGTTACTAGTCAGTTACAGTACAATCGTACATCATGCATCAGCTAACGGCATAAGGAATTACAAAGAGGCGAGCAACATGGCCAACGAGAAGTAAATAAGAAGTAACAAGTTCGAGACATTAAAAGCAACTGGGAAACGCACAAGTAAGAGCACAGCACCAAGTGTACCTTGGTCATAATTTTCTTACGTCCCAGCAGTTGGAGCTGGAGATGAAGAATTGGAAGCAGATGCACCAGTGCCTAGCTCAGCTGGTGCCCCAACGTCTACGGAAGATGCAGCCTTGGACTCCCCTGAGCAGCAGCCTCCATGGTGGTGGTGGTGGTGGTGTTGGTGGTGGCCGTGGCTATGGCTATGGGAATGGGGACGGGCCTTCAGCTGCTTGCGCATGTCATAGGCATCCTCCCCATCAGCATAGTACTTGGCCTCCACGTCGTGGATGCGATAACTGAGGCTGGAGTTGTAGAGGGTGAAGGCAGCGCGGTTGCTGCGGCGAACATGGAGAGACACATACTCAGCCCCAAAAACAGACTCCATGGCATTCTGGGCAGCAGTCATGAGCTTGGTGGCAAGGCCGAGCTTACGATGGGTGCGGAGGACGGCGAGGGAGGTGATGTGGCCGTGGCAAGGCTCCGATGCATCCTCCTCCATCTTGGCAAGCACGTAACCGACGATGCGTCCGTCGTAGTCCTCCGCCACAAACAGGAGCTGTGGCCAGGAGAGGATGTGGTAAAGGTAGTACTTCATCTGGTAGTTCTCTGGCAGGCATAGCAGGTTGCATGCCTGCATTGCCAACAGATCATCGACGGTCGCCTGTCGAATGCACACCATTTTCTTCTCCTTCTCTTTCACTCGATCAACTGGATCGATTGCCCCAGTTGATAAGATCGTATCGCATGAATTTTCATGAACATTAACTAACGAGAAGATAAACTCAAATCTTTTATACAGTCAAGGACGATCTCGAACAAAAAAAAAAAAAAAGGTGTGTTTATTAACAAGGGCATATAAAGGCAAATTTTTCGACTGGTGCTATCTATCTCCGACGAAACACTTCCACTACAACGAAAAAGATGCGTCGATATGCAAAATTCTGAGAAAATGATCTAGATGAAACCAACTAATCAATCAAAAAGAAGGGAAAATCCTCAATTTAATTGACTGGCGCTTCATCTGGTCCTATCTTAGAATGAGATATTCACTACTAAACGCAATAATCAAGATACCAAGACCTCCCTTCCCGATGAATAAATAGGAATTAGAAACTCGGCAAAGGTAGGGGGAAAACAATAAAATCAAATCGAAATCGCGACCGTATGAGATTAGTGTTCGATATTAATCGGTTAAGATCGATCGACCTGTGAGATCTGCAGAACAGAAGTCGCGCGAAGAGAGGACTGACCTGCTGTACCGACGGAGGGCGGCTGGCTGGCAGGAGAAACTGAGATCGAAGGATCACTGGAGAAGGGTGCGGGGTGGTCTTTGAGAGAGATGGGGGCGGCAACCAAAATCGGGCGACCACCGCCGAAGCGGCTGTGAGATCGATACGACGATCGCGAGAGGAAGAAGAGCACGGCGGCAGGTCTCCGAACAGTTGCGGGGAGCGCAGGATTTGCGTAGGGTTCTAAATATATATATATATATTTACGAATTTTGCGAGTATTTACTAGTATCTAAATCGGTATAAATACCTAAAATACTTGTAATTATCTGACTCAAGATATATGTAAATAAAGCTTAAGAAAAACATTTTAAAATATATAGTTGTATACTTATTAAATTATTTTCCTTTTATTAAAAAAATATCGAAAGTGGCCATAAGTCAAAGAGGCCAGATCAGTTCTGGGGTGGACCGCTAGTCCCGATGCGAATTATATAGCAATTTGGTTATTATTATTATTTTAATAATACAACGTCAAGATTTAATTTTGAAGATATATCTTCTTCTTTTAACATACAAGTTATGCACATCATTGAGATTCGAATTTGATTCTTTTATTTATTTCTTTATGTCCGTATCCATGGGACAACTTAGTTATTAGTTGATTTTATAATTAGCGTGTGTATTTATATTTTAAAATTAATTAATTTGAATTCCGTGTTCTTGGCCTCCGTGAAAGGATAAAATAGTAAAAAGAACGATTTTTTTTTTTTTATAGCAATTCAATATTTTCTCAGGTTATCTTTTCTTAGGTAGTTCATTAATTGCATATTTAGTAATAGTAGCAGCAACTAATGGTTTTTTGCCCATGAGAAACCCAAAGATTAAGAAAATTGTGCAAAATCATACATCTCAAGCACCATAATTTTTTAATAAAGACACTCCAAAATGTTTGGTCGCTTATGAGTATTTTGTTTATCATTTAAGTAGGTATTTAAATAGAGTTGGATAATTGATATTTAATTGTACGCCGATTTAGATGGTGTTAGAAAATGTTTGAATTACTTAATTGCATAGTAATCTTTAATAAACAAAATAAATTATTTTAAAAAAAAAAAGAGAAAAGGAAGACAATTACTAAACAAAAGAAATGAAAGAGAGAAAAAAAATCCAAAATGTTAGAAAAAATATTACTTTAAGTGAAATCCCATTTTATTAACTCAGCTAATTTCTATAAATACCCACGCGTGGAGCTTTAAAACAAAGGATCTTGTAGTTGGATGCATGCCCAAGGCGTTCAGCGTTCGTAGCTTGCTTATCAAATAAAACAAAATTCTTCAATTTGTTTCAAACTTAAAGCTTCTGAAGAATTAAAAAACATATTCAATGATATCCCATTTATTGTTTACAAAAATCAAATAAAATAAAATTCTTCAATTTGTTTCAAATTTAAAGCTTTATAAGAATTAAAAAGATATTCAATGATAGCCATTTATTGTTTATAAAAATCAAATAGTCATTGCACGTGACGACGTGGCACGACAGGGGCCCGCATCCCGAGGTCCTTCGTGCACCCTGTCTCATGTCGTCATCACAGCCATCTCTTGGATTCCTTTCCCATCCCCGAGGACGAAATAAACCTGACTATTTCAACGCACCGAACATGTTTTTTGGCCAATAATCAACAAAACGTGGACAGTTTTATGTTTTTCATGCCGATGAAAGTGCGTTTCCTGTAATGGTCATTACATCGTTTTCAGATCCACTAGATTCGAAAGGAAACCAATATGTCACATGCAGCGTACACCCTGCACCATGTCGCTTTATTTATTTAATTTCCTGGAAATTGCTAATTAATTTATTTTCTCGATCAAAGACCAAAACTGGGAAAATCGCATGACAATTAAATTATTTGGTTAAAAAAATATTTATTTGATATTTAGAAAGAGTTGTTAACATGGATAATTTAGTAACTTCGAGGGCATACACGGTAAACGCTTGCTTCCCCATCCAGCGATGGTATTCACTCCTTCGCTCTCCTCTTTCCTTCGGATGTCGTCGGAGTGACGTTGTGGTCAATGCCGACTTCCACCGTGGCCTCCGCCGGCCGCCGCCTTCAGGGGATTCTCCCCTCCAAGGCGCCGGAGCTGCCGCCCCACTCTGATCTCCGTCCTGCGCGCAAGCCCCGCCCCCGTCGCCAGATCCGCGGCCCCGCATTCCCAGGCGTTGCTGCCGGGGCCCGCTCCAGAAAGGACAGCGCCGCTTCCGGCGGGAGGAGGAGCGGCCCCAACACTCCCCTGCTCAGGTGGAAGTTCACGGAGAAGCCCCCGCAGAAGGCCGAGGATGGTACGGCAAGTGAGCCGCCACCTCCGCAGCTGACTCGGGTCTCCGCTAGGAAGCTTGTGGCCGGGATCTGGCGCCTACGGCCTATAGATTCCGGTGGGAGAGCCTGCGGTGGCTGGGGAGAAGGCAGGCGAGCTCGTGTAGGTCTTGAGGTATGATAGTACTATGAAATTCGCCCCCTTCGTGATTTTGTTTCTAGGGTTTCTTTTCGCTGGAGGATACTCGATCGCAGTAATTTTCTTGTATAAAGAGCACATTTTGACAGCATTCTCGTGTTAAAAATTGTTACTCATTGCCCAAATTGTTCGCAACCTTAAATTATCCCTTCATAATCTCGTAGAAAAAAGTGAAGAAGATAAAGAAATCCGCACGAACATGCGTGATTTCAGCTCTTCATTTAGCAATCTGTTCTTGTTATGTAATTGTTCATATTCACTTCCAATCTACGATCCATTTGGTCGTCTGCAAAGTTTGGTACTTGTACACAATCAATGTGCAGTGGCACTTGAGGTGGTCGATAAACTATGTGGATAAACTACAATGTCGTTGTATCTTGTTCCTGAGATGGTATATGTTCGTCTCTAGACCACAAAATGTGGATTACTCATTTCTCTGCTCCTTGTTTTTGTCTCTGCAGTCAGGCTCTGGTTGCCACCAAGTTCAGTTGCTTTACAATCCCCTAAGTACTGGCATCCATGCTAATAAGAGCAAGAAGCATGAGTTCGCCAGTCCAGTCTCGGTCTTAAGTCCAAAGTACAGTGACATCCACAAGGTTACATTTCCGCATTATAAATTTGCTTGACGCCTTGGGTTTTCTTCTTGTATCGATACTGTAATCATGGTTGCTTCGTGTTCAGCAGTTTTCTGGTTTTCCAAGTTCCGCACTGGAGAAGGCAACTAAATGGGACCCTGGGAGCTCAATGACATCAGAAGAGGTCTACCGATTCTACAGTCACTTGAAGCTTCTCGAAGACCAGGAACTGAACACTGTATCCACCATTTCTTCTCTCAGGACTGAGCTTGAAAAGGCTCGTGTCCGCGTTAGTGAGCTCGAGACAGAACGGAAGTCAGCCAAGAAGAAGTTGGATCAGTTCTTGAGAAGACTTGCCGAGGAGAAAGCATCGTGGAGGAACAGAGAGCGTGAGAAAGTCCGAACAATAATTGAAGCGATGAAGGCTGACCTTGATAGAGAGAGGAAGAAGCAGCAAAAAATAGACATCCTTAATTCCAAGCTTGTCAATGAGCTAGCTGAGGTCAGGTTAACTGCTAAGAAGCTGTTGCAGGATTACGAGAAAGAACGCAAAGCTCGTGAGCTCGTTGAGGAGGTCTGCGATGAGCTTGCGAAAGAGATTGGAGAAGATAAAGCTGAAATCGAAGCACTGAAGATCGAAGAGATGAAGATACGAGAAGAAGCT
Source organism: Wurfbainia villosa (assembly GCA_025175895.1). Taxonomy (NCBI): domain Eukaryota; kingdom Viridiplantae; phylum Streptophyta; class Magnoliopsida; order Zingiberales; family Zingiberaceae; genus Wurfbainia; species Wurfbainia villosa. Next base: position 138,898,245 of record CM045987.1, on the reverse strand, counting down.
GAAGAGGAGAAAAGAATGCTGCAGATGGCAGAAGTATGGCGCGAAGAAAGGGTTCAGATGAAGTTAATGGATGCGAAGCTGATTCTTCAGGAGAAGTATTCTCAGATGATGGAGCTAAAAGCAGATTTATATGCATTTTTAGCTGCAAAGAAGAGTGGACCTACGGATGTTGCATTGACAAGAGAAGCTGAGTTTCTGAAGGACAAAGTAAACTTGGTTAATGTTGAGGACATAAAAGAGTTCGTTTACCAGCCGCCACCTGCTTCCGAAGACATTTATGCTCTGTTCGAAGAACTCCAGCCGAGACAAGAAACTACTGAAGCAAATATCCAATTCCAACAATGCTGCGGTCTTAGCCCTAGCAGCCATGCCTCCAAGATTAACGAATCGAGTCCTGAGACTAACGTCTTTCTAGAGCATCACATAAAGCAGCATGCAGATGAGTTGATGGATAGCGATGAGGATGCAGAAGATGAAAGTGACTGGGAAACAATGAGTCATCCCGAGGAACAAGGTTCGAGCAATACACTGAATGGGAGCGAACTGTCTGTTAATGATTACCTTAAGGAAATCAATGCAGATGCTTCAGTGAGTGAAGCAGAATGGAAGGAGACTGGGGACGACAAACCAGATGCTGAAACTGTACTAGAAGTTTCTTCGACAAATGCGAAGTCGAGGAAAAAGGTGTCTTCGATACGTAAGTTATGGAGATCATCAATGCATGATATTGCAGAGATAGAAGCAGGCCGACTGTCGGTATCAGATGCAAGAGTTTCCACTGGTACACTCGCTTCGAATAATGGCGAAGAGCACAAGAAACATTTGGTGGAGCACGCAAATGGAAGGCTGACAAAAGGAGGAAGGGTCTCCAATGGTAGGTCATCTCCAGATATAGGATTAGGTGAAATTGGTTTGAGCCCGGGGAGCTCGGGACAGTGGAATTCGCCTGATTCACTGAATCCTCATATCGCTCGGGGAATGAAAGGATGTATTGAATGGCCACGAGGCAGTCAGAAGCATAGTTTAAAGGCAAAGCTGATCGAGGCGAGGATGGAGAGTCGAAAGGTTCAGCTGCGGCATGTCCTGAAACAGAAAATTTAGCATGTCAACGACCAATATGAATGAAACGCGAAAGTGGGCACATGATTGACATCGAGGAGGAGAATGTTCCTTCGATGAAGAAGCCTGAAAACATTCTCTTATGGATAGAATTCACCCTGTAGTTCACCAATTTGAGTAGTTTGATAAGCAAGGTCACTATTGTATATATATTGCGTAGACAAACTCAATTTTCAGCGTCTTTGAAATGTGTAATATTAATACATTAACTCTGCTCCTCCTAATAAATTTATCTGACTGGGATGGGATGATGGTAAAGTAAATATATATATATATATATATATATATATTTATACTCTTTGAATCTTTTTTTCTGTTTAGAAAAGTGCCGTGCCATAATTTAATTATGATATATATCGCAATTTAACTTTGCCATATAAATATACTCGTTAGAATTTCACCTATGCAAAAAAGTTGTAATCCATTAATTTAACGGTTTTCATTGGTCTATTTTATGATTATTATGAGAAAGATTTTATGAATAATATTTTTATTTCTTCCAAAATAAGATCTTTTCCGAAATCTATTTTTATTTTTGTGTCTTAATACAGAAATTTCACTTACATTGGATCAAGTATAATAAGTGGAAAATAGAACATTTACCTTGAGGATTGGGATCAAATCATCCTATAAAATCAGAATTTCGCAGATAAAATATTATGGAAACATATAAAAGTTTTTTTTTTCAATGTTCAGATATTGCAGTGAATATAACTACGGCCACAAAAATTGCAGTGCTCATGGTTTAATAACAAGGCTATTTATGCAGAGTTTTTTTTGTTTAAAAACATTAAATTATTATTTTTATAATGTTTTATATGTAATATACTTTGTTCTCACAAGTCAATTTTTATAGACGCTTTATATGAAGCGATGTTATAAATATGAAATTAGGCCGATTAATTATCACTGGTATAATAAATTAATTTACCTAGATTTACAATCTAAACTTTGACTCCCCGAGAAGTGTACAGTGTCGCGGTTTGTAATTATATTTATAAGATCATGATTAAATGTGAAATTGAATCTTTTAATCACACAACCAGAACTTCTAGATCGCTTTGTCCAATTCAGATTGCCTTTTGAATCCCCCCGCCTTTTCTGCTTTAATTTAAATATAAATATACAATAAAAATCTCTACTACTAATATAAAATCCGTCAACATTTATGAATCGCTGGGCCAAATGATTTTACGTTTACATACGATTATTTATATAATCCTCAAAAAAAAAAGACACTCGAAACGCGTAATTATCAAAAGTCCATCGACATCTTCTCAGTGGCGTCTATTTAAATCGGCAAAATATCAATTTCTCATCAAAAAATACAATTAAGCGTTACTGAATGAAGAATTTGAGAGATCAAATACACCTCTTCAAACTTTCTACGACAAAAAATGGATACAGATCGCGATGAAGGAACCAAAAATTGTAAATGAAAATCATAAGAAAAGAAATGTGGTCGAGCAACAATCGTAACGCCAACGGGAGGAGTGGCGACCGAAACGATATCTCGACTCGTCGTTTTTGCCCCCGCGCTGCTCTTGCAAAAGAGAATCGCTCAGGGATAAGAGCGTTCCCTCTTCCGAAGAAGCAGAGGCCACAGGTAAGACGCAGTGAAACAAAAAAAAAAAAAAACCAAAGAAGAAGAAGACTTAACGCGACGAAAATAAAGAGCGTCTCGGCCGCCTTGGAGCTCACGTCCGTGGATGGCAGAGCGAGGAATGAACCCTAAACTCGGATGAAGGGCGCATTTTATAGAGAAACATTTTAAAGGGATGTGCTTTAATGGGCTGTGGAAGTTGACACCTCTTAAGTCCGGCCCATTTAATGTAACATCTCCAGATGCTCTCTTAAATATAATTTCAAAACAATAAAGAAATTTGAGAAAATCCTGAGAAATAAGGAACCAGGATTTCAACACCCTGAATTGAAATAAGTTAAAATTAAAAAAATAAATAAATAAATCACTACACAAAGCTGAGATATTAGCCATGCGGGTTATGGATGCGGCACGATCTAAGCCGCGAAAAAAGTCACAACCCTGCTCGTAGTCGTCGCCTCATCGATTTCCATTGAGTATTGTTTTCGCGATTCAAGTCGTAACCAATCTATGCAGCCACAGTTCCTACACACTCAATGCGCTTGCCTGCACCCTGCTGGAAAGAGTCGTCCCCCCTTGCCCTATCTGTCTCTCTCGCTAGTCGGTGAGAGGTGGCGAGATGGCTAGATCCGGCCGCCACCTCCGGTTCGGAGGAGATAAGGCGGTGGATTGGATCCAGAGATGCGGCGAAGGCGGTATCTCCTATGCTTACATTCTCCTCTATATTGCCTTGTCCGGCGGCCAGATCTTCTTCAACAAGGTCAGATTCCCTATCCCTTGCATCTTTACTGGATAATTTTGAGACAGAAGTTTGATTTCCGGGGGTGGAAATCGGTTTCCTTTATTTTCGGCGTCGGAACCTTGGAGCTTCGCTATTGTGTCGTGCGATCTTCGAGCCTAGAATCACTTTAGGGTGTAAATTGGGAGATCTTGACAGTAAATTCGTTTATTAATTCACCAAGGTCTCTGCTTGATGACGTTTTTATTTCCCGGTAATAGTCAAAAGTCAGTTGGTGCTGGAGATCTAGATCTTAGTTTATCACCAACTGTAGTTTTCTGCTTTGCTTTTGTGCTACTCTGATGAAGGTGTGCTGATATAACAATATTAGATCTTGAAGTATGGTTCGGATATTTATTCTTATTATAAGCTCCATCTTCAATCATTAATTTAGGTACAATTGAGCGAACTAATATTCTGAATGAGGAGATAGTGACCTAGTTGTGATATGAAAGCAACTTGACTTGAAGTGAAATTTAAGTTAAGCTAGATAGTGCTTGTTCTTCGTAAATATGCTAAATTTGGGTCTCTTATTTAAACTCTAACTGATCTATTCCATTCTGTATGCCTGATTCTGGTTTTGTCAACTTTACAAATAAGAAAAGATATCTGATAAAAATTGAGCGGAATAATAGCACAGAGCATGTCAAAGGTGGTCTCTTCCCTGGAAAGCTTAGCTATACTCTCGAAGATACGATGATACAAGGAGGCAATCTTAATATTTTATCATTTGAACTTTAACTGCACCGATTGTCACCCTCTGGACAACTTGCTCAGTGGATCTGATGGTGGACTGGAATTGGGTAGATGACATTTTTAGATATGTGCATCAAGTAATGCATCAAAAATGACAAGCTGTCATTCGAAGATTGTGTACTTAGACCCGTAGCTTGAATTTGACATAAAAATAAACTTGATTACAGTAAACTTCGGATAGTAATATTCTCAAAATTCTGATAACTAATGTCCGTCCATCATTTTCTATTTTGAATGGATATTTTAGCTTTAAGTGCGATTGGGTTTTTTTTCTTTCTCCTGTCACCTTATTTCCTTCTTGGGTTTTCTTTCATCATAAGAAACATTGCTTTAAAGAACAAGATTCAAAAGCTGAGTTGGTCATGGTAACTCATGGATTGCTTCATTTGATGATTAAGTTTATTATTGTGATCTAGGGATGATTAGGAACCGAGGTTTTAGCAATAACTTACTTTTGCATGGCTAACTTGCTTCATTATTTGTGCAGTGGGTTTTATCTTCCAAAGAGATCAACTTCCCATATCCTGTTGCATTAACCTTCCTGCACATGTTGTTTTCTTCAGTATTGTGCTTTTTGCTCACCAAAGTTTTCAAGGTACTTCTTTTTATAAACTATTATATTTTGTTTCTTACACTCTTTTTCCTTAGTGAGGATTAAACATCATTCTTATTTGCCTACCATCAATAATTCCTAATCATTTGATACAGTTAAAAATTTCAAGATGTTTATTTTTTTTTGCCAGATTATAAAGATTGAAGGAGGAATGACTTCAGACATGTGAGTTATTCTACTTAATGAGAAAATAAAGTAGTAATCATTACATTAAATATTGCTACTATTTTTTATGATAGGCATGCCTTGTTGGAGATGAATGCTATTGCATCTTTAAATTTTCCTGGTTTCAGGGTAGCATTCTCTTTCAGTATGTTGTGCACTACAATTCCTTTTGAGTTTTGAGTTTAATTTCCTATAATAGCATGCTTTAATTCAATGCGCCATGTAAAAAATGTCATGCTATCTAGATGTCTCTGACTTTTCAGCTAAATCTAGAAAGTTCTGTAGCCCCATCTTTTCAGTCATTCCCTAAGAATAAAAATGTTGGTAGTTAAAACAATTAAAGCAAATTTAATGTAATATGAAGATGGAGAATACTAATATTGGTGCATGATCAAAAATATTACTTTTTGAGAATATTTTGATGTTTGTTCTACTAGATAATAAAATAAGGAAAGACAACTGACCAAACAACTGATCGAAATAATAAGAGGACAGGTTATTTACATGTTAAAAGACACGATGAACTTTGGCTCAAAATATTTAGCATGCTTAGAGGAGGTATCAATTTTGACTGACCATACTGTCAAGCATGGATAAGCATCAGACTGTAGCGATGATGGACTTTTCTGGGGGTAGATAGACTGTTCATGCATGTTCCATAGAAGCACATAAGAATGTATGTGTTATCGGCATCAATGTTTTAGCCAACATAATGGAAACATTCACTTTTTTAAGAAGCTATATAATTTGCATTGCAAGTTCATTTTAGTAGCTAAGATTATTTTCCAGGTGTTTACTTTGATATTTTTATTCTTCTGAGTGCGGAAGATTTTGAACTTATGGTTTTTGAATTCATTTTTGCCTTTTTTTTTTTAACAAAAAAAGGCAACAAACTTTTCCTTGTAATAGCTCCAGGATTTTATCAATCTATAATAGACAATAAAGGTATTACCATCTTAGGATTGGAATCTAGTAGCTTCGAACATCTCCATTAGGAGTCTTGTTGATTTATGAAAATTTTAAACATGATCTTATGAAGGATATCTGAACCTTTATTCATTGAAAATATTTTCTCCTATTTTGTATTTAACTATTGTAAAGTTTCCTGTCATGGACTTGCAAGATTATAGACTATATGATTCTTTTTTCTAGTTGCAACCTGTATTTGATCTCACATTTCGTATTTGGGACGTGCTTCTTGTGAGTCATCAGATATATCACATCAGTCATACCAATTGGTGCAATGTTTGCAATGACTCTTTGGTTGGGAAATAGTGCCTATCTCTATATATCAGTTGCATTTGCCCAAATGCTCAAAGCTACCAGTAAGAATTATTTCACCTTATTGCAGTTTGCTTTTCAATTATTTGATTTTCTTTTGTAATATGTATCAATGAAGGTTCTCTTGAGTTTTGCAGTGCCTGTTGCGGTGTTTTTTCTTGGGGCAGCAGCAGGCCTTGAAGCAATGAGTTGCAAAATGTTCACGATCATGTCTGTGATTAGCATTGGCGTAGTTGTGGCTTCATATGGGGAGATAAGCATCAGCTGGGCCGGAGTGGTTTACCAGATGGGTGGTGTAGTTGGTGAGGCTTCCAGACTAATCTTCATGGAAATATTTGTGAAGAAAAAGGGTGTTCGACTGAACCCGATATCAATGATGTACTATGTCAGTCCCTGCAGGTAGTTTTTTTTTTCTGTGCCTCCTAACAATAACAATTAGAAAACTTTTCTGATTATGGATGTTTGAATGGTTGTCACAGTGCTTTGTGCCTTTTTGTTCCTTGGATTTTCTTGGAGAAACCAAAGATGGATTCAAGTGGACCATGGAACTTCCCACTGATTACATTGGCCCTCAATTGTCTCTGTACATTTGCACTCAATCTGTCCGTTTTCCTCGTGATTTCTCGTACAAGTGCGTTGACAATCCGTGTAGCTGGAGTAGTCAGGGACTGGATTGTGGTGTTGCTTTCCGCTTTGCTATTTTCAGATTCCAAGTTAACTATCATCAACCTAATTGGTTATGGTATAGGTACGCGGTAAACTTCTTTTCTCATTCTTTAGAGTTCATTAGATTGTCTATATTATCTTTCTGAGAAGTTCTTAGCAATATGTTTTGCCTTAAGCATGTTGTTGTTTACAGCTATTGCGGGTGTCATAGCATACAACAACCACAAGTTAAAGAAAGAGGCATCCCAAGTAAAACCCATAGTCGATGATTTCGTTGCCCAAGAAAGATCACAAGATGTTGAAGAACAGGTAGCTATGCTTCCATCAAGAGAAGGTTCGTGACAGGTAACGTCCACATCTCAAGGCTGCTGAAGTATTATCAACTTTTTTCATACAAAGAAGGAACCATCGTTTGATCGTAAAACATGGAAAACTAAAATAATTAAAAAAAAACAGTGGAATTTCATCACAAGGAGAAGATCCTTCCCTTGGCCTCGCAATACTGGAGATTTTTTGTTCTATGCAAAAAATTTTGACTAGGGAGGAAAACCGGGAAATTTCATTTCTGAGAAGATTAAAGTTTCTCAGCAGTGTTGAAAGATTCTCAAAATTTTGTGCCTGTCAGATTCTGATTGTAAACCTTCATGAATTTTCCTTTTTTTTTCCCCCAGATTCTTATCTGAGTACATACCATATTATTGTATCTGCCTTGATTAGACGATCCTGTAGTTAAGATTTACTGCTAATATTGTTGCTTATATTGTCTCTTCTTTGGTTACCAGTTCTTTGTGCGTAGAAATTTTGAATAAATAAAATTCAGACTCCGGATATTGGGTCAGTTTCTCCCTGTTAATATTTACATCTGTCCATATGAAATTTAAATTAGTTATTTTTTTTAAGCAATGAAAATGATAAAATATCCTTAGAATTAGCACAATTTTTACACGTTGATTTGGATTCTTTTTGTCAAAAGAAAATGTTCAATTATCATTGTTGCTCCTAATTTTCTGGTCGTAAATTTTCCTAAGATCTTATTGCCTTATTGGCCATACCATTGTTAGTTATGTTTACTTGAAGCAAGGAGAGGAGAGGAGAGGAGAGGGAAAACGAAACTTCTATGGAATAAATGAAACAAAATGTAGATCATGAATCAGTAGCTCGATTGAAGTGAAGTCTCAAGTTGTCGAGTTCATATCAGCAGATGCTGGACAGGCACAGACGTGGAGAAATCTGGAAGAGTTAAGAAAAAGATGTTAAAACTTCCAGTTGTCCAGGTATGATTAATAAAATCTTCCCGTTATAGTTTGGCTATTCAGGCCAAAATTAACACCAAACATTTTTGTTTAAAATGAGTCATCCACATCGTTGTAAAGCTGAATTAAATAAATAAACCTTTCAGCAAAGAAATTAAGGGAATCAATGGATATGACAAACACAACAAAACACCAGTACCAGGAAAAATAAACGAGGCTTCGATTTATACAACAACATAAACAAAAGAGAATCATACGCTGCTGTGGCTGTTTGCTTGTGATTCTCTCTCTTAAAATATATTTCTACCGAACACAGAGGAATATCGCGAAGCTTCAATCGTCCTCAGCAAATGCGAACTGGATCCTCTTTCATCTGATTCATGAAAATAAGTTTTTCCCCTTTGCCATTGAATTCTTGGGTCATCTTCTGCTTGGCCCACGCGATCGCTTCATCTATGGCATCAGATCCTTCTCTATCTCCCATGCCATGTTGGTTGGCTTCGATCTGGTAGGAGGAGGAGGAGCTTCCTGCTCTTTGCCTATCCCTTTTCAGTTCCAGTATCCCATCCTCCGCTCCTGTGCCTGCTTTTGACAGCATGGGAACAAGAAATGCAGAAGACATTGCCGAGGATGGGGAATCATCGGAGCTGTAAGACCCCAGTGGCTGATCATCGTGGTTCTTGCGGAAGCTGGCTTCTAGGCTGATCGTCTCGGGCGGTGAGAAACAGCAGGAGAATCCAAGATGAGATCTCTGTCGAAGTAGTTCTTTAGAACTGTGGCCTTTGTCCTTGTAGTGTTTGCACTCCAACAAGTAGGAATCTGCAGGGTACGAATCGATGCTCCGTTCATCTCTTGCAGTGGCTGATGGAGAAGACACATAACCTTTTGAGGGGATCGTGATTGGCCTGAAGCGTAAACATAGTTTGAAAGAGAGGAAAAGTTAAACGGTGCAAATGACACTTCAGTAGATATAAACAAAAGCATTAATTAGTCCCTTGGATCATCATGACACTGGAAACAAAACCACTGCTAACATCATTAAGCGTAGAAAATTATGATAGCATGCATTCATCTGCAAAGTGAATCAGATATGATGACGAAGCTTTATTTCTGTTCGTGATGAGGCTTAATTATCGCATGAGTCTTAAACTTTTCCAACTAAAACAAGCATTGCAATCTTATATAGGATGCGGCATATACCATGCGAAAACAAAATTACTTTGAAAAGCAGGAATATACTGGTAATATTTTAGCTTAGGACTGTCATCGGCAAAAGTTGCAGATCACTCAGAAATCCTCAATAACGCCAACACAATGCGGAGAAATCCCCAACTTTAAAATCAATTTGACTCGTAAAAATTAAATTTTTTTTTGTGTTAAATGGCGCCTCGCAGAGTGAAACTTCGATGATAGCTCGAAATTTAGGTCAGAAAACCCTCTCTCCAGATATGGCATTGCAATGGAAGTCAGAGACCAAGAGCTTGAGTACCTGAGCTTAGAAGCGAAGGAAGAGAGCATGACATCCTCCGCCGTGGACGATACCGTCCAAATCGGAGCGGTGACTTCCTCCGAGCTCAGCGCCGATGACGACGACTTCGATCTGGAACTCTGATCACCAATGCGCTCGTTCCCAAATATGTCGTCGTAGAAACCCTCCACCGTGTTCACCATCCCCGCCCTCGCACGGGAACCGAACCCTCGAATCCCTCGCCCATCTGCCGCCCCGCGAGAGATCCGCCTCTGCCGGTTCGTCGGACGGAATATTTCACCGCAGATGTTCCCGGGCTTGGGATCGCCAGGCCGGTGGAGCTCGCCGGAGAAGCGGCACAGAAGGACGGTCCGCGGCGGCCCGCCGAAGACGTCGCGGAAATCATCTGGACCGAGGGCGGCGGCGCTGCCGTAGTCCTCCCAGCGCCTCTGCATCTCCTCGGCGGAGCGCCGCAGGGGGATCACGGATCCGATCGATGCTCGCCACGATTCGTCCATTGCTATCGCATCGCACGGATGGAACCGCGGGCGCCAGGCGATGTATTTATACGCGAGAATGAATCGATCCATCAGTGCAACTCGCATCCAGTCAACTAAATGATTAATAAACGAATATTTATAACTCATTTTACTATTTATTATTAATAGACTATCCCTATTATAAAATATATTGAAAAAAAAAAAGAAGCAAAATTATATGATGTACATTGAAATATTCTCTGTATCTAATAAGAAAAAGCTCATGGGAAAGAGGAAGTTACGAAGTAAAAGTAAAGGTAGGAGGAAGAAAAAAAAAACAAAAAACAAAAAACAAAAGCAAGCAAAACAGGGAGAGATGTTAAAGGAAGTTTTAATGCCCACTTTGAAGGAGACAAAGCGTAATGGAGATGGACGAACTAAATCATTTTTCTTGGGCACTTTTTCTCTTCCTTTTATGTGCCAATATTGTGGCTCAAACATATTATCATTCTTACTCCTATATTTACTCTGCCTTGATACAAACATGAATCAGAAAAACACCTTCGCTTTGATAATCGAGGAATTAGCCTGAAAGTCGCATTGACCTTTTTTTTTTTTGCTTTTAGTTAGGGCAGACAATGGAATGAGGAGGCCATGTGTTGTCCCCAACAGGAGGGAGACAGGGGTGTTGTTGACAGAGATAAATGTGTGTGTGTGTGTGTTCGTTGCTACTAAATGCACCCCAAATCTTTGGGTTCCAGTACACCTCGATCTCACGCGTGGCTCCTGCAAACTTTACAGCACAACCTGAAAAAGAGGAGGAAAAAAAAAAAAAAAAAGAAGTGTGCATGCTATGTATATTTTTTATTACCGATAGAAACTGAAATAACTTTTTTTATTATTATTTTGTCTTTGGAGATTAAATAGTCATTGTAAATGAAAGGGATTATTAGAGATGAGATTAATAATACTATCCTTTTATGAATACATGGTTTATTGTCTCTTCTTCTTCTTCTTTTTTTTTTTTTTGTCTTTATGTTTTATTTGTTAAAATGTTATAAGAAAAAAAAAATAATTACCTTTATAGTATTAAATACGTCAAGAAGGATGAAAGCTAAAGATACATTAAGACATAAAACACAAAAGAAGTGGCACCGAGTCAAATAATTAGAATTATCAGGAGACCACCAAAAGGGTCAAATTCTTTACCTTGAGCAAGGAGCAGATAACGAGAGAGGCCATCGAAGAGACGAACGGACAGATGATCGAGAGGCAGAGCAGCAATGTCGATGAAGCATCGGCACATATTGCTCCTCTCTGCTCTCTCTAGGAGTGACTGCATTTTTTTTTTTTGTTTTTCAGTTTTAAGCTGCAATTTTGTCTGCCACTCATTATTTACAATGAGCAATGAGACTTTAGCTAATTAAATAGTTAGCAAATAATTTTTCTTACGAGTCAGAAAGGGATTAATGAAGTAACGTCCTAAAGAGGTTCCCTGGAAACAATGAAACATCAAGACATACAGTTGAAGGAAGAGGCGCAGAATTGCTATTCTAAAAGTGATCCGATTCATTCACTGGAATCTAATGTTTTTATTTCTTCCAAAGCATTAAAAAATTAATGCAAGTTCACATAACTCCAATTATTGCATAGATATCCGACATTTTAGCACAGTGATCTTCCCTGCACAGCTTAATCTAATCCTCATCCTTGCCCGAGTAGTAATGGCGGAAGACAGAGGAGAAGTCCTTGAGTACAAAGCCTTCCTCACACATTTTTTTATAACTGTTAATGCAAACCTTTGCCGAGTAATGCACATAGCTAAATGCAAATGAACAAAACTGTAAAACTTCTTGCCGATGAAAACTTACATGCTATGTGCTTCGGAGGTAATCGGGCACTTAAATCCAACCTCGGCTGCAGCTGACATGGCCAGACTCAAGTCTTTCGCCTGCAATATCAGGGTTGCCGAGTGACGTAATCAGGAGAAAGAGCAGTGTCAATTGTTTTTTTACAGGTGCATGGCATGGAACAATGAAACGTAGAGAAACAATTTTTTTATCAGGGTTATTGTCTGACTCGTCGTATTTCATACCGACTCCTAATTTCCTTTGAGATAAAATACAACACAGTCAGTCTTTCAATTTTTCATATAAAAAAAGATGCACTTAAATTAACACTGAAGCTTTTGTTACGAGATTATGCTGTACGCTTTTAGCAGATCCTAAAGGTTTGTCTGACATGGACCTTTGGAAACTAGAATGACAATGAGCAAGTAGTTTGGCACAGTGCTACGGAAACAGAAATGTACCATTAGTTTGGATGAAAATCCGCCATCATAATTCCTTGCTGAAGGCACCCCTTCCATCACTCCAGGAACTGGGTTGTAACTATCACTGCTAAGTTGGACAGAATTAGAAAACATCGTTCAATTTCTTTAGGAACTTATGTCAAACACAGGAATAGCTACGATTTTATTAATCAAACAATAAAATATTTCTATTTTGTTCCTACTGTTTCCACTGCCTAATAATAAATATTAGATTTCATGTCAATTCCATTCCATAAACCAAGCACAATGTAATTGTATAGTGGCTGATACCAAGTTTAATTCCAATTGTTTTACCATAAACTGCGAAGTGCACAATCAGACTAACAAAATGTAGCCAACGAAACTTAAATTTCATTTGTAGGTTTTATACGTAAATATACAGGTAAAAGTTATGAGATTGGTAGAAATACCTACTCCAACAACGAGCACTTGAGGAGTTGAAAACTTTTGTCAGTGTACTAGCTGGGATTCCTAGATTTTGACCAAGAGCAAGTGCCTCTGAGATCCCAAGCATACTAATAGCCATTGCCAAGTTATTACATAGTTTTGCTGCCTAGAGACAATAAAGCACACCAGGTATATGTGAAACAGATATAGGAAGACATTGTTGATAGAAAAAAAAAGTATAAACCCCTTCTACAGTTAGATATTCAAAATAGGAAACTAGATGGGCATGCTGAACTATAAAGGGATTTGATCAGTTTTACACATTAAAAATGGAGCAACCAACTGATGGGAGAATTGTTTTACACATTAAAAATGGAGCAACCAACCGATGGGAGAATAATGACAAACATATCACTTAGAGCCTATATTGAAAAGATGTAATGAGTTATTTGGCAAATCCATCCTAAAATGACTAAAACTTTGCACACTTTCATATAAGCCCACAAAAAATCCCAGCATTCTCCCACATGGGACTGAGCGAGGCACTTGTGCTTCAACACAGCATATGGCTATAAGATGTTCATGCTTATACATATTCACAGGTCACACCCAACTAAGGGTGTGCACCGCTAGTATATGATTTTGAAATGGAGCAAACTCCCATATATCCTGAATGGCTAGTCACTTAAAAGAGGAACTCTTCATAAAAGCCCTCGAAGGATGTCATACTTTCTCGCTTGGGACTGTCGGGTGGGGCACTCATCCTTCAACACTACCCAAGCATAAGACTCATGAGCAATCAGCTTTAATTGGTAGTGTTGAACAATAAGTACTCCATCCTACAGCCCCACATGAGAGAGCATGGAGATTCTTCGAGGCTCATGTGAAGGGTTTCCATCCTCCTAAGCAGCTAATCTGTTTTGGATGGAATGGGCTTTACCTCACTCCAACATGTTATCAAAGAGGCCCACACCTAGGTCTAAAGGAGAATGCTGAAGCATGAGTAATCCTTGCACATGAGTTGTATCGAAGGATGGTTGGTCCACTCCATAGCCCATAGAGACACAACTTACAGTAAGATTAAAGAGTATTGAAAAAGAAAATAAGCACCTTCAGCAAATGAATGCAAAAAAATTGCTTGCACAAACCAGAATAGGTGGTTATCAAGATATTGCTTAAAAGCTGATTATCAAGGTATCGCTTGCATGAGAAATATGATTTTTTCACTCTGTCCCAACTGAACTGACAGACAGAAGTAAGACCTCACAAGAAGAGTATAAGAAGAGAAGCAAGCTTACAGCACCATTGCCATTTCCACCACAATAAATTGTATTTTTACCCATAGAAGAAAATAGTGGCTTTGCTGCTATATAAGCCTCTTCCATACCACCAACCTGCATTACAATAAACACAATCTGAAGTTTATCATCCATGAATAACAATGCCACCCCAGCAAGAAAACCATCAAGGATTAGTTTGAGGAATTTTCAAAAAGGTAGAAGAAACATTTTCATACTATTTCTGTAACTTTAGAAACTAAGAAAATGGAAGTGAAAGAAAAAAAAAGGGTTTCAACAAGAAAAAATACATTCAAATATTTAACATCTTTAGGAGGATAGAGTTTGACTTCAGATAGTTAATGAAACACGTGAATCATGCATTTTGGTACCATGAAAGTAAGTGTCCCTGCTTCAGCAGCAAGAACACCTCCAGAGACAGGAGCATCCAGCATAATGGGATTTTCTACATATCCTGAAATCAAAGGGCATCAATGGTTGTGCATAGAAGAAGAAAAAGAGAGATTAAAATAAGAAATTGGATAGAAGATTAACAACTAGAGTGAATTAATGTTGCAAAATTTCTCATGACTACATTAAATAAGAAACATGAGGATTAACGAATCGGGATTATTCTATTGCTTAACAACTAGAAAACTTTTACTTAATGAAGGAAATGATAATTTGCCTCGCCCAAGTCTAGCGCATAATATGCTCATGCATATGGGCAATAAGGCCCATCCCAAAAGAAAGAGAAAACAGTATTCAACAAACATAAAGTTAGATCAGAGTGTTCAAACATTGTTTTTCTTTTTACTTCTGGTAAAGATCAATAATTCAAATGACTAAAAGAAAAAGAGGATATGATAGTATTCCTTTAATCAGTAATGGTAAGAATTTAATACTGGAAAAGTTTATCCCAATGCTTTAGCCATATAGTGTACTGTAAAAGTTGAAGCAATACAGTATCATAACAGATAAGACAAATGCATGTGAACTAGATGACTTTTCAAATGAAGTCTACGAAGGAAATCAAATAACTGTATTGGATAAAAACCTTTCTTTTCTTTGAGAAGGTATTTTGAGATTTTATTAGAAAGAACACGGGATGTCTGTGGGTCTATTGTAGAAGAATCTATAAATAGCCAAGGTCTCAAATGACTTCCAGAACTTAGCAATCCATTTTGACCAGTATAAACATCCAAGACCTGTGGCATAATCCCACAATGACACAATTAGCAGGTGAACAATAAAAAGAAAGATGAATTATTTAAATTAGTTTCCTGGAACATCTTGCATTGCAAATCCCAAGTGACATAAACTACACAAATTACAAACATAATTGTATCCTTCTTCTTGGAAAGAATTTCAGTTACTATCATGCCTGTGTTCTCAGTTGTTGAAAGAACTTTATCATAAGCCAAATTCTAATGATTAAACAAAAAATATATTAAAATATACATAGTTAAGCAGGAAAGAGTCGAAATCAGGAAACATTCGACATTCTCATAATGTATTAAACCAACAAAATCTTCTCTGTTATATGAAAGGGTCGAGATTCATTAGAAATTATCAGCAATGTCCCCATCTAAAAACATAAGTGAGCTTTTGGAAGACCTGTATGTGCAAAGCATCCAAGATTCAATGAGAATGGAAATTAAAACAGCAACCGGTGATTTTTAAACAAAAATAAACTGGCACTTCTGCATGTGATATTCCTGTAAACATTCTAAAGGCCATAGCAAAATCTCAGCGGAAGCATAAATGACATCTGATATGCATTAAGTATTGAAGGTCAAAAGAACTGACTAGGGAATAATGCAAACGTAAGGGCTAACTTAGTAAAAAAAAAAAAACCAGAAATTAGATTGTAAATGGAAACATAAATTACTCACATTGGAGGAGGAAGGAAGCATTGTGATTACAACATCGCTAGACTCTGCAATTTCACCAGCTGTTTCTTTTGTACAAATTCCTTTGTCAGAGAACTTCTTCATTGCAGCAGAATTACTAAAAATCATCCAAAGTCTCAGTTTTTGTACATTGCACTAAACTAAACTATCACGATTAGAAAGTTATTATTGATGAATAAAGCATGCAATAAGATATTGTGTAACATCATTTGAATCAGTGATTGTGTTTAATAACTATTACACACAAATAAACACACAAAGAAAAAAAAATTGATATAGCCATTACCAGAGATGCACATGTAGAAAATTCAAAATATAAGAGAACTAACACCTTGAGTCATGTTGATGCACTAAGACTATATATTAGCAGTCATTATATAACTATGTGGTTTAATTCCAAGAAGACCTTATATGCCAATAAATATTGAATTTGATTGGAGCTTATTCCATCACAAAATGATTAATCACATCTTAACATAAAACCATAATGTAGCACCACACTTGTAGACTAATGAGAGTACACATCCTAGCTTCAACAAGAACATACAAGAAAATAGATAGTTTACATGTCATGAGCGGCGATTTTATATCCAGCATTTATGAGATTGCTTGCCATGTGGAACCCCATATTTCCAAGTCCAATGAACCCAACGCTCTGCACCAACATATCAACCAGCGAAAAATCTAGATAAAATCTTCCCAAATAAGTCATTTTATCTCGATGATACAGAAAACAATAGATAGCACGAAATAAAATACCAGCTTTAAAAAAAAAAAAAAAGGCCGACATAGTTAGATTCGCGATCAATGCGCAAAAATTAACTGATTAACTTAATCCAAATATCACATACAGTTTCAACTAGCACCTATACCACAAAAAGACCCCAATTTCAAAAATGAGAAAGGGAAACACGTTAGGGTTTAAAAGTTCCAAAGATGGGAGGGCAACTCGCCTCCACTTGGGCCGGAACAGCGGTCGAAGAGAAGTGTCGGGCTTGCGAAGATTGAAACAGAGAGAGTAGACGGAGATTTCTCGAAACGATCTTGTGACGTCGGAATCCCAAGCTGGCCATGGCCGCCAATCTCCGCTTCCACCGAGTTGGGACGAGCCCGTTTTATTTATTCCATAAAATGCGAGATGCACAGTCATTAATTAAATATTTAAATTACAGAAATTTCTTTTTTTGCACCCCAGAGTTTACTGATCCCCTTAATCTGATAAATTACATACATCTGCTTCCTATTTTGAAAACCATCCTTTTGGAGCAGAATTAGACTATTTACTAAACTTTTTTTTTTTCCTTTTAATAAATAAGGAAAGTCACTCATGTTATCCAAAAAGATAAAATAAAGTAATTATTATTAAGATAAGAAATTTTGAAATTGCTTAATTTTTTAGGAATATATATATATATATATATATATATATATATATATATATATATATATATATATATATATATATATTATGATGAATAAAAACTCAAGAGTTAATTTGTTTTTTTAATTCTGACAATAAATATAAATGACTGTTTTGCAATTTTTGCGGCTCTTACACCAACTTAAATATGGTCAACAGTGAACAAAATATGAGGAATTAATAAGACACCTTCCGAAATATATATATGAAATATGAATCGACCAAAATAAGACACCTTCTGAAACCCAATCGTCTCATTGCAAGATGCATGAAACGAGGGGGAAAAGACCGTACGTGGACTAAAGAAAAAGAAACCGGTTGCCTTCGACATCACTGCCTTAATTCCATGACCCTGGTCCTCACCCTCTTTGAAGAGAAGGAAATGAGAAAGAGGTGGAACAGATTCTAGACGCAATTACCATGCGAATCCTTTTCTTATATGCTTCGTGATCGCTATTCATGACTCTAAAGAGGAACTGAACCCAATACTGTTGGACCTAAAAGTTGATAGCTTGTTGAATAATATATATATTTTGAGGGCCACTTTACGCCTTCACGAATCCTCCACTCGGAAGGAGGCAACTGAGCTGCGCGTCAAATTGGTGAAAAAATTAAAAAAACAAGTGGAAGTGGAGAAGGCACCTCATTTTGCCTTTTTTTTTTAAAATTTTTTTTTGAATATTCCTTTTTATGTTTGCTTTAAGGCCTAGAAATTAGAGCGAATATATGCATTGTTTAAGCAGGATCATAATGGAGAAGCTGAAGAAACCTGCTCAGTTCTTGCTCTTCCTCCTAGTGATCTCATCCTTTATTTACTGGGTTCAGTCGACCAAAGATTCAAGTATTTTCCCTAATCTTATCGCCTTTGCTCGTAGAGAAATTCTTTTTGCGTTGCTGAGTCTGATCAATTTCCACAGTCGCAGTGACCGACGCCATCACAGCAGTGGATAGATCAACAGGAGGCAGAGCTGGTGCAGCGACCGGCGGCAGCGGCGTCGGAGGACACAACAGCGGTGCCGCAGGAGGTACTGAAGGAGTTAACACCGACAACACCGGTGGATCAGGGCAGTCAAATATGGGAGCCACGAGCTCAGACCAACCAAGGAATAATGATGACGATCGCAGCCATAGAAGCGATGCTGTAAGGAGCATCAGTTTCCTCGTCCACTTCATCTTTGCAATCGTCGGGCTCTCTGTTGTGCTGCTCTCGCTCTCGTCTCCTAAGGAATAAGATGGTCATGGTTCTCATTTAGTTAGCTAGTATTTCATGATTGATATATGAAAGGTGAAATACATTTGTGTTATATATATATATATATATATATATCCTGCACTGTTTAAATGATGTGTGCGGGTGTGTGTTTTTACAGTTTTTCCTTTCTCTTTTTTTTTTTTTTTTTTTGTGTATTTTTTTATTTTGTCATATTGTATTGCTTGTGTTTTGTTTGTTGACAAAAGCAACTAATTGTGAATGAAGCCAAAGTATGTAATATCAGAATACTTCAATAGTGCTGACGAAAATGATGTGTATTCAGCAATAAGAATATTAGAATATGCAACTCAGTCTCTAATTATATATATCCATCTTCGCAGCTGTAGATGAAAATATAACAAAAGATATATCAACTTTCACAATCAATAAATCTTGAAATCAAGGAGTAATTATATTTCTAGTTGTTAAGATTTTATTAAAAACAAAAAAAAAAGGTCAGCTGCAAAATTTATTTGCTGAATTCAAATTTATTCTTATAACGAAACTAAAGAAACCAACTTAATTATTCTATTAAATCAACTAATATTTTTTTTAAATATTTCACAGTAAATAATTTGACAAAAGATATATAACCAAAAGAGAAATTGCCATTTCATCTATATATATATATATATATATATAAAGATTTTTGTAATCGTTAAAACAGTTTTAAAAATTAAAAAACTTTGACTTCTAACGCCGACTGCTAACAGTTATAATGGATAACCGAGAACTATTTTATTAAATAGTCAATAGCAATTGAGAATGAATAACGAAATTTTAATTAAGATTATTTGGATCGTTTTAATTAAAAAAAAACAAATAGAAACTAGATGTGAAATATATTTAACATTGATTATCCCAATTTATAATTGAATGCTCGACTCATGAGATATTTCATTAACATATCCGAGAATTATAAAATGATTTTTTTTAAATAATAAATATATTGATCAATGGCTCTCGACAAAATTTATTGTCAAGTTAAATATTAATTTTTTATATATGATAGATGGTCATGAGCATCTAATCACATTTAAGTTTTAGTTGAAATTGGATATTAAAGATATCCGCGCCTTGCTATTCTTAATATATATTATAATTAAATATTTTATGACGGTCTGTTAAAAGATTCATATATCATTATTTTTTATTTTCACATTCAATTTAGTTTTAATTAAATTTATTAAGCATTAAAATAAATTATGTTGGACTTTTCCGAGCCGCAAAAACCACTTTTTGCGTTGCGGAAACCTCGGAATCCCCGGCCACGGATCCGTGCGAAAATATATATTAAAATAAAACATGTATGTGCTTACTAAACTCCCTAGATCTACCTTAAATCTAAGAGGTGAGATCATTACCCTCGATGTGACGCCCTTCCCTTATCCCGCTCATCCAAAAGTTCGTCGGAACTCGAGAGTGTCAAGTGCACACTCCTCTATTGGTATCCACACAAGCAATAGGTAGAGAAAGAGACAAACTTGAGTGTGCTAGCACTCCTAGAAGATCTCGGCAAGATGAGGAAGGAGAGGGAGAGCTTGAGAGGAAGAGCACCAAGGAAAAAGATGATGGAATGAGTAACTCACCAAAATGAATTCATCATCATAGCCCCTAAAGTGGTCGGCCACTTCATGGAAAGGGGGTTACATGCATGCATGTAACTCCCATAACCCTTGGTCTCCCTCATGATGTGGCACCAATTGACCAAGTCAATGATGATGTGGAGCATCATCATTGGCCGACCATGCCAAGTCATCATCATGACATGACATTTGGTCAAGTCAAACTTGACCTTTCATCTTCCCTCTCAAGTCAAGTCAAACTTGACCTCTAATCTCCCATGGTTGATCAAATCTAACCACTTGACTCAAGTCAATTTAATTTAATGAATCTCTATTCATTTAATTTAAATTGATTCGATGAATCTAATCTAAATTAGACTCATTCAACACTTGAATCAACTTGAGTCTAACTCAATTAGTTTAATTTGGATTACTCTTAATCTAATTTGGTTCATCCCATGAATCTAATCCTCATGGTTCATCATATGAACATAATCTCCATCTAATTGCTCTTATGTATGTGACCCTATAGGTTCTTGTAACGTTGGCAATGTCCCTAAACGGATTTAGGAACATAAGCAATGAGCGGTATCTAGCAACACATCATTGCTACCCAAGTTACAAGAATGTTGAGCTTCAACATCACCTTTGTGACTACTAATTGTGACTCTCACAATATGTGACAATGTCCCTCTATCCTTGACATCTAGATTGACCAATCGAGGCATAGACCGTGTCATCCTCGATACAATCTAAATCTTGATCTCCAAGTAAACTCACTCTAATTAAATGAGCTCAATATCTCATATTGACTCATTTGGGTATGGCCATGCACTTCGTGGTCTCACTCTATCAAGAATATCGATGTCACCCCCGTCATATAGGAGGGATAGATCTCATCTACATCACTCACATCCCTCCGCATAATTTGTTACATACCCAGTAATCGCCTTTATAGTCCACCCATTTACGGGTGACGTTTGACGAAGCCAAAGTATGCAACTCCTTATGTAGGGAACCATGGTGACTTCATGTCTAAGGACTAATAGTCATACTAATAGCCACATGAGAAAGTATATGACACTCATATAACGATCCATGATACTTTCTCATAGCGGGTCATTCAGTATACATTCTCCAATGCATGCTCATGTGTCAACTTGATATCTCATATTCATGACTTGTGAGATCAAGTCATCGTGTTGACCTACATGCTAGTCTCTACACATTAACATTGTCCCTGAATGTTAATACTCGACTAGGAATGATTAAGAGTAGTGTTCTCTATATCATCTCATTATCGATTCAACCAATCGATTGATATAGATAAGAACCTACTACTCAAGGACATTATTATATTTAGTTATTTGACACCAATACAAGTAAATATAATAACCATGTCTTTATAAATAGGAATATGATACAATAAAGTCCATACAACAATCATCACATGATTGACTCTAGGACTTTCACTAACAATCTCCCACTAGCACTAGTGTCAATCACCGTAGTATCTAATACCCAATGACCTAGTGTGACCATCATGCTTTTTCTGTGCCAAAGCCTTGGTCAAGGGATCTGCGATGTTAGCCTCTGTGGGTACTCTGCAAATCTTCACATCTCCTTTATCGATAATCTCTCGAATGAGATGGAAGCGCCGTAGTATGTGTTTGGTCCGCTGGTGTGAGCGAGGTTCCTTAGTCTGTGCAATCGCTCCATTGTTGTCACAATAGAGCTCTATGGGATCTACAATGCTAGGAACCACCCGAAGCTCAGTAATGAACTTGCGGATCCAAACTGCCTCCTTCACGCTTGCCTCGGATGCGATATACTCGGCTTATTGTAGAATCGACAAGCGTGTCTCGTCAACTCTTCCAGCTCACAGCGCCACCATTCAAACAAAACACGAACCCTGACTGTGATCTATAATCATCCTGGTCAGTTTGGAAGCTGACATCGCTGTAACCCCTTACAGCTAGCTCCTTATCGCCTCCAAATATCAAGAAATATTCTTTAGTCCTTTTCAAGTACTTAAGAATATTCTTGACTGCTATCCAGTGACGCTCACCTGGATCTGACTGGTATCTACTCGTCATGCTCAAAGCATACGAGACATCAGGACGAGTACATAGCCTGACGTACATGATAGATCCTATAACAGATGCGTAAGGGATCTTATCCATGCGGTCTCTCTCCTCTCTAGAAAAGGAACTTTGAGTCTTCGAAAGACTCACACCATGTGACATCGGCAGAAGTCCTTTCTTGAAATTCTGCATGGCAAACCGAAGTAATACCGTGTCAATGTATGTACTCTGACTTAGGCCAAGCAATCTCTTAGATCTATCTCTATAGATCTTAATGCCTAGAATACAGGCTGCTTCACCTAAGTCCTTCATTGAGAAGCACGTCCCGAGCTAAGTTTTCACAGACTGTAGCGAAGGGATGTCATTCCCAATGAGCAGTATGTCATCCACATGCAATACAAGGAAGACAATTGTGTTCCCATTAACCCTCTTGTAGACACAGGGTTCATCTTCATTCTTGATGAAACCAAACTGTTTAATCGCATCATCGAATCGAAGATTCCAGCTCCGAGAAGCTTGCTTTAGCCCATAAATGGACATTCGCAGCTTGCATACCTTCCCAGTATGCTGTGGATCTACAAAACCCTCAGGTTGTGTCTTGTACACATCCTCGAGTAAGTTTCCATTCAGAAATACGGTTTTGACATCCATCTGTCAGATCTCATAATCGTAGTATGCTGCAATAGCAAGCAAGATCCGAATGGACTTAAACATCGCCACTGGAGAAAAGGTTTCATCATAGTCAATACCATGAATTTGCTTGAAACCTTTAGCTACCAATCGGCCCTTATAGGTATGCGTAAGTCCATCCATGTCAGTCTTTCTCCTAAAGACCCACTTACACCCAATGGGTTTGACCCCTTCAGGTGGATCAACCAAAGTCCATACTTGGTTAGTGTACATGGATTCCATCTCGGATCTCATGACCTCTAGCCATTTCTCAGAATCTGGGCTCATCACAGCTTCCTGATAGGAGGTAGGCTGATTCTCAATGAGCATAACGTCATCATGGTCAGACAAGAGAAATGAGTATCTCTCAGGCTGACGACGTACCCTATCAGACCTGCGAAGAGGTAGGTCTACCTGAACAGGTGGTTGTTCCACAACTCTTTGTGAAACAACCTCATCACCCATAACACTTTGTGGTTCTTGTTCAACCTCCATCAAGGCCTCAGTGCTATGGTCCTTATCTTGAATTTCTTCAAGATCGAAGGTACTCCCACTAGTTTTTCTAGAAACAAAATCTCTTTCTAGAAAAACCCTAGTCTTTGCCACAAACACTTTATGCTGACTGGGAATGTAGAAGTAATATCCCTTTGTATCCTTGGGATATCCAACAAAATAGCACCTATCGGATTTAGGTCCCAGTTTGTCTGAGACTTGACGTCGAACGTAAGCCTCACAACCCCAAATCCTCATGAAAGATATCATGGGATTTCTCCCTATCTATATCGTATATGGTGTCTTTATCACAGTCTTAGATGGTACACGGTTAAGGGTAAAGGCTGCTGTGTCTAGAGCATATCCCCAAAAGGATATAGGAAGATCTGTGTGACTCATCATAGATCGTATCATATCTAATAGGGTACGATTCCTCCTTTCGGATACACCATTCCACTGTGGTGTTCCAAGAGGAGTGAGTTGGGATAGAATCTCACACTCAGCTAGATAGTCACGAAACTCATGGCTAAAGTATTCTCCACCTCGATCTGATCGAAGTATCTTAATACTCTTACCAAGCTGGTTTTGTACTTCATTCTTGAATTCTTTGAACTTTTCAAAGGATTCTGATTTGTGTGTCATGAGATACACATAACCATATCTACTGAAGTTATCAGTAAATGTATAACCACCTCTAGCAGCAACATTGAAAGGACCACATACATCACTATGTATAAGTCCTAATAAATCTGTTGCTCTTTCGCTGTGTCCACTAAAGGGAGTCTTGGTCATCTTGCCTAAAAGGCAAGACTCGCATGTCTCATATGATTCAAAATCAAATGAGTCTAGCAGCCCATCCTTATGGAGCTGAGATAAGCGACTCTCATTTATGTGACCTAAGCGACAGTGCCAGATATAGGTTTGGTTCAACTCATTTGTCTTGAACCTCTTGGTACTTATGTTATAGATAGGGTTCTCTAAGTCTAGAAAGTAGAGTCCGTTCATTAGAGGTGCACTACAATAGAACATATCATTTAAATAAACTGAACGACATTTGTTCTTTATTATAAATGAAAATCTTTTCTTGTCCAAACAAGAAACTGAAATGATGTTCTTGGTTAAGGCAGACACATAACAACATTCATCTAATTCTAATACAAGCCCAGAGGGCAGAGATAGATCATAAGTTTCTACAGCAACAACAGCAACCCTTGCTCCATTGCATACTCGTAGGTCCACCTCGCCCTTTGTCAATGCCCTGCTATTTCTCAGCGCCTGCACATTAGTACAAATGTGAGATGCACATCCAGTATCTAATACCCATGATGAAGAAATAGATAGATTGACTTCTATAATATTTATACCTGAAGTAGAAGTCTCACTTCTTTTCTTCTTAAGATCTTCCAGGTAAGCTTTGCAGTTACGCTTCCAGTGTCCAGCTTCCTTGCAGTGGAAGCAAGCCCCTTCCTTGGCTATCCCTCCTTTGGGTTTAAGTTCTTTGCCTTTGCCCTTGGCTTGGGACTTTCCCTTACCTTTAGGCTTGCCCTTGCCTTTCTTTTTCTGCACCATCAAAATGGTGTCAGATTTTCCCTTCTTAAGGTTAAGCTCAGCAGTTCTCAATATGCTGAGCATTTCAGGCAATGACTTATCAATTTCATTCATGTTATAATTCATGACAAATTGATTGAAGGCTTGTGGCAAAGATTGTAAGATCAGGTCAGTGGCCAACTCTTGGCCAAGTGGGAATCCCAGCTTTTGTAGGTTCTCTACGTACCCAATCATCTTGAGTACATATGTACATACGGGAGTCCCTTCTTACATTTTGGACCCAAATAATGCCTTAGAGACTTCATATCTCTCATGTCTAGCTTGTCCTTGATATAGTTGACGAAGATGTCCAACCATATCATAAGCATTCATGAACTCGTGTTGCTTCTGAAGCTCAGAGTTCATGGTCGCGAGCATAAGACATGACACATCTAATGCATCATCTTGATGCTTCTTGTAAGCATCTTTGTCAGCTCGCGAGGCAGTGGCAGGAGGTGCCTCCGGAATGGGCTGCTCCAGGACGTACAACTTCCTTTCTTGGGTGAGAACAATTCTCAGGTTCCTGTACCAGTCCAGGAAATTTGCTCCATTGAGTTTGTCCTTCTCAAGGACAGAACACAGAGAGAGAGTGTTCGTGTTTGTCGACATAGTTATCTACAACATACAATGCAGAGAATTAATATCATATTCCTTTTATCATTTAATTAGGCCTTTAATCAAATGATGCTCCCACTAAATTATAGGAATTTTGTAGAATCGAGTTATTGATGTGGTCAAACCACATTACTAGATTCATACAAACTAGCTATAATTCTTGTGGGACAAGATCCACATCATACTAAGCCTTGAGTTAGCTTTGGCTAAATTGCCCAAGACTTAGTACGATCGGTGGGTAACACATTACTGATTACATCTCTATGCAACTCTTGTTTATAGGATCAAGACCCACATTTACAAAAGACCTTGAGTTAGCTTTGGCTAAATCGCCCAAGATTTAGTGTAAATGCGATCTTAACCTATCTTTCCAACGATTGGAATATGCTTATAGTTCTACTCGATCCAATTGAGTTTAACTAGTTTTGCTCAATCTAATTGAGCTTACTCTAACCCAAGCGTGATAGGCGGGACCAAGATTGTCCCTCCGCACCCTACCAAGATAATATGCGTTGCTCTGCTTTGACAGATTCAACAACAACAAATGATCGAGGTAGTGATGGGTATCAAGGCTCGGTAGGCATTTTCGAGTTGATTCGATTATGATCTAATCTAATCGTAATGTGTATCTTATACGCATTTAGGCCTTTATTATCCTATATTAGCATGCATCACATACATACAAGCAAAATCAATTATATATATATATATATATATATATATATATATTTATTTATTTATTTTTTTATTTTTTTATTTTTTTATTTATTTAAATGTGATATAGTCATGGCCCTACTACGATCTTCTTAAGCCAATGAGAAGATCGGACGGTCAACCTAAGGCTAGCATCTTCTCCAAGCGCTTCCTTTGATCGCCATGTGTCGTCGTCACCTTTCTCGTAATCTCGTATTTGAGTGGACTTTCCACCGCTCCATTTTGTACATTACAAATATGAAACTCGAGTTACATTTGAGTCTAAAACTATTTACAACTAGAATATCAAAAGAAGAGGTACGACGCGCAGGTCGCATACATTATACAACACGCACAACCACAAAACGGCACGCAGGCCGTATTATGAATTACAACACACATAATCCAATCAAATTGGGGTCATTGAGCCATGACAATCACAGAATTATACATAATTCTAAATTATATATTTTTACAGAAATTTCTATAATTTTTCCTAATTTTTTCAAATTAATGAGTCACCTCTCCGTAACGGTCCCGCTAAGCCGTTTCCGGGCGCGATCGCGGGACAAAGCCCCTTTCGGGGATAGGGGCAGCGCCCATACTCGCAAAATTTACTTTGCGAGTGTATCTACTGCGATCCTACAGCGACTTAAGTCGCTGTCCCAAAAACCTAAAGCGAGAACTCGCTGTTTCGGAGAGTTTTTCTCGACGGTTGAAGCCTACAAGTGTCCCAATACTCGTTGCTTCGACTCTTTGAGAAAAATACCAAAAAATTCTATAAAATTAGGAAATTTACAGAAACATATAAATCTGTAATTTTTATATCTAATACAAAATTACAAAAACGAAATACATACATGCTTCGCACGTGGCTCTGATACCACTGTTGGACTTTTCCGAGCCACAAAAAACCGCTTTTTGCGTTGCGGAAACCACGGAATCCCCGGCCACGGATCCGTACGAAGATATATTAAAATAAAACATGTATGTGCTTACTAAACTCCCTAGATCTACCTTAGATCTAAGAGGTGAGATCATTACCCTCGATGCGACGCCCTTCGCTTATCCCGCTCGTCCAAAAGTTTGCCGGAACTCGAGAGTGTCAAGTGCACACTCCTCTATTGGTATCCACACAAGTAATAGGTGGAGAAAGAGACAAACTTGAGTGTGCTAGCACTCCTAGAAGATCTCGGCAAGATGAGGAAGGAGAGGGAGAGCTTGAGAGGAAGAGCACCAAGGAAGAAGATGATGGAATGAGTAACTCACCAAAATGAATTGGAATGGACACTTCATGGAAGGGGGTTACATGCATGCATGTAACTCCCATGACCCTTGGTCTCCTCATGATGTGGCACCACTGATAAGTCAATGATGATGTGGAGCATCATCATTGGCCGCGCCATGCCAAGTCATCATCATGACATGGCATTTGGGTCAAGTCAAACTGACCTTCATCTTCCCTCTCAAGTCAAGTCAAACTTGACTCTAATCTCCCATGGTTGATCAAATCTAACCACTTGACTCAAGTCATTCATTTAATTTAAATTGATTTGATGAATCAAATCTAAATTAGACTCATTCAACACTTGAATCAACTTGAGTCTAACTCAATTAGTCTAATTTGGATTACTCTCAATCCAATTTGGTTCATCCCATGAACCTAATCCTCATGGTTCATCATATGAACCTAATCTCCATCTAATTGCTCTTATGTGTGTGACCCTATAGGTTCTTGTAACGTTGGCAATGTCCCTAAACGGATTTAGGAACATAAGCAATGAGCAGTATCTAGCAACACATCATTGCTACCTAAGTTACAAGAATGTTGAGCTCCAACATCACCTTTGTGACTACTAATTGTGACTCTCACAATATGTGACAATGTCCCTCTATCCTTGACATCTAGATTGACCAATCGAGGCATAGACCGTGTCATCCTCGGTACAATCTAAATCTTGATCTCCAAGTAGACTCACTCTAATCAAATGAGCTCAATATCTCATATTGACTCATTTGGGCATGGCCATGCACTTCGTGGTCTCACTCTATCAAGAATATCGATGTCACCCCCGTCATATAGGAGGGATAGATCTCATCTACATCACTCACATCCCTCCGCATAATTTGTTACATACCCAGTAATCGCCTTTATAGTCCACCCATTTACAGGTGACGTTTGACGAAGCCAAAGTATGCAACTCCTTATGTAGAGAACCATGGTGACTTCAGGTCTAAGGACTAATAGTCATACTAATAGCCACATGAGAAAGTATATGACACTCATATAACGATCCATGATACTTTCTCATGGCGGGTCATTCAGTATACATTCTCCAATGCATACCCATGTGTTAACTTGATATCTCATATCCATGACTTGTGAGATCAAGTCATCTTGTTGACCTACATGCTAGTCTCTACGCATTAACATTGTCCCTGAATGTTAATACTCGACTAGGAATGATTAAGAGTAGTGTTCTCTATATCATCTCATTATCGATTCAACCAATTGATTGATATAGATAAGAACCTACTACTCAAGGACATTATTATATTTAGTTATTTGGCACAAATACAAGTAAATATAATAACCATGCCTTTATAAATAGGAATATGATACAATAAAGTTCATACAACAATCATCACATGATTGACTCTAGGGCTTTCACTAATAAATTATATATGTTTTATGAATAATATTAGAGACTCTAAGTAAATATTGTAGGGGCTATATAAGAGTATTTTTCTTAAAGAAAAAAAAAAGGAGAAAATTTAATAAACAAAGAGACGTGAGCAAAGTTTAAAAAAAAAAGGAAGTCTTTTATATCAATTGTCTAAAAACTAAAAAAGTTTTTTTTCTCATAGCAATTTGCTAAAAAGATCAAGGAAACTTTGAGCTAGAAAAGAATAAATATACATTAGTTTTTGATTTCCTACATTCGATCAGAAAACAAATTTTAAAAATATTAATTTTTACAAATTTATCATGCTTCAATCGTTGTTTACAATTTTTTCCTTGCCCAAACTTTCACATTCATGAACAAGGTTTGAGTTAAAGCATATTGACATTTGATAGATCAAATCTTGCAGGTGGATAGAATTTGATAAGCTTAATCTTTCAGGCGACAACTATAGATAAATCAGAGGTGTGAATTAACTCTTCCTTCTTAACTAAAAAAGAAAGGGCCTATTTCTGATGCGAATACACCAACAAGTTGGTGATGCATTGGTGTCTTAAGATTCTAATTAACACCCATTATTGGGTAAAAGAGTAATGAAAAAAAAAAAAAAAAACCTCAAGAACCAAACTCTAATTGAATCAGTTAAGGTTAATTACAAGAAAAAAAACAAGTTCTGGCAGTGTTCTCCAGATTTCTGAGGATGCATTTAATTTACTACCCATTAAGAAAACATACTTTAATTTAAGCAAAACACATTAGTCGAGCTTCATTGAACACCATCCCATGCTTAATCTTCAGGAAATAATTCAACTCGTGCAAACAAAGTGTTTCTCATATCAGGGAGTATTAATTTATTTGTGCAATTACTCGATCCTTCTTCACCATACACTGCACTGAATCTCTAGTGTGTTTCTCCTCTGCAAGCTCTTTCAGTCCGCTGATGAGCTCTGCTGGTTTCTTACAAATTAAAGATCACTTTTCTTTTCTTTTTTTTAAATATCTGAGTCATGGTCGGAATTAAAGAAGAGTGCCTCCCACATCTGCGAGATCTCTGAGAACTACAGAAAGGCCATGGCCAAAGCGAGCTTCATGCCACAGGTTGTGAAACTAATGCAGACCAAATCATCCGGAATCCGAGAGAAATCCGCAGAGATAATTGTCAAGTTGCTATTTTTCGGTCGAAATCTGAGAAACTTCATCGACGACGAGCAGAATGTGAGGCAGACCACGAGGTGTCTTGCTCTCGAGGAAACGTCAGTGGCGAAGAAGCATCTGATCTCGGCTATAAAGCCAGTGGCAGCAACGGGAGGAGGAAGTTGATGAAGATTGAAGAAGCTCTCTCTCTCTCTCTCTCTGTGGAAAGGCCTAATGGGCCAAATCAACTGGCTTAAGTGGATTGGGCCAAATCAACTGCCCAAACAAGTTAGGTAATAGGGCTGGCGGACCAACCGAGTGAATGAACACAAAATCTAGGCCTGATGATCCAGCAAAAGTCAGCGGCACAAGATTCAATAGTCAACGAAAGATTGTTCAAGGCCGCGAAATACGACTTGGCCTTCGCTATTCACTATGTTGTCAACTTCAATTTGTTTGACCTTTTTGTTGGATACATTTTACACGGGAAACAAATCCCCGAAAAAATTTAAATTTTATTAATCTTTGACCAATAAACTAATCCACCAATTGCTTTTAAAAGAAAAATTGCACTCGCCATCATCTCTTTAATTAGTAATTACCACAAGATAAGCCATCAGCGATGAAAAAAAAAACAGGTCAAAAGAGATAAATTTCTTATTTTATTCCTTGTCAAAGTAGTTTCGGATTTTACAGGATGACAATTATTTTCACTTAATTTTTGGATTTTTTATGCACCACTTTGACTAAGCGAACGTTGACAAAACCGTGCCGAATATTTTAATTGTTGATTTTTTTTTTTCAAAAAAAAAAAAAAACTTTTACGATCGTTTGTTTGACTTTTACACAGAGATCACCGACAACCGGCAGCTGATCAGCCTAATCCACCACAAGGCTTTTGAATTATTGGGGCAAAATAAATAAATAAATAAATAAAGTCCGTACATAATACTAAAAGAAAAAAGAATTAATTGGTCGCTAGATCTTCATCGATATTTCAACGTTTAATGGTTACCTTCGCCGTGCTTGTTCATTTGGCAAATGAGGATCGAATAAGCAAAATTCCTTTTTAGTAGAGTAAATAGATTTTCAGCGGCATTAATATCTTTTGTCTGGATGACATTAGCTTTCGCTAAACATGATAAATGAGACGGATTAATCATGCAAAGAGAGAAATTAGCAAACGAATAAGAACATTAAAAAGTTAAATTCAATTGTTTATTCCATTGCATCCATTTATTTTAATAGAGGATATCCGTAGAATTTGATTATAAAAAAAAAATCAATTGTTTATTCCGTAAATATAGTTGAAGATTAATTTTGAAAATGGATCTGTAAAATATATATATATATATCGTATTTTCGAATTCGTAAGAAAGGGTTTTTTTGGTCATTGCATTGTTTATTTTATCTTCCCTATTAATTCCTTTCCCTTCGTTACCTTTCTCCAAAACACACTCCCTTCCAAAACCTTCAACGCAGTCGTCGTCTTCTTCTTCCTCTCTCTCTCTCGGCTTGCGGCTTCTGGAGTCTATTAATTATCTCCTCCTCCACTTCAAAATTCGCTCTTTTATCCATGGAGGTGGCGGAGGAGTTGCCGGAGGACTTCCGGTGCCCGATCTCGCTCGAGGTCATGACTGATCCCGTCATCCTCTCCTCCGGCCACACCTTCGACCGCTCCTCCATCCAGCGCTGGCTCGACTCCGGTAACCGCACCTGCCCGGTCACCAACCTCCCTCTTCCCCCTTCCCCTTCTCTCATCCCCAACTACGCGCTTCGCAGCCTCATCTCCTCTTTCCTCGCCGCTCGCCGCCCTTCCCACTCCGCCGCTCCGACCTCCACCCTCACCTTCCTTGGCCGTCTCTCCTTCCCCTCTGACACCGCCTCCCTCTCCTCCGTTCTCCGCCTTGCGCAGTGCGGGGGCGCCGCGGCCCGCCGCCTAGTCACCGACTCCGGCGCTGTCGCCGTCCTCCTCCGACACGCCGCAGCTTCCGACCAGCCAGACCTCCAGGACCTCTCCCTCCGGGCCCTCCTCCACTTCTCCCTCGATGGCGATGACGCCCGCCTCGGCCTCGTCGCCGAGGGTGCCCTCGACCCCGTTGTTGCCGCCCTATCCCCCGGCTGCTCCTCTTTATCCGCCCTCGCCTCCACGCTCCTAACTAGCCTCGCGGTCGTCGAGGTCAACAAGGTCACCATCGGAGCCCACCCCTTCGCGATCCCGCGACTCGCTGCGCTCCTCCGCGACGGCGACTCGCGGGAGCGGCGGGAAGCGACCACTGCCCTATACGAGTTGTGCAAGTTCGCGGACAACCGCCGTAGAGCTGTGCGCGCCGGCGCTGTGCCTCCGCTTGTGCGCCTCGTGCGCGAGGGATCTGAGAGGGCGGTCCGAGTCCTGGGTCTCCTTGCCAAATGCCGGGAAGGGAAGGATGAGATGAGGAAGACGATCGGATTCGTGAAGGCATTGGCGGAGGCTTTAAGAGCAGGGAGCCCGAGGGCCATCGAGCACGGCCTCTTGGTGCTCAACTCGGTGTGCTCGGAAAGCAAAGACATGGCCTTGGAGACCATTCAAGTAGGTGGTTTGCAGCTTTGCTCTCATTTGTTCTGCGACCTGAACCAGAAGACGAGAAAGAACGCCATGGAATTGGCTCTCACTCTGCAAAACGCGAATCACTATTCTTGAACTCAATTTATCATCGCACCCCATCAATTCTCGGAATGCTTCATTCAAGCAAACATAGGTTAGTGAATCTACATGCACTTGCTTTCTTTACTTCAAAACTCACGCCTGAAAGTAGCCCCCCAAAAAAAAAAAATTATACATTTCAAAATTTTTCTTTGTTGTCGCCAGAGTTCCTTCTTCATACATAACTCAGGAATCCGGAGGCGTTGCAGCAATAATTACTAGTGTTTATATGTTGTAAAGCATGTAGGTTGTTAGCTGAATCTCTCATGCTTCAATTAGAATCCTATCACACACTGCTGTTGCTTGGGAAGATGTACTCGCATATATAGTTCAGTGGTTTTTTTTCTGATTTATTCCATTTTATTTCGCTCTATCTTCGCTGAAATGTTTATCATGTACTGAGTTGGCAAGTAATATATTTTGATGCTCGCTCCACTTTAATGCTACATTATCTCTGACTATTGCTGATCAGACATTAAAATTCTCTGTGGTTATTACATAAAAATTGTCTTTTGATTGGATTCATTGAGATTTCGGTCAGTAGATCAATGGGTTGTACCAATAGTTTTTATTGGAACTTCAGAACCTTTATGGCTTTCTTTTGTTTGTTGCAGTGTAATTTAGGTCGAATATGGGAGCCGGTATATGAACCATATTTTTTTTTTTTTGGAATTCTGTTCTTATTTGGATCCTAGTTTGAATGTACACTAGCTGATGTTTTAGTGCCCTGGAACATTTCAGTCCCGACAACTGAATTAGCAAGCTTGCTATTGCTTTCAATGTGCCTTTGTATATTTGGGAATCTTAATTGTTTGAATCGCTGGTTTCTTGCCATGACAAGAACATGAAGGACATTTTGAGTTTTAACATTAGGTTAGCACAAGTAGTGTACATAAATTTGTTCCTGTTATATGTGGTTCTTATAACTTCAGGATAACTTGGTCTCACAATATAGAAAAACCAAAACTCCAATGAACTACTTTTGTCAAGAGCTGCTCATTCATTGTTACCCTAGTCAGTTTGTTTTTGTAGCATGTAAATCATGAACGGTCTTATGGATTACAAAAGGTACTAGTACTCGAAACATCCGATCCGCTAGAAAACAATGGCTCAACACACAATGGAAAGACATATTTACTGGCTCAAACATGGTTGGCAACTGAAACTGAGCAATATTTCATCTAATCAGACGTTTACCAAGTACTATTTGGAAAGGTCAATACTAGAATGAATTAGCCAATGGACCACATAACACAGTAGATAGAAATATTCTGTTAAGTTGGAAATAAATGGGTGATAAAACTGGAAAGAGCGTTGTGCAGGTGTGTGGGCCTTCCAGACAGCAATCGTTTTGGATCTGACCTGAGTCCATTAGCGTAGGAATTAATTTTCTGCAGTAGGTTCAGTAATAATTGTAGCCAACTGGAACTACAATCTGCTCGAGACAAGTTTACTTTCGTTAAGAATTCATTTTTCTTGTGCTGACATCTCGATCACTGAATGTGAGGACAATGTGCATCTGAGGGCATTGAATATTATACAAGAAGAATGATCAAAATGTTTATTTACTTGAAAATGTTAAAGAGTTGTTTTGTTCAATATTGTCAGTTCAACATATATATGTTCGTCCTATGTGCTCCTGAATTGGTTCGACTTGATCGCTCATGGATAATGTTCATCTTTATGTCAGTCAGCTCGTGGGAGAAGGAAACCAACCGATAAGAGCAAGGAGTTTTGCAAGTCGCCAGTCTGAAGGAATCGAACAATTGTATGTATCAAGACCTGGCACAAGGAAAGGTTGGTCTGATGGACTAAATCCGACATGCTCGACTGCGTAAAGCCTATTGGGGAACTCAGCTAAAAAACATGAATCGGGAGGGTCTCCTGAAAGTGAAACATCCATGTAAATAAGTAAATAAATGTCTGGTTGCTAAGTTTTGCAGTGTCATGTAGCAAGAGATTTAATGGTGATATTGCAATTGGTTTCTGCATTCATCTATCTGCCATGCCTGTTTGCTGCACTGATCGAGTATGTATATATATTGTTTAAATAATATTAAATTCAGACATGTTAAAGGATTATTATGGAAAAATAAGGGAAAAGTGATTGATGCGGTAGATGAATTTTCTAACCTCCTTTCGAAGATAAGGCGTACGTAGGAAGTTTGGGGTTTTTTCTGACCGCAACAGTAATAAAATACGAACCGAAAATGCGAACGATCAAAACAGAGACACAGAGTTTTACGTGGTTTGGAATGAGAATTTTTACTCCACGAGAGTAAGCTCTTCCACGAGCTACGGTGCCAAAGCAATTTCACTATGAACTTTTTCTTGCATGGAAAAAACTTCCAGAGGTGGAGGGAAAAAACCTCTTACAATTAACTCAATATACAGATATTGAAAGAATGGATCTCACTACTCTCCTCGTCTCCTTCCTCCTCCAGCGATGCGGTGGCTCTCCCCTTCAAGGGTGCCTTCGTCTCTCATTGTTGGAAGTTACGGATCCCCTTACTCTCGCCTTTCCTCTGTCTTTTATCCTCCTCTTCTTTCCGGCCGATTATCACGTAACAAACACCTTCTATCGTCGTACATGTGGTCATTTTACTTATCTGGAGAATCATTCTATTACAGAGATGAGGAGTGGAGACTCCTCCAAATATTATGTGGGATCCTAATCTGTTATGCAATAAACTCTTATAAACATTTTGGGAAATATTCTATCCTCTCCTTTTCACCCTTTTGCCCTTCGTAAAATTAATCTAAACCTACCACTTAGACTTAGCATAGCTCTTAGACTTTTTATCTCAGACTTTCTATAATAGCCTGAGTCGACTCTTATACTCTCCGTACAGAATCAATCTCTAGACCCATTCTGTCGAGGTAATTCCCCTGACCTATCTTATCGAATTGGTTCTCTCAAATTTATTCTGTTAAATCAGTTATTCGGTTCGGACAGTATTTTTCGTATGAGTTCTTTCATTTCACTTATAGAAAAAGATAACAACAGTATGCACAAAAAAGCAATCTCTATCTAATTGTTAATTACTCTAATATAATTTATAAAAATATATAATATATTTTAGTATTCAATTGCGTATTGATTAAAACTAATTAGGTGACTGCAAATTAAACTGAGGACAACTAGTTAAAAAAGATTTTTGACAGAAGATTATAAAATATATATTAAGAGCACCCATTGACCGTGGATATAACACATGAAATAGAAAAATAATTTGACCAAGATTAATACTTTTTAAATAGTAAAATAACATATATTTTTTGTTATTTTATTTTTCTCACGCACTCAATGAATTAGTTGGTCAAAATCTAAATTTAATTTTGTGCCGTACGTTTCTTAATTGGAATGTACCTTTATGTTAATTTTTAAGAATTTTTAAAATCGTCAAAATAATCTCCATTCTAAAATTTATTATCTAACCAACTGACATGGTGATATATAACTATATAATTAATATTATTCAAGTAGGGATAATAACGTGAAATATACAAAAGATTGATCTTCCCGAAAAAGTTTTATGATTAACACGGTAATAGAATTATATTAATGAGCAAGGATCAATTTTTAAAGATCATAAATTTTTCGGAGTATCTATTCTTTTATCGTATTAGTCCTTGAATTGAAGAATATATTCTCTGTGATTTATTTTTTTCGTGTTAATTGTGAAATTGATTGACAGAAACATTAGGACAAACGAAATAAAATATACACCAAAAAAAAAAAAAAATTAAAATTTTAAAAAGCATTTTAATGCATGATCATGATCTATCTTTAAACCCCATTTTTTAATTTTAAAAAACATTTAATCTAGAACATGTGTTCGTGGCCTTCAGCCCACCATTAATTCCCTCTCGTCGTCTCCCAACATCTTAAGCCACTTCCATTGTGTGTGTCAAGTGTCACCCCTCTTTGTCCTGTGTTCCATCTCCCTCTGTTCATTAAATTTCTCTTTAAAAATTAAGTGTGAGTGCTAAGCGAGCAAGGGGAATATTATAGATTTTTTTATTATTAATTAAAAGAGTAATTTTTATGAACAATAAGTGCGAGAGAGGAAATGTGTGGGGGTGAATTTAAACCTACATGAGTTTTGCATTGCCTGTATACAGTATATATATGGCTCTCTCCGTGACTTAGCTTCATCAATTTGTGTGCACCAGTGAGATGGAGAGCAGCAGAGAGAAAAGGATTGTGGAGTTTTTCAAGGCCAAGACTCTTCTCGTCACCGGACCAACTGGGTTTCTGGCTAAAAGTACATTCTTTTGTATTATTTTCTCATCGTCCTTGCATGTTTCATTTACGACAAAATATATAAAAGACGAAGAAGAAAACAAGCAAACACAGAAAGTGAGCTAGCTAGCTAGTGTTTAATTTGACGATCGACGACGTAACTTGAATCTCGTGTGTTTTTCTTTCTTTGTTTTTTCTTTTTTGTTTTCTGAACGAATCAAGTATTCGTGGAGAAGTTGTTGAGGGTT
This sequence comes from Wurfbainia villosa, assembly GCA_025175895.1. Taxonomy (NCBI): domain Eukaryota; kingdom Viridiplantae; phylum Streptophyta; class Magnoliopsida; order Zingiberales; family Zingiberaceae; genus Wurfbainia; species Wurfbainia villosa. The sequence continues at coordinate 138,860,783 of CM045987.1, read as the reverse complement.
CAAGCAGACGTGAAGAGGGTCTTCCTCCTCATCAGAGCTGCCGACGCTGCATCAGCCACGCAACGTCTTCAACATGAGGTACGTACGTACGATTTATGTTTGTGTATACATGAACGCTTAGGTATGTACGATTTATGTTCGTATACATGGACGCTTAGATAGCGTTTGATTCTTAGAAATTTTTTTATTTTCTAAAAAAATAAAAAAAATATATGAAAAATGATGTTTGATTTATGGTTTTCATCTTCGTTTTCTAAAAAAATAAAAGAGTATTTTTTTTTAAAACTAAAAAACACATAAAAAAAAATTACTTTATATTTTCTGAAAAAAGAAAAAATAAAAACGAAAAATAAATTTTTTTATCTGAACAAACCCCCTTAGTTTTCTTACGTTCGCTCGCAAGAAACTCTCGATCATTACTCTCCTTAAATTATAGCAGTGCTCTCGAATGAAATGAAGAAAATTAAATAAGCTGGGTACGTGGATTCTAACCTGGATCAATTTTCAGATATTAGGGAAGGAATTATTCAAGGGCTTGCAAGAGAAATATGGCGACGAATTCCAGTCATTTGCGACGAGCAAATTGTGTCCTGTGGCTGGAGATATCGTTCATGAGAATTTAGGAATTCAAGATTCTAATCTTCTAAACAAATTGTGGAAGGAAGTGCAAATTATTGTCAACGTTGCAGCCACCACCAATTTTACAGAGAGGTAATTAATTAAATTTAAACACACACAGAATAATATTAATTGATTATTAATGTTATATATCAATCGACCTAAATACGCAGATATGATGTTGCTTTGGGCATAAACGTGCTCGGAGCTAAGCAAGTGTTGCAGTTTGCAAAACGATGTGTGAAACTCGAAATGTTTCTCCATGTTTCAACTGGTATTTTTACCTTAATTGTTTTCCTTAATTTATGCGTCTGAAATCATCGATCAGATTTATAATCCAAACTAATAAATACATTAATTAATTATTTTCCCCAGCTTACGTATCTGGTACTGACCACAGTGGACTCATACCAGAGAAGAGATTGTTAATGGGCGAAACACTTAAAGGATCAAACTCTTATTATTTGGACATTGAAGCTGAGATGGATTTGGCAGAGAAGAAGAAGGTGGAGCTGCAAGCTGATCGTAATCTCACTCCACAAGCCCAAAAACTCGCCATGAAAGAGTTGGGCATGCAAAGGTTAATTAATTTAAGTAAAACTATATATATTATATTCTGAATAACGAATTACTTACTATATATATAGATAAAACTAATCAAAATTGCACAATATATATGCATCCAAATTAAAGAGCAAGGTTTTTTGGGTGGCCCAACACTTACGTTTTCACCAAGGCAATGGGTGAGATGGTGCTAGGACATCTGAGGGGAGACTTGCCTCTGGTCATTCTGAGACCGAGTATCATTACGAGCATCCTTAGAGATCCATTGCCTGGTTGGATAGAAGGCATAAGGTCAAATCGATACAACTCTATATATGTTCATCAGTCCATTTGAATGGTTGACATTTATATATATATATGCAAATTATAACTGGTTGGTGCAGCAGGACTATTGACATCTTCATGATGGCTTATGCAAATGGAAAACTTCAAAGTTTTCCAGGAGACCTTGAGTTGACCGTAGATTTGGTACTGTGTTAATTTATATATGTTGGAAACTCTATATAACAATATATATTAATTGACCATGCATGGATATGTAGATACCAGGAGATATGGTAGTGAATGTTATGATGGCAACCATGGTGGCTCACTCAAATCAGCGGTCTGAGTTCATCTACCATGTTGGCTCCTCCACGAGAAACCCTTGTACTTATGATTCTCTATTGCAGTGTTGGTTCGATTATTTCTCTGTCAATCCCCGAACAGGGAAGGATGGAAATCCGCTAACGATTACTAGAAAGATGACTCCGAACAATAGAATCGCCTTCTTAATTATGATATACAAGTTGTTATTACAGGTGATTATATTTATATATATATATATATATATATATATATATATATATATATATAATATGATCTTAATTATAATTAGATTAGTGTCCGGAATGATTGTGTTTTTAATTTGATTATATATTTATGTGTTTTATTTAGGTACTTCAACTTATTTTTTGTCTAACTCGTGGATTTGTATTTGGACGTCTACACGATGAGCTAAATCGCAAGTATAAATATTCGAAGCTTCTTATCGATCTCTTTCAGCCCTACTCTTTCTTCGAAGGCCGGTATATATGTTTGGTTTTCCTCCACAGTAAAGAAATAATTATGAAAACAATTTAATTAATATATGATATTCACATCTTGTGTTTGGGTGTAAGGTTTGATGATTACAACTTGGAAAAATTAAGGGTGGCGATGGGAACGGAGGAGGAGATGTTTGATATGGACTCCAAGCACATCGAGTGGAACTCTTATCTCCACGACATTCATATCCCAGGCATTCTCAAATATGAATGCGAGTGATGATTAACTATTTTATTTAATCGGATGTAATTTTATGAAATTAATGTTTGTATAATTGTATGTGCATGGATCGATGTACGGGTACGTACGTATATGCATTTTCATGTAACGCATGCATCCTTACTTATACAATTCGAATAAAAATAATCCTTGTGTGAGAAATGTGTTATTATTATTATTATTATTTTTATTTTTACACTTGCTTACTCGACGATGGATCGGCTGGCCCACTGGTTTATCAAATGGAATGGCAGGTTGAAAATGGCGGAAATAGTAAGCGAAAAGTACGATCATCGTCAAATGCGGCTCCGGTTTAGACCCGCTATTTTCACCTTCGGTGACCCGGCATCAAATTCAAATTTTAAATAGGCCCACGCCGCTTGCGAGGGGAGGCCCACCGTGTACTTCTCGTTGTCTCCGCCTCGTTTCCTCGTCGTCTTCGTCTCCTCCGGCGATCTACAAATCTATCGGGCTTCCATTATTTTTCCTCAGGTAAGGAGTTGAGTTCCACCGTGATCTTGTTTCTGTGGCGTCGGATATGAGTGATTATCGGGTATGTTCTCGACCATCGTCTGCTCGTCGTGTTTTCTTTACATGGGATTGTATTTGAGGTCAATTTAGTGTTCCTCTAGGTTTTCGCTTTCGAGTATGGATCCATTGTGTGTTGCTTTTGTGGGGTTAGTCGCTACTGCATCGCTGCCCTTTTCCCCTCTTTTGGATTTTACTGCGGAAGATGATACTTGATTCTGTTCATTTTGGTCGCCATTGAGTTCTCGTCTCGTTCTCACTCTACGTATGTGATTCCTAATTGTATTTTTGAACTGGATACGAAGGGAACCTGCGGGTAGCCTTTGTGTCATTCTCATTCTCATTCTCACTCCCTTCCATCATTGTTCCTTGGTTGGTCTGAGTTCGTGGCTCCACAATTTGGTTACCCTGATCCAGAATTTGAACTAATTGAACCGGTGTTGTCGGAGTTAACTCCTTTCAGCACTTCCTGAGCCACTGTTGTTGTGCCACCGGTCGCTGCACCACCTCACCTCAGGCTCCTGTTAACCTATCTACTCCTGTACGTGATGGTGTTGGTCACTCCAGCCGCTTCATTACATTACCACATTATTCAATTTGACACATATATTTCATTACACATCTATGTCGTTATTTTGTTAGTTAAATTAATGCTGTTAATAATTATAGAGTAAAATGATAAAATATTAAAAATTGTAAAGGTGATTTGGTAATTATATAACTTCAAATGATATTTTTTTTGAAAAAAAATGAAATATATATATATATTTTTGTTTCTTTACCTTTTAGCCAGTCAATCAGCCATGGAGCTACCTCATGCTCTTATTTATTTTTACCGCTTTCTTTTCTTTCTCCTTCTAGTGCAGTGAAGCAACCCTAGATAATCTTTATTTTCTCCACTTCTCCTTCTACTGAACTAAAGTTCCAAAACCTTTAATTTTGCGGAAAATAAAAATAAGAACTTAAAATTCAAATCTTGTATTTTAAGTAGATTGATACAATATTAATGTCTTACAAAATTTTGATTAAATACTTTTGCTCTAATAATCAAGAGTATGCATGTAACTATAATGATCATATTGTGATAAATGGAAGTGAAATCCAACCTTTTCATTAGATTAAATATCACAAATCTTTTAATTTATCGAGTAAATGGAATAACAATCATGAACAAAGTTAAAACATAATTACATTGCAAAGGCCTCGAGCCACCACCAGGGAGTACAAAATTCTTCAAATATGGAAATCTATAGCTGAGAACTAATTAAGAGGGCATAGAATTACTGGAAAATTCTCAAGGTTTACAATTGCGCATCCTTCACAGGAAACACACGAGTTTGGTAGGCTCAATGCCAAATTAGTTACCTTGCAATAATCGGTTTGCGAAAGCGATGCTAGCATTGAGTCAGGAAAGGGATACATTCTTTCCAGTATCGCTTGATCGCATCCACAACCTTAAAAGAGAAAGCCTTGTCCTCAGGGTAATATGCCATTGGATCAGAAAGTAGAGAGGTTTGAATACCGAGTGCACCTTCTAAAGTCGCATGGAGACAGTATGCTGAGTATGTGACATGGTAACCTCCTTCTTGGACAATTAACAAGCGTCCCGTCGTCGAATGCCCTTCCGACAACTCGCGTACTACTTCACCAATCTTCCTATAACCTGCCATTGTCAGGCATTGCCTTCCATTTGGATCAAACTGAAACAAAACAGAAGCTATCAGTGACATGATAAATCACATATGGCAAACAGACTATCTATAATTAGTTTTCCCTGGATCATTCTAATTAACAATTATTGCAAAAAGAAATGAAGTGTCTAGGTCGAAACAGCAAAGGCTAATTCTTCGAGAAGAAAAATCCCTTTTTTCAGTTCACTATTGTTCATAGTTCATATATAACAAATAAGTAAATAATCAAATTGGTAATATGAAGAACAAGGTCCCAGCACAGTGTTATTGTTGTAAAAAGAGATGAAGTTTACTAACATCAGTATCATCATTCAACAACTCACCGCACTAGAATCTTGCCCGACGACCAGAACAATAAGATTGGGTTCGAATTTCTGAATAGCTGGAACGACGAGTTCATTCATTGCATAACCGTAGCCCTCATCGCCTGTCCCATTGGGCAATGGTATATTCAGATTATAGCCAAACCCACTTCCTTCACCTAGCTCATGGATAGATCCATCCTGTGGATGTGATGGTCCCCAAGAAGCATGGTTCATGTGAAGGGAGATCGTAAGAACATTGCCTGAGCGATAAAAACCTTCCGCTGTACCATTCCCATAATGCACATCGATATCAATTACAGCAATTTTTCTGCAGCCGGAATCTAGAGCAAGTTGTACGGCGAGCCCAGCATTATTCAAGAAGCAATAACCATCTGCTCTACTAGGCTGTGCATGGTGGCCTGGGGGCCGCACTAGGGCATATGCGAGGTTTGCATTTCCATCTAATATATGCTTCATCGCCGATAATGTGGTTCCAGCAGCCAACAGGGCAGCACCCCATGAACCAGGATTCATGAATGTGCCAACACAGAGTTCTTTATGTCCGGCTACATTAGCTTGCACCAGTTCTTCAATGTACTCTAAAGGATACAGAAATGGAAGGAAAAAAAAAAACATTTCGAGAGCGTAAACACTAGACTGATGAGAATTACTTTATGGAATAATTTTAGCAAATCTGTAGCATTGTAGCAGATAAAGTCAGCTTAAACAAAATTAAATAGTTCAATTTATGTTAAACATGAACAAGAAATCAGAACACCCTGCTAGTCTAAGATTCATGAATTATCAATCAAGCATACGCCAACCAAGAAGAATAAAATCAGCCTACAATACTTCCAATCCCGATAATTCTATGGATGATGAGCAAATGTTGTTCTCCACTTCTCTGTACCTCAGAGAGGATGCATTTCTTGTGCTAAAAAATCACTAAGCACTATGATCAACACTACCATTAGAGTAGAAAAGGTTGCTATCATTCCTAGACCCACACATCTGATTCTCTGCATCTTGGCTTCTCTTAACTATGAGAAGTTTTCCCCCCTTCCTCCAATTTCTGTTGCATCTTTTTTTCTTATTCTTTTCATTTTCCTTCAGAGTGCAACTACGTTCCATTTCATCTCAAATAAATTGTGGCAATGTTCATACCATCATAAACAATAAAAGAGATAATTGTGATAAAACTTCACAGTACAACAAAAGGGAAAGTATTGTCTATAGTAGATAAGCATCATTAGATCAACGGACTCGAGAGAACGCAGTGAGCATATAAAGATAGTTGAACATGCAACATCCATCAGGCAATTTGGATGATAGCCAAGCGAGAAGTCGACTACATTGTTCAACAGATATGAATACTGAACTTTCTTTTAATACTTGCATTAAGCATAATATTCGTATGAAAAGTAATTGTCGACATTGATGGCTCAGTTTCAGATTATGCGCTTAAAAAAAATCATAAAAAATGACATTTGATTTAAAGATTAAGAAAGTTTCGAAGTAACGTTATTAGATACATCCAATTCCACAGGCTTCACCCTTTTTAGCACTAGCAATATTCAGAACAAAAAGCTCCGAGTGATCGTTTTTTCATTAAAAAAAATGACCTTTTTAAGTTTTTCCGGACGAACTAAACAAGCAAAATGCGAAATAATTCACAGGCGCGAATGACTAAATAAGCTAGGTCAAGAAGAGGCAGTACCAGGAGTGTGGAAGGAGTGGAGTTCCGAGAGATGGGCAGGGCGGCCGGAGTGCCATGAGATAAAGGGGGCTAGGGGGCCCTTGCGGAGGATCGAGACCATGTTCCTCACCCGGTCGGCGTTCTCAGGATGCTTATCGAGGACCTCGAGGAACCCTGGATCGAAGCCTGTGTCGAAGACGCCAGAGCCAGTGTCGTGGTCGAGCATCCCCTCGTGCCAGAAGACGTGGATGACATCGCGGGGCGGCGTAGCTTCCTGAAGCAGCGTAGAAGGCGACGGTGTCTGCATTCGATTTCAGGCGTAGCTTGCACCGGTTTAGTCTGCGCCTCGCTGAAAAGCGGAGAGGAGAGGAAGCGAGATGAGGGGAGAAAAATTGGGCTTATTGACTGACTGTTTTTTTGTGTTTTTGTTTCGTCTTTCAAAAAAAAAAAAAATTGTGGTATTCTGAAATTATTTTTTATTGATTTATACTATTATTTTATTATACAAATTTGAATATCTATATTAGCAAAAACAAAAAAAACAAAAATCAAAATCTGGTAAACTTCTCCGTTTTTGTCTTCTATCGAACGTGGGATCCCGATCCGCGTGTTCGCACTTTACAACCATCTTCACCGTTCGATCCATTCAATCCAATGGTTAAAAATCCTCGTCAGGCTTTCCGCTTTTTACTCTTGAATCCTCTCTTCCCCCGCTTCCCTCTTTTCCCTATTTAGACTGCTCGTCCCTGCGACGCTCCATCAAAGTTCAAACTATCAACATCTTCGAAGCCTATTGTTCGAATCTTCTTTGTTCCGACGATCGATGGCGAGGACGAAGCAGACGGCGCGTAAATCCACGGGCGGGAAGGCTCCGCGGAAGCAGCTGGCGACGAAGGCGGCGAGGAAGTCCGCCCCCGCGACCGGCGGCGTGAAGAAGCCCCACCGCTTCCGCCCTGGGACGGTAGCGCTGAGGGAGATCCGAAAGTACCAGAAAAGCACCGAGCTTCTGATCCGCAAGCTGCCTTTCCAGCGCCTGGTCCGCGAGATCGCTCAGGACTTCAAGACGGACCTCCGTTTCCAGAGCTCCGCCGTCGCTGCTCTGCAGGAGGCAGCGGAGGCGTACTTGGTGGGTCTCTTCGAGGACACCAACCTCTGCGCGATCCACGCCAAGAGGGTCACGATCATGCCTAAGGACATCCAGCTCGCCCGTCGGATCCGAGGAGAAAGGGCCTGAGAGTCCTCCGAGTTTTTCAGGGTGTAACCGTTTCGATGCAATTCGTATTCTCGCCCGTAGGCGGCGATGTGTGGTTTCGCGTATCTCATGACCCGTGCTTTGACAGTGTTCTTTTGAAACTGAGGTGGCCTGCGCAGTGGCAACCTTGTCGGACATGGCACTGATGGCTGCAAAACTGCAAAGGCAGTCTTCTTCGTGCCTTGGCAGCGGTCTATCATCTAGACCTACGGCAACAAAATCAGGCTTTTGTCTCAAACAAATGGATTTTCATAGCGAACAAATTTTCAATGTTTGCAATGCACTAGAACGATGTATTGCATTTCATACCTTCAAATACAAATACGATCATCTTCAGTTTGATATCTTTTCCGAGCAGATTGGAGGTTCGACCTGATCAGGCTGTACCTGATCATCTTCTCCGTTTTAAGTACGACTCTGAACTCAACTTATGCCTGTGTGTATGCGTCACAATACCCTGGCATATATCCATCGTTTTTTGCCACGACTACGATGCAAAGATTGAAATTTACTGATTTAGTGGCTTTTAGCTTTCGGATCATGCAAGGAAGATAAATTATGATAGGTTTTTAGTTCTTAAGACTAGTAATTAACATATGAAAAAATGATATTTTCACATTTGTGATAGATTGATCCGTTATTTTTAATGCAATGTCTGTATATGCTAGCTACTAAGTCCTTTTCGCAGAGTTTTTTTGCCACAATTAATAGTATAGCAAAAGTGTCTTCGCCATCCTTAATTAATTAAATTTCCATATATTCAGATTTGATTTGTGCGCAATATATTAGAAAGCTATTGGACTTAAATATTTTTGGTCTAATATACTCCTAAATTTGCTTCGCGTATCAATTTATTTCTGCGTCTGAAACCTTTTTTACATAATCCCAACGATCGATCATGGTCCTGAAAGTTGTGGACGATGCCTGGGTTCAAAGCTTACCTCGATCAAAATGAAGGCTCGTATCCTTGTGTATTATTATTATAAAAAAAAAAAAAGCTAGTCATGAATTGGTGGAATAATTTCGAGAAAACATGCCAGTACTTTAATGCTGGAATAATAGTTTTTTTGTGGATGTTCTTCTATGCGATGCGCCAGCTGCCAAAAGCATTACGTTTAACGATCTTTTACTGTCACGTTTTGAACATTTCATGTCTTAATTATTTTGTATTGATTGTTTTTAATTTTCTTTATATCTTGTTAGTGACGCAGATGAGCCGGCAGCCCATATGGGGGGTTTTGTTTCATGTGTTCGGCATAGCTAGGGTGTCAGATTCCATACTTATCTCCCAACAGCCTTAACTAACAAAGTTGGTTAATCTGTATTATTATTATTATTATTATTATTATTATTATTATTATTATTATCATCGCCATCTACTGTCTGTCTGTCGTCATGACTCTGTGTGCAATGATGCAGTGCAGTTTGAATGATGCCAATGGCATGATGTATAATAATCCTGCACCATCATTTCCACTGTCACATTCATCATTTAAGTCTGTATTTTCTTCTCCAGCATCCGATTCGACTTCCACGTGAATGCATTTCCTTGCCTCTCTATTTGTGACCTAACTCGTTGCAGTAAGACATCTCCACCATTTTTTTTTTTTTTTTTATTGATGGTCTGGTTTATTTTTTCCTAAGTTTTTTAATAGAAATAATAATTTAAAAAAAAAACACACTCCTTATTTAAAATGGTACTTTATTTTTTCATTTTGGAAATACACGTCGTATTGAATAATTGATCACTGCCATACTCGTTTAGTCAAATAAAAATAATAAATATTCTAACATTTTCTAAAAACGTATCCTTTTAATTTTCTCAAGTTTTTTTCTCCCCCCTAGAAGTTTCATTATTTTAAGTCGAGACTCTGGTCCCGATACTTGGTCGGCTGCCGCTCGATTCCGTCGGCTTTAAAGAGGCCTCTTTGGTTCTTACTTGGACCTTCTATTCCCCTTCGCCCTCTCCCAATTTCCGCCGTTTCCGGACCGAAGATTCAATTTTCTCCCTTCCAATTCCAAGTTTTCCGAAAGAATTCAACGATTCTTGTTCTCCAGTGATGTGATCGTGCCAGCGATGGACTATCAGGACTCCGCCCCTTTCGCCGTGTTTGGTCGCTCCATCCTTAGCCTTCGCCGCGAGCAGGCCCACTTCGTCGACGGCGGCCACCACCGCGATCCACTAGGTGGATCGTGCGACGTCGAAATCGAAGCGTTTCAGAAGCACGTCGCTGGTATCTTCCTCGACCTTGCCTCCTCCTTCGGGGATGAGCTACTTTCCCTTCCCTGGCTCCGCAAGTTGCTCGATGGGTTCCTCGTCTGCCAGGAGGAGTTCCGGGGGATCCTCTTCGGCGGAAGGGACGGTCGGAAGGCGCACCTCTCCCGTCCGCCCCTCGACCGCTTCCTCTCTGACTTCTTCGAACGCTCCGTCAAGGCGCTCGACGTCTGCAATGCTATCCGCGACGGCGTCGACAATATGCGCCAGTGGAGGCAGCACCTGGAGATCGCCATCTCCGCCCTCCGCGGTTCCGGAAGCGGCCGACCTCTCGGCGAGGGTCAGATCCGCCGCGCCTGTAAGGCGCTGAACGATCTCACCATCCTTTTGCTCGATGAGAAGGAGTCTCCGTGCAACTTCAACCTCCGCAACCGTTCCTTTGGCCGCGGCGGCAAGGAGACGCGACAACATCGCCGTGTCGGCAGCGCAGGATCCGCCTCTTCCTCAGGTCACTATCGTTCCCTCTCCTGGAGCGTCTCCCGCTCGTGGTCCGCCGCCAGACAACTCCAGGGGATCGGAAACAACCTTAACGTGCCGCGGAGCAATGAAGTTGTTGCCACCAACGGCCTAGCCGTCCCGGTGTTCGTCATGAGCTCGATCCTCTTCTTTGTGATGTGGGCTCTTGTGGCAGCGATCCCTTGCCAGGACCGTGGCCTCCAGACTCATTTCTCTCTCCCCAAGAACTTCCCATGGGCCGCATCGATCACGGCACTCCACGAGAAGATATTTGAGGAATCCAAGAAGAAGGACCGGAAGAACTCTTGCGGGTTGCTAAAGGAGATCCTACAGATGGAGAAGTGCAGCCGCCAGTTGGTGGAACTGTTAGACCCAGTGGAGTTTCCATTGACGGAGGAGAAGGAGACGCAGCTGCAGCAGGGCGTGGAAGGGCTGTTGGAAGTCTGCAATGCCTTGAAGGAGGGTTTAGACCCACTCGAGCGTCAGGTGCGTGACATTTTCCTCAGGATTGTCAGTAGCCGAACGGAAGGTCTCGATTGCTTGAGCAAATCTCACCATTCCGAGTGAATCATATCTGGTCTAATTCTGTGTACTGTATGCTCGGAATGCTAAAATTGCAGCTTTCCACAATACATAATCTTGGCTTGTATGCAATTTGGTAACGGGAGGCAACTTGTGGGAAAGTGGGGAGATTGGCAAGAAAATGCCATACAAATGCGCTCTTTGGTTAGTAATGTGAAGCAGGTAGTTTTCTTGTATCCACTTTTGATTACCAGTCGTTTAGGAAAAAGGGAGTTAGTTTGCTTTGCTGATGATGCGGCTTGCACTGATGCTATGTTTTGATCTTCTCATGCACAGAATCTTTATAATTAATGTTGAAAAACGTAAGAACCCTCACTTCTTCTTGTTGTATATTGTACTTTTATTCCTTAGTTATTGTTCCCAAACAAAAATTCAAGATGTCCTGTTTCTTATTTGCTCTTTGCCTAGTTTTATTTGGTGATTCTGTAGTGATTATAATACCGGTTTCACTAGATCATTTCATAATTTTGCAAGCCATTCTTCATGGAAGTTGTAAAAAATAACAGATTTACTCGTGAAAGTCATACATTGAGGTGAATGAAGCTCATTATGTTGTTCTTTGATTACCAAATGTCAATGGAAGCTCAATGTACACAGTTGCACTAGCACTAGTTATTCCACTCTTCGTGGCCATTCTGATAGTTATTCTGTGCTTGCGAACCTTTTAAAGGTTTCTAGCATCTCATCCAGGTAACATCATAGTACTATGGGATTCTAGCATCTAGTCAAAAACCCAAGAGAGGATGATGGATGGATTGGGATATTTTTTACTATTTAATGCAAGAACAACAGTTTTAGTTACAGTGCATTCCCGTTTATATAGTCAATTAAAAACTAAGGTTAAACTCATTGAATCGACCAAGTTACAATCCATTGAAGATTTTAGTGGTGATTAACTAAATGATGTGCACGGACAAGAGTTTTTGTAATGGGCAGTTATTGTTGCCTAATGTGTTCTATTTTTTGTATCAGCAAATATGTCTAAACCTCGATTCAGTTTGGACGATCAATTTCTTTTGTATTCGCAGTCAGTCGAGTTAGTATGTCCTCTCATTTCAGTTGGTATGCAGTTTACATATGCTTCTTGATCTCGTTTTCTTATTTACCACCTGCTACTACAGAGCGACATATTTCCTCTCATTTGAGTTTTTGATCTATGGACAAGGATTCATATTGAGAACATGTTGGTTGCTCAGTAATTAAGTTGGAGTCTGCTCCATGTGGTGATCTCATTTGGATATTTCTCTGTTAGTGTGCCCAGTTTACTACACTGCATGAAAAATTCTTCCTCTGTCACACATGTTTCAATATGCAACTTTGAGATTGTCTTCTCGTTAGCAAAGATACATATCATAATACTCTAGTTATTATGATCTATTGCAAGCGTCCTTGAACATTTTATATGAGTTCAGTTGACTGTGCATCCTTAGTGATTCCTGCAATCGAGTTGCTTTACTCATCCCAATCACTTCTTTCATTATAGTTCACTTCTTTTACTATGATGACAAGACAATTACTTGCTTGCTTTAGAAGTTTGCCTCTATCCTTCTTTACACTCCCATGCCTGGAAAATGCTGTCGCAGCAAAGTTGAATTGGAGAAGAGAATTAATGCTTTAGGTATGGAACCGCAGGGTGCATGATCCTACTGCATGATGTTCGGGCACGAGTTGCTTTGGCAACTACTGGAAACATTTAATTTGTGAACACATCCCATATCATGTTTCTGCTGGGACCATGATATTGTTTGCCAGATTGGTTCCAGTGAGTTTTTAGTTTTGAATTCATTTTTGTTGTGGTTTATTGTTATTATGAGTTGTAATATGCCAAGGGTTTTGTGAATTACAGAATCTGGAATAAAGCGAGATGGGACGATATTTGCTCGTACAAGTTGGCAGCCGTGGTGATGTAAAGCAAAAGCAGAAACCTGGCAGATTGGGTGGAAAGCAGCATACGGCAGAATGGTGATGTTGCATTGTCCATCATTTGCCAGGTCTTGCTCTTGCACACTCGCCCTCATGCCAGCAAGTATTGTAACCTTTTGAACGAAAGTTGAAGTGCAATTCTTTTTCATGGAGCTCCTGGTGAAGGACGTGCCTGTTCCAGCCAAGCTGATCGAACTAGATACTAGATGAACTAAGTTGAATAGACCAGCGAAAGTTAGTTGAGCGTCTAGTGAGTTAGTTATGTCTAGCTGGTTGAGTTGATCGTACAAGGTAAATAGACGATCATTGAGTCAATCAGTTTCATAGTCAATACAAAGAAGATAAATTACAGAGAATATATTATCCATTCCAGGGTTAATGTTGCAAGAGGACAAGTAAATAGATGATCATGATGTTTGATCAAGTGGATTAGTTGTCTACTAATTATTACTATTATTATTATTAAATAAATATATTAAAAAAAAAAGAAAAGGTATCTCTTATAAATTTTTCATTTATAAAATTGTTTTGAGATCAAGATAATTATGTAGAAGATATTATAAATCATCATACAATTTATTTTTTTTTCAAATAAAATCTTAAACATTTTATAGCTTCCATTTATTGTTCAATTTTCAATCAAGGGCCAATCAAATTTGTCTATCCTCTCAATTTTCTTTCTTTCTTTTTTTCTAAACACAACTTAAACCTTTTTTTTTTTTTATGTTTCTTTCAGTTTTCACTTGTATAATAGAGTTTCATAAACTTAAAACGCTTTAAATAAAGTTAAACAAAAGAAAGGCAGGCCAGTTTTTTTTATAACAAAAAGGAAAACTCAAAAACAAACTGCTCCTTTTCTGATTTTGAAAAATCTATAAAAGAAATAGTGATTTTTATTTTTTGTAATAAATATACAATAGTGACATTTTTGTATTTACTCCCACGTAATGAATAAATTTCTGCGGATTATTTCTACAGTTGTACTTCGGTGACGAACCAAATTGAAGCTTGTTATGGAATCAGAGTGTGGTTTGCACTCGCATAAAATAACACAGACGCTGAGGAAAGGATGAATGAATTTATCGTAAAAATAAGATAAACAAGAAGATGACTTTTATTTTCTACTCCATTAAAATAAGGTAAACACGTTGAAAGGAATATAAAAACATCGATAGCGTTTCTCTATAATTTTAAACCATTTCAATGTATACCGATTAATATTATTCGTATATAAATTATATTCGAATCGAATAGTTGTGAACAACCAATCTTAAAGGAATGATACACGTATTGAAAATTTTCGTCCTATTTTATTATTTTTTTTTCTTTTGATAATTCAGATGACGATTAGAGGTAGACGGCCTAAAATTAATTTTAATATTTGGCTTGATAAAAACTTAATTATGTTCGTTCAATAGGCATTAGTTAAATAAGTGATTAAACTAAATGGATAAAAATATACATATATGTATTTAAGATGTCAATATTTGTAAATAATATTTATGAATAAACTTAAAGATATAACAGTTTAAAATAATCAAACAAGTTCAAAAGAGCTTAATAAAATCTATACAAGTTTAAGCTAATCTAAAAAACAAGCTCAAGATATAAAAAATATAAATAAAACTTAATAATAACTTAATTAATTTTAAGCTCAATTATTTACAAAAAGTGTTATCAGGGGGAGGGGGTAAATGAAATTCTCGCTACTAAATGGACTTTTTCGAGCTTATTAAATGGAGGTTGAGATGAACAACCTCCTCTTCTCGTGGCTCCGTTACATATAAGTACCAATTCCCCCTCGAATTCTCTCTCGCTCGCTCTCTCTCTCTCTCTCTCTCTGGTCTTCCTCGAATCGGCGATCGCCGGCTTCTCCCAGCGACGATGAAGCTCGGCGACACCATCCCCCTCCACCACTCATCCGCCCAGTCCGACATCGACGAGATCGAGGACCTCATCAACTCCGGCTCCCTCTCCGCCACCGTCCTCCCTGCCCGACCTCCCAGCCCTCCCCGCGCCTCCATTCCCGTCTCCCACTCCTTCATCCCCTCTGGCCTCCATCCTCCCTCTCCCTACCAGAAGGTGCCCCCCTACTTATTCTCCTCGCCTCCTCCGCCTCCGCCTCTCCCCTCCTCCTCCACTGTTCCCCGATCGAGCGGGGGTATCTCCTCCGAGGGTTTCGGGTCGCCGCCTGACACCCTCACAGAGCCCGTGTGGGACACGGTGAAGCGGGATCTGACACGGATCGTGAGCAATTTGAAGCTGGTGGTGTTCCCCAACCCTTTCAGGGAGGATCCGGGAAAGGCGCTGAGGGATTGGGATCTTTGGGGGCCATTCTTCTTCATCATCTTCCTCGGGCTTGTGCTCTCTTGGTCGGCGTCCGTGAAGAAGGTAAAAAACGATGGATCTTGGTATCCCTTTTGAGATTATTCAATGAGGTCCCTCTTTCAATTGAACATTAATGTCATATGGAAAATGTTGAATGTTTACTTTCTTTTGATTGGAACAATATGAATAATCAATGACAAATGGTACGTGTTGATAGATCTTAGACTTTAAGTATTTACGCAATGGGCTTCACTGGCAAAATTTAATTCCCTTGGAAACAAACTGGTAACTACATGTTGTGATGTGATGTAGAGTGCATTGTTCTCATCTCCATTGCAGAACACGTTTTTCCTAGAAAATTATTCAATGCAGGAAATAAAAAAAAAAGATTGCTCAAGACTTTTTGTGCACTGAGACATGAGCTAAAAAATCCTCACCCTTCTATAAAATTTTGGTTCTCTTCTATTGTTAGGTTCTGGACGTGGTAGATAAGTACCTATTTGAACCAGGAGGTTGGGGGACTAGCTAGTATATTCTGAGACGTAAAATATATTCTTATATATGACTTTGATAAACAGCTTGTTTCATTTGATTAGTTCAAAAGAGCAATGCTAGGATTTGCCGGACTCATCAGTATCAACAAAGCCTAAAAGCAGTAACATAGTTTCACAAAATATAAGAAAGAACATAATGATTTCCATTTTTTACGAATAGTACGTAGTTCAGGTTTGTTATATTTCATGTTGCTTGTCAAGCCTTACTGTGCAATATGTAGCAAGGATTTCTATCATTTTGGAATGCTTCTTCATTCAAACTTAGTTTGGTAAAGTTTGTGGCTTTCAACTTCCAGAAATCTAATCGTAGATTAGTTGCAATAAAATAAAATTTCTATTTTAAAATTCAAAGAATCGCTTTGAATCACCAGCATTCAAGCGCAGTTGCAATGCAGGATCAATATGAAAGCATATGTTATAGCTTAAAATCATTGGATTATCTAACTGCGATTTAGATTTACTAACATGACCTTTTAGAACTAGACACCAGGAAGGCTTTAGGTCTGTAATTGGTAGAAACCGACAAATATTAATTGGTCAGATGCTATCAAGACTGGAATAAGTACTCTTGTCTTGCTACTAATTTAGGTGGTCTTGACAATTGAAGGAGTCGCTGCAGATTCTGCTAGCATTGAGCAGAAAATATATACAACATCTGATTTTTTTTCCCTCCAAGTGTTTTGTTTCTAATCATGTTAGCCAAGAAATTTGCATATATTCTCATAAGATACCACCCTTATTTACCTAATAACAGCTTCTTCTTTTTTTTTTTCTAATTTTCGAATGTGAGAGATGTATATCGAGCACTGAGCTCTTAGCGTATGATTTCCCTTAAATGGCATTCCATTTTCCCATGGGCTTACTTTTTTTTTTTCTCATCACAGTCCCAAGTCTTTGCTGTTGCCTTTGCCGTCCTTGCTGCTGGTGCTGTAATACTGACACTGAATGTTTTGCTTCTCGTAAGTAACTCAGTATCACATCCACCTCATTTGTGGCATAATTAAGGTTTACGACAGTATACTAATTTGTTTCATGTTTACTAACAGGGTGGACAAATCATCTTCTTTCAGAGTTTGAGTCTTCTTGGCTACTGTCTCTTTCCTTTGGACATTGGAGCTCTAATCTGCCTGCTGAAACATAACATCGTGATCAAAATAGTTGTCGTCTCAATAACTTTGTCGTGGAGCTCATGGGCAGCCTATCCCTTCATGAGTGCAGCTGTTAATCCAAGAAGAAAAGCTTTGGCTCTGTATCCTGTTTTCCTCATGTATATTTCAGTTGGCTTCTTCATCATTGCAATAGACTAAGCAATCAACAGGTGGTGTCTTCAACAAAGTTGAACTTCAAATTCCATGGTGTCTTAATGTCTTCATACAAATTTGCAACTGATCAACAGGTGGTATCTTCATGTCTTCATACAAATTTGCAACTCTTTTGGATTCCTCATGTATTCATATGGAATAACTCTTTCATTTTGTTCCTGTAATTTGGTGCCGGAATTCTTTTACTCAGGACTTCAACGAGTGATTTTAGAACCTGATCAGGTTCCTAATTTTTCCTGCCGAACCAGCCCAAAATTCGGTTCGAGCGGGTAGTACCCTTTGCTAACAGAACTAAATGTTCGGCCTCGAGTTCTCGGTCTAAATTGATTGAAGGGATTGGCCTGCTTTAGTCCAAAAGTTTTTTTTTTTTTTTTTACTAAACTTGTTTGCTTGCTGAAAGACCTGATACCGGGTCTCATTGATACCCAAAAAAAAAAAAAAAGTTGGCTTTCTATTCATCATGTTTCCATGGTGGAAAACACAACTCGTGTGCTTGAAATATTGGTTTGTTGTTCTTGGCGTTAGCCTTTTATGATTTTTGAAGATGAAAATAAAATGTCGTGCATTGGTTGTTTATTAGGCTTATATTTTTTTTTTTTGGAAAAAAAAAAATGAAGTACCAATCACGCAGCTAAATCTTTCTTTACATGGGTGAAACGGCGTCGCCGTTTAACCAAATCCAACTCCGAAGTGACCTCGAGTTCCGCTTCTAATCTCTCTTGCGATTCATCCTCCACGCCACGGCATCCACAACCCCTTTATATATATATATGCACCTTCTCCAACTGGATCCACAGCAACACTTACTCGATCCATTAGCTAGTGATCCACCTTTCCTCAGCCATGGCGACACACTCTCTCTTCTTCTGCGTCTTCGTCTTCTTCGCCACCCTCTCCAGGTCCGACGCCGGCAGCATCGCCATCTATTGGGGCCAGAACGGCAACGAGGGCACCCTCGCCGCCACCTGCGCCTCCGGCAACTACCGCTTTGTCAACCTCGCCTTCCTCTCCTCCTTCGGCAACGGCCGGACGCCCGTTCTCAACCTCGCCGGCCACTGTGACCCCTTTTCCCACGGCTGCACCGGCCTCAGCGCCGACGTCATCAAGTGCCAGCGCCTCGGCGTCAAGGTGCTTCTCTCCATCGGTGGCGGCGCCGGGAGCTACGGTCTCTCCTCCGCAGACGACGCCAAGGAAGTCGCCGCCTACATCTGGGACAACTTCCTGGGCGGCTCCTCCTCCACTCGGCCGCTCGGGGAGGCGGCGCTCGACGGCGTGGACTTCGACATCGAGAGCGGCGTCAGCCAATACTGGGATCTCCTAGCCAGGTATTAGATCAAATCTCTCATATAAATTCAAATTTTTTCCCCCCCTTAAAAGATCAATCCTGTATTCGTGTCCATGATCGATTTTAATTATCAAATTTCAATCTCTATTCGTGTTTTCTTACGAAATCGTAGATATCTCAAGAACTATAGCAACCAGGGCCAGGGGAAGCGAGTCTACCTGAGCGCCGCTCCTCAGTGTCCCTTCCCCGACTCCTCGCTTGGGGGCGCCCTCAAAACCGGCCTCTTCGACTTCGTTTGGGTTCAATTCTACAACAACCCGCCTTGCCAGTACAGCTCCGGCGACGCCAGCAATCTCGCCGGCGCATGGAAGCAGTGGGTTTCGATCCCTGCGACCAAGGTTTTCCTGGGCCTTCCGGCCGCTCCTGAGGCCGCCGGCAGTGGGTTCATCCCGGCCGACGATCTGACGTCGCAGGTGTTGCCGAAGATAAAGGGCTCGAAGAAGTACGGAGGAATTATGCTGTGGTCCAAGTACTACGACGATCTCACTGGGTATAGTTCATTGGTTAAGCAAAATGTGTAGTGTATGTAGTTCCCAATGTGTTGTGGCTTTTTCGATCTTTGTTTGTATTGATTTGTGCGTGCTCCCACTGTACGTTACATGTTCACTTCTACATATTTAATGTATTCCTCCTGTAAACTTCATCTTACATATTACATACCGCCATCTCCAAATTATTTTTTTTTTCCCTCTCGTGTTTATTTTTCAAAATAATTTTCTTAGTTCGAAATTCAATATTTTCGTGTCCGGACCGGACTCATCGGCGTTTCCTCAGTAACTTCAGTAAAGGATGACCACCATATTTTTTTTTTATTTTTTTACTGAAAAATTAAAAAGATAACAATTAAAATAAAAAAAAAACAACATAAACACTTTTCTCTCAAAAATTGATTTGTCTTTCTTGATTTTAATAAAGGTCATCAAAGTACTTTTCAAAAAATTAAAAACATTTTTATAAATCTAAAAATTATGACGTATAGATTTTATAATCAAAATCTGGGTCTTGATTAGATTTTAATAGATTATTTTTATTAGTTCACCTCGCTTGAAATCTCTTTTCAAAAAAGGCATTTTATTCATATTAAACTTATATAGACTCTTACATATATTCTAAATTAAGACGTGTGCAATTTAAAAACAGTCATTTTAAATGTTAAAAAAACCCAAACAAACTGATGTTAAGAGATTCACATCACAATTCACAAGTCGATTGACCATGCAGTTTAAAATTACTCGCCCAATTATTCATCTATGTTCTATTTTAAAATATAAAATTTACAAAATAAGCTTTTCAAGTGCAAAAAATAAAAAAAATAAAAGGAAAGAAGTCTTATTACAAATTGACTTATAAACCAACTTGTCAAGTGGCAAGAGCTAATATAAGAAGCATAATTTGATAAAAGTCCAACGACAAACAATGCTCGTTGTAACAAGCCAAGGATTTTTTTTGTTTTTGTTTTTGTTCTTTTTAAATAAATTTGCTGCAGATTGAAAAAAACTAACGCTTATTATTTGACATGAAGAGTAGGAATTGGTATTCACATCCGCAAACATTCTTTATTGAGACGTAAACGGCGACTGCATTGCACACAATAAAATCATTTTCTCACACTGACTCAGAACCATATCTGCAAATTAGTGTCGTTGGCTTAATCTAATAAGAAATACACTACCATGCAACGGTGCTTTCGCATTATTCCTTTAGGATACAGCCTAAAGCGAGGCCCAAGGAGCTCTAATCAGCAGATGGTACATCCTTTTCTTTTATGTATTTGCGACGGAAGAAACATCATAGGGGATCAACTTCCACAGGCCATGCACTCTTCCCTGTTCTCCAAGGAACAGGCAACTTGTGCCATTTTGGCTTCTACATCACCGTTCTCCACTGGCGTAGCTTTCTGCGTCCAACATATTGAAATCAATACCAAACATATAAATAGAGCGTTGTGGATCGTCAAGCAGCAATTTCGAAATTCAAATTAACCTGAAGTGAGGAAGTGTCTACAGTGAATTTGATTGCATCGGCTGCAGCGCGAGTTCGCAGGTAATACATTCCAGTTTTTAAGCCCTGCATTCGGAAGGATGAATCACATGATTTCGATGCAACTTGAGATAGAAAATAGAAGCATCGTTTCTGGATAACCAATTGAAGATTACTAGCTAGGGATCAAAAACTGCCAGACCTTAGACCAAGCATAGAAGTGCAAGGATGTTAGCTTTCCGAAATTTGGCTGGTCTATGTGAATGTTAAGGCTCTGGCTCTGATCGATGTAGCACCCACGATCAATGGCCATGTCAACTAAAGTCCTTTGCTTGATTTCCCAGACAGTTCTAGTGCCATGAATGTCTCATTAACAATTAGGAAAAAAAAGAGTTTAGAGAATGAGAAAATCTGATTCGATTGAGTGATCTCACTTGTAAATGGCTCTCAAATTTTCTGGAATTTCAGGGATCTTAGCAACAGAACCATTCTCGTGAATTATCTCGTTCTTGAGAGAAGGTGACCACAAACCCATCTCAGTCAAGTCATGTAGGAGATGTTTGTTCACCACCACAAATTCCCCACTGGAATATGTAAATTGGTCATAGAAGGCTGAACGATGCTTTTGGAAGAAGACGATTAAAAGGCATACCTTAGAACTCTGCGAGTATAAATGTTGGATGTATATGGCTCAAAACACTCATTGTTTCCAAGAATCTGGCTAGTTGATGCAGTAGGCATAGGAGCAATAAGAAGTGAGTTCCTGACACCATGCTTAGCTATCATCTCACGCAGCGCAGACCAATCCCATCGGTCAGAAGGTGTAACATTCCACATGTCAGGTTGGATAACTCCCTGTGAAACAAAAAGGAAATAAATATTGACACGGTGATAACTTGAGGACAAAAAAAAAGTGGGGGCAGTGCTGGCTGTTAAGGTTCTGGAGCCTCGAGATAAAGCTAGTACCAAAAACTAATAAAAAACTACAACTCGGTGCACGAAGCTTCCGCCACGCGGGGTATCGGAGAAGGAATCCATTGTATGCAGTCTTACCTTGCTTTTTTTGCAAGAGGCTATTTCCAAAATTTGAACCCGTGACCTCTTGGTCACAAGGTAACAACCTTACCGTTGTGCCAAGGCTCCCTTCTCAGTACCAAAAACTAATAACAAAAAAAAAAGAAGTTCAAACCTTGCTAATAGGACTTCCTTCGTATGTTTCATAAGGGCCATCGGTAATGGCAATTTCAGAAGAAGCTTTCAGAGAGTGATAGTATATGGTTTCAAATATATCCTTGTTAAGCTGCTGCGCCTGTGGACAAAGTGGATTATAAAAACAAAAATTTACTAAAGCAGTAAAGATAATAGTTGAAATGATTTCATTTCGGCAGCTACCTCAGGAGAATCAAAAGGCATGCCGAGTAAGATGAAAGTGTCTGCCAAACCCTGAACGCCAATTCCTATTGGTCTATGTAACAAGTTTGATCTCCTTGCAGTTTCAACTGGATAGTAGTTCACATCAATTATTTTGTTGAGGTTTGCTGTTACTATTGCTGTAACCTATAAAATCAAACAAAAATTTGTGTTAGCAAATATCTTAAGTCGATTCAATCAGTATTTCATGAATTAGGCCTGTCAAGTATTACCTCTCCAAGCTTCTCAAAATCAAAGTATCTATTTGAGGAGCCACTGCTACCAACCAACCTGGATGGATGTGACTCTAATGGAACTCCCTGAATAGAAATCATAAAAAGAAAACAGCAAAAGTCAGTAGCAAAATCAGAGAGCTAACTTGGTAGCTATTCACACAAAATATAAACAAAGATCATTGATAACACACCTTCTCCCTGACAAATCGTGGTAAAGCAATAGATGCCAAGTTGCACACTGCTGTTTCAGTAGGACTGGTGAACTCAATGATCTCAGTGCATAGATTGGAAGATTTGATAGTGCCAAGATTTTGTTGATTACTTTTTCTATTGCAAGAATCCTATATGGTAAAGACAATATTTAGATATTTCTTTTACAAGAGCTTAGCAAATTGCAGTTGAAGTCAGTACCTTGAAAAGCATATAAGGTGTTCCAGTTTCAATCTGAGATTTAAGGACCTCGAACCAAAGGTTCTGAGCTGTAACGACCTTCTTGGCCTTCCCCTAAACTCATAGGAAGAAACAATATGAGATATTAATTCAAATATACAAGAATTTGAAACGTACTAGACAAACTTACCTCACTCTCAAATTTTAGGTAGAGTTTTTCAAATTCTGCACCCCAACAATCAGCAAGTCCTGGGGCTTCATTAGGACAAAACAAAGACCATTGGCCATTACTCTGAACTCTTTCCATGAAGAGATCAGGAATCCACAAGGCATAAAATAGATCCCTAGCTCTATGTTCTTCCTGCAGAATTGAGGAATATAGCAAAAAACATTGTTTCCAAAAACAAAGGACGACAGTTTTATTTAACTATTTGCAGCACAATAGGCATGTGTGTCTGCTTCATCAGGAAAATATGAGACCGATACTTTAAAGGACGAAAGCTGACATTTTAAAAATGATAATAACTCATAAATTGAACCTTAGATTCCTGGTTGTAAATCATGCACTAAATCTTTTCATTGGCCAACATATTTCCTCAGGCTCACCATAAATCAACATAAGAAATGCAGCAACAGTATAATGTTGAATTGTCAAAGAAAAATATTAAAATAATTTAGTAACAAACATAAATAAGTATATAAAAGGTTATTGACTAGGCTAAAGATATACAGAGATGAATCTATCAAAGACATGTTCCACATCTATGATGGGAGGATTTTCTAGATCATGTGTGCATATGAAACAATATGCAGTGAAAGATACGTAGAAAATTTTAAGACACTTTCATAGTTGGACATGAAATCAAACCGACAGCAACCAATTTGAACAGTTTTCCAGAAAAAAAAAATGGTAAATATTTTAGGAACAGGAAGCATACCTTTCCATGGTTCTTTCTAAGCTCAAGGAACTCATATATATCTGCATGCCAAGGTTCCAAATATATAGCAAATGCACCTAACATATTTAAAATAAAGAAACACATTCAGATTTGAATTTAGACATATGAAATCGTAGTTAATGAAGATTAACCAAATTACCCTTTCTCTTGCCTCCCCCCTGATCCACATAACGAGCAGTATCATTGAACACCCTCAGCATTGGAACGATGCCATTGGAGGTTCCATTTGTTCCACGAATATAACTACCAGTTGCACGTATGTTGTGAACAGAAACACCAATTCCTCCAGCTGATTTACTTATTATTGCACACTCCTTGAGAGTATCATAAATGCCTTCAATGCTATCTTCCTTCATGCATATCAGAAAGCAGCTACTTAACTGCCAAGACAGAATGATTGAATAAGCAAACTAAGAACAAGCATATTCAGTCAATAATTACCAAGTCTTGTAGTTGATACCTGAGGCTTAGGTGTGCCTGCATTAAACAGAGTGGGAGAAGCATGAGTGAACCACCGCTGAGACATCAAATGGTATGTTCTGATGGCAGATTCAATGTCATCTTTGTGGATTCCAACGGCAACTCTCATTAGCATGTGTTGTGGCCTCTCGACTACCTTTCCAGAGACTTTCAAGAAATATGACCTCTCTAGAGTTTTGAAGCCAAAGTAATCATAATCAAAGTCTCGATCATATATTATCTCACTGTCCAAGCGAGCAGCATTCTGAAATTTTCAATCCAAGGAATTAAAAAACCAAGCACCTTCACAAAGCATTTTCTTTAAAGAAAAAGGATTAAATTCAAATTACAGTCGATATCAAGCTCGTATCAGAGCCCAAGAAGAAGTCAAAAGCGGTAAAGAAAAAGTAAAACACGGACAAAATGGAGATATGAGTAGGTAGCACAAAGCTTACGTTCATGATTATCTCATATACATCATCAGCAATCAAAGGGGCCTCCAGACCAGATCTTTCGTTGAAGTGAGTATGCATCAGCTTTACTCTAAATCCATAACCACAACGTAGAAAGTCATACCAGTAACAAAACGTTTTTTTTTTTTTTGAAAAACAAAATCAAACAAATTGAGAGTGGCAGAGCACTAACGTTTCAGAGAACGACTTCTTCGTATTCTTGTGCAAATTAGAAACAGCGATCCTCGCGGCAAGCTGCAAAAGAGAAGAATCAATGGCATCTCGGAACCAAAACGAATATAATAGGCACCGATTAGAAAGCATCGGTTAGGACGGGGAGTACCGAGGCGTAGTCAGGGTGGTTGGCGGTCATGGCAGCGGCAGTCTCCGCAGCGAGCTCGTCGAGCTGGCTGGTGGTGACTCCCTTGTAGACGCCGGCGCAGACCTTCTGAGCGACCAGAACGGGGTCGCAGTGCTCCTGGCTAAGCCCATAGCTGAGCTTCTTCAGCCGCGCCGTGATCTTGTCAAAGTGGACGGTCTCGTGGCGCCCGTCCCGCTTCACCACGTACATCCTCAAATCCCTTGTGTGGGAATTCCGTCGAACGATTGGAAGGCGTACGGGAGAGAAAGTGGATTGCGGCGATGCTACCTGCTGCCTGTTTGGGTCCTGCTGCTGCTGCTGCTGAAGACGATGCGACGAGGGCAGTTGGTGGATCACGGGTATAAATAAAATGGAATTAGGGTTTTGGGAATGGGGAATCTTGCAGGGGAAGAGTCCGTGGGAAATTCAATTTTGGCGCCAAGGAACAATGGCCTGAGTCTACGGTGTATGATGCCGCTTTGTTTGAAACTTTGGGCGCGGGTTTTGGGGACAGCGTGGCCGTGGCTCGGCTCCTAAGTCGTAGAGGGCGCGGGTTTTACGAGACGATGGAAAAGGAAAGGAAGAGAAAAGGAAAGGAAAGGAAAGGAAGAGAGGACGTGGGGTCGGCCTCTCAATCATTTGTGACGAACTGGAGGGGAGAGGAAGAGTGGCGTATTCTCGAAGCAACTGGTGGAAGGAAGGAGTGCGCGCCCGTTTAAGCGTCAACTCATGTCTTGCTCAGACCGTTACCAATTAGGAGTGAGCAAAAGTTCGATGGAATCATTCAAGTTCAGTTTGATTCGTTCAGAAATTTATTTATTTTTTATAAAATATTATTATTATTATTTTAATTTACTCGATTACGAAATGGAAAAAAAAAAATCGATTTAATTTATTAATCGAATTAGAATGTATCAATTTGACTGATTCTTTTCGAATATCAATTTTAAAATTACGAATTCTCTAAGTACTTCAACTTTCGACTCCCTAAATAAATAATAGATTATTAGACAGTCGATTGATAGTTTGACAATCGAATCGTACAATTAATTCAGAAATATTATATATCTTATTGTAGTTAATGCAGTTGACTGATTTATTATATCAGTCGATTGATGTTTGATTTTGTTTATAATCCAATGTGAACTCTAGCTTTCGCATTTGTCTAAATTTTCGACTGATAAATCATCAATCGACTGACGATGAAATTTTTTTTTTATTATTATTTTTAATTTAATTAATCGATTACTTTTAGTTTAATCAATTCGATTTTATTGAAATTTTAGATCAACTCGATTAATTAAAAAAATAATTTATTCAATTTTGATTTAATTGATCGTGTATTATAATTGACAAGTCTATTACCAACCACATCTAAGATTTTATTTTAGCATCGTCGAAGATAAATGCAGATAAATTATATAAAATCGTCTAATTAATGATATTTATTAGCTATTTGAGTTGATCAAGACACATGTCGAGTCTATAGAAGTCAAAGTCGTCCATATTTATCTAGTTGACTCGACCAATGTCAATCAGTGTTCGTTCCAAAGGATTTTTTAAGTGGAATGCAACTGTAAATACACAAATAAGGAAGCGAAGCAATTTTGAAAGACACATTATTAAGCATTGCGCTTTAAACACATTAATCTCGAAACTAATTTTGAGTTTTAAAATATATACATGAAAATAAAAAAAAAAATTGAAAAATAGATTTTGTTTAAAGAAGATAATATGAGCGAAGTTTGACGTGTGGACAGAGATGGAATACTGTTTCCTCATACTATGAATATATTTTTTTTTCTCCCCGACTTTGTTTGTATTCTCCACTTCACTCGCCTTCCTTCCGAGCCAGAGCAGAGGCGATGACAAACGCGAACGGATCCAACGCTGGCGAAGCGGAGCGATCGTTGCTTCCGCGACCGACAAATTCGATGGTCACTCCTCTCCTCGCCGACCTCTACCAGTTCACCATGGCCTACGCCTTTTGGAAGGCCGGCAAGCATCGAGATCGGGCCGTGTAAGATTTCTGTACCCTCCCCGTCTCGCACGAGTTTATCGTAGTTGAATTTCATTGCATGCGCCTATCGATTTGAAGATGATATGTCTGTCTAGCAAGCAGTGGGAACGGTATAATGGCCCTGAAAAGGTAGGGTTTGGCTAGTATTTTGCTAGCCCAAGTAATGTGAAGGGACTGTGTTTGGAAAGGATGGATCTTTTGCACATCGATAACCTCGTGCTCGGAAAGTAAATATTTATTATGTGAAGAAAATTTGATTTTCTGGTTTTGTTTGTTCTATGATCGACCAAATAAAGACTGAACGCAAACTTTATAGTGCCTCTCAACGTGTGGTAAAAAAAATCAAACCAAACTGAATTTTGATTTGGTTCAGTTTGAACTAAATAATAGTGTGTTTGTCTGGTGGTTTGAACTATTAGTTCGTCTGGTAAGATGAGGGTTTGAAGAGACATGAAACAATCAATGAGCCTTAATCCTTCAATTTTAAATGTTTTCCATTTGACAATTGTTGAACCAGGAAAAGTTCACACCACGGTTAGCCATTTGGTAGTCTCAAGGGGAACACCCCTTCACATATGCACTGAAAGTTGCAAGCACTTACAATGGACCCTGCACTTTCCAATTCTGCAGGACTATGGGCATGGAGCACTCGTTCTTCAACTAAAAGCTACTGGTTTCATCATTAGTACATAAAAGCTAGCAGTGAATTTTGGAATGTGAAACAAAGTCGTGGCAATGCTAAAAACACCTATAAGTTGATTATGGGAGTACTGGCCTTCTATGTTATCAATGATTGATAAATAGGGGTCATTGTCGTATCATACTATAGAGTGATTTATAAATAGGAGTCGCTGTCATATCATACTTCCAAGTTATTCTTTTGAGGAAAAATAGTGAATCTGTTTACCTTGATAAGCACATGCACCCTTCGAATGTTCAAGTCGATGATACTGTCATTGATTGATTCATTTTTCACTCAATTTGTTCTGTCATAGGCAAGGGAAAACCATAGTTTGTTTTTATTATGTCATTTGTTTTCCATTGAATTGTACCTTCCGGTTCTGCACACTTTACAGGTTTGATCTTTACTTCCGCAAAAACCCTTTTGGTGGTGAATACACAGTTTTTGCTGGTCTCGAAGAGTGCATAAGGTTGCTTGCTAACTTCAAATTAGAGGATGGTGAAATTGCTTTTCTACGCTCTGCCATGCCCACATGTGAGGTGATCTCATTTGCATGCTAAGTTCCTAATAAACTATACAACTGGTTCCTTTGCAAGAATTATTTTTCAGTTTCACGAGTTCTCTCCATAGACATTCTATACTTCATTTCTTCAAAACATACATAAAATCGAGATAAATTTATGAATCTTTAGTGGGTTAAAAATGCATGCTAGTTAGTAGGAAACATATTGGAAGTGGTTTTATTTTACTAGTCCATGTGACTGCCTATTTAAGTTAGTTTTTGTTTTTTTTGTGCATCAGTATTTTGTAGTTGTTTTTGTTCTGTGCTTTCATATAGTTTTATTTTGCAATCTACTTAATCCCTTTCCTGAAAGAAATTTGTATGGTAATAAGTTGTAATAGCCAATACGAAGGCCATCATGTTGAAATTAAGCGGGGGTATTTTGTCTTGGTTTCCATTATAACATTTTGAATTAAATTGAATCCCGTGGCTAACTTAGGGGGTGTTTGGTATCTATTTTCTTCTCCGTTTTCTATTTTCATTTTCTGCGAAAATGAGAAAATGCGTTTGGTTCGCGTTTTCCATCTCCATTTTTCAGAAAATAAAGGAGCATTTTCTGGAAAACTGGAAAACGAGAAATAATCGTTTTCTGTTTCCATTTTCGTTTTTCAAAAAATAAAAGAGCGTTTTCTGGAAAACTGGAAAACAAAAAAAACTCGTTTTCTGTTTTCTGGAAAACGAGAGAATGAAAATAGAAAACAGAAAATTCTCTGCGAACCAAATGCCCACTTACTTTTTTGGAATTTCAGGGCCAAAATCTATTTTGTTAGCTTAACTTCTTAACCTATTGATCTCATGAAGCTTAAAAAACAGCTGCATTTTATGCGCTGAACAGACTTCCATACTTATTAGATAGAAGTTGTCTAGAATTAAAGAAAGAAAAGGTATAATGAGTAAATTCTCAATTCCTCTTGTGAGATTCATTTGACTGAATATTTTTTTAGTCCTCTAGCCCCTTTTTTTGTATTCTTATCCTTTCCCCAAAGAAGTGTATTGGTCATTTGAAACATGTTTATAACTTCACTTTGTTAGTTCTGGTTGCTATGGTGGAACCATGGAAAAAACGTTTTATGTTTAATTGGCTCTAAATTACAAAGCTTTCTATTCCTTTTAATATTTTCTGCACTAGGGTTCAATTTACACTTTTTCTTCTCAGGATGGGTTCTTTGATTATCTAAAGGAAATTGACTGTGCAGAAGTAGAGGTTTATGCAGTCCCTGAAGGTTCTGTTGTTTTTCCTAAGATTCCCTTGATGAGGATTGAGGGACCAGTTGCAGTAAGTAAAATTTAAATAATTACACCACACTTTTTTCATTGACAAAGACTTGCTTAATGAGTTGCCTGTCCAAGCTAACTAAACTGCTTTGTGCTGTTCCAGTTATGACTTTTGAAATGTTCATCTCACAGTTTCATATTATATCTATTGCACAGGTGGTTCAGCTTCTTGAAACTCCATTTATGAATCTTGTTAATTATTCCTCTTTAGTTACCACCAACGCTGCAAGACATAGATTTGTTGCTGGGAAGTCAAAAACATTACTTGAATTTGGACTTCGACGAGCACAAGTAATTGTTGTTGCCTTTTCAAGGTTCTCCCCTATTATGGAACTTTCATTTTGTATTTTTTGCTTATCAACATGATTGTTAGGGACCTGATGGAGGAATAAGTGCTTCAAGATACTGCTATATGGGGGGATTTGATGCGACAAGGTTTATATCTTAATCTTTGATACCGTTTGACACATGGTGAAATAATGCCATTTGGACTTTGAAGCTCTATGCAAGTACCATGGCTCTCTTTTTATAATCAATTTTTTTTTCCAAGTTGGCTTATGGACCACTTAATACATTGGAAACTCAGATCAATGCCCTTTATCGTGCCATAATATCATAGAGTGAGCTTGAAGATACAAGTATGCAGCAATTTGGTGATGGAACTTTATAAAACTTAATTCTCATATGATGTACTCTTGACATGATGAAAAAAGCTTACTAAAGATCAATAATATTATATGTAAGAAGTTTGTGATTTATGAGATTAATCTAAACTTCGAGAGTTTAAGTATAATCTTATAGCATACTCTTCTTTACTCATCCTATAATACTAAAATGAGCTGCCCTGTCAACCATGATTGTCTTAGGCCCATGTTATATAAAGTTTGCTGTCAGGTACAAGGTTTGAAAAACTGGTCAGTGTTGATCTGCACAAGTGAAACATATCTTTCCACCCACCAACTGACAGACAAAATCTCCATTCTGTGAGCAACCACAAACACGAGGGTTAGGGTGTCCTCGATGAGGTATGTTGATTTCTTCCTCTTCTTCCCTTTCCTCCTCTAGGTCTTCTCTCTCTTCTCTTGCTCCTCTTTCCTGATTCCTTCCTCTGCTTGGTGCCTTTGGCACCATTTGTCTGCACACCAATGTGACTTTGACACTCTATTGTTCGATCAGGGATTACAACCTTGACTTGGAACAATATTTTAAACCATGGTTTGGTATAAGGAAATTGGTGTTAGGAAAGTGGATATGGAATTTTCAGAATTGTTTTGTTTAAAAAATATCAGAATCTTCCTATAGCGACGTTAGGTTCTAAAATGCGGTACAATCGTATCTAGATGAAGCTGTTTTAGCTTGATGGACTAGCTTTTGTTTTGCCCGTGTGTTTATTTCTTGATCCCTATGGATTCACAAACTACTTCTCCTATTGGTCTTCAGAAAATTGCATTGCTTCCTCTTGTTTCACATTTTATGTTGGATACATGTAAGTAGCATTCACTTTATACAGATGTCATTGAAACTTTATGATCAATTTGGAATTTTACCTGCAGTAAAATAAATTTAGATATGCTAAGTTACTTTTAAGAATGATCTTACATTTATTTTATGATGTTTATGTTGAAGTTACTTTAGCTCATTACAGCAATGTTGAGGCTGGAAGGTTGTTTGGCATACCACTTCGTGGGACTCATTCACATGCCTTTGTTAGCTCGTACATTGTTAGTGAGTTCGTTCAGTTTCTACATTATTCCTTTACAAGAGAAGGCTTTGCCATATAATTTTTCGCTTCTTGATTTCATCGATAACTTATAGCGGTGCCACCTTCACTGATAATTTAAGTTGAATGACTACCATGACTGATTTATGGAATTCAGTATCTGAACCATTTTTTAGTAATTGTTGTGGCTTATTGATGGTCTTTCAGGGCCTCGATGAAATCATTGACAAGTCACTCGTCACTCATGATGGTTCAAGAACCTGTAATGACTTTGTTTCGCTGGTTAGGAGCTGGCTTAGCAAAATTCAGGTGGTTCATATTTATTATGTTATTTATTCTATGATAGATTTCTTCTAAAATATGTTAATCAGAATAATATTCTTTGCTGAACTTTGGCATGTTAGTTAGGTTAACTTAGTTGACACATGGTTTTTAGGCTGAGATTAACTAGTGTTAAAAGTTGTGCATGAAACATGATTTATTGTATCATGCCAGTACTTAATTTCTATAAAAAAAATGTAATACCGCTACATTAACGATCTTCCTATGACTGCTCCACACTTTTAGGAGGGAGGTAAATCAGGAACCCACATTGGGAAGTACATAGACAAGGGGTACTTTATTTCTATAAAGTTTCAGCTGAATGGTGCATTATTAATTTTTTATTTTTTATCATCTCTATTTGGTAATCATCCTTGCCACAGGAGAAGAATTCCATAAAAGTTTGTAACATTTTAATGGCTGATATTCAAATAGGTGCTCATAATCAGACAATGGATTTGCAAACTTGAAGAACCAGTATCTTACAGAAAGGCTGATATAATGACGTTAAGATGAGTTACAAGTTCTGGGAAATGATTACTCTTTCAAATTGTTTAATATGAAATGTAGAAAGAAAATACGCCTTAATTTCTCTATTATACATTTACCTGTTTTGTTTGCAATGATGTTCACTACAGCTCAGTTTAGTTTTGCAATTCATAGGATTATTTCCCATCAGTCCATCATGGTTCTGATATTTCTCTAAGAATATGTTTTAGTAAGCATATGATGGGTAAATCTCTTGTATAATTATACAACTGTTGCTGATGTATCCAGCTTATTCTTTTTTTAGCTGGCACATTCACTGCATGGTGCTTTTGGTGAAACAAATCAAAGTGAGCTGGCAGCTTTCACATCATACGCTTTGGCTTTTCCAAATAGTTTCCTTGCCCTGGTAGACACATATGATGTAAGCAATATTTTTTAGTACATGCATTGCTATCCATCTGTCGATGCACAAGATAGATAGCACTGTTCACATGCTTTTTAATATATCATTATAACAATTGTTTTCTTGACGAAAGGAATTAGGAAGCATTTTGTTAAGCATCAATATTGTAGCGTTATCACAATTGTGTTGAACTTCTATATGAAATTCTGACATTATTTTTATATATGTAGCTGGACTCATTTAAGAATTTTTTGTTTTTAACTTTTGGAGATGTTTAACATATCATCACTCAGTTGTAGCTAGGATACAAATTAAATGTTAAAGAAATCCACAGGAAGTTAAGAGTTTGAATTATAGTAGCATTGTTAAAAATCATTTGGTCAACTATAAAAGTCAGCAACCATGAGGGTCCTTGTATTACTATTTTGAATTTCCAGTTGCATATTGTGCCATTTGATTTGATCCATTTGATTTTTTTTTACACACCTTTACCAAAACATAACTTGACTGCTAATTGAGGTTAAGAATGATGGAATGGGTAAACCTAACAAAAAGTCAAATAGGTGTTGATGTCATAAACACATACTGTGGGTGGAAGCAATGAAGGTTAATTTTAAGTTGTTGAACTAGTAAGTGCACTTAGAAGGGAGCCTTGACACAACAGTAAGGTTGTTGCCTTGTGACCAAGATGTCACAGGTTCAAATCCTGGAAACAACCTCTTGCAAAAAAAAAATAAGGTAAGACTGCGTACAATGGATTCCTTCTCCGGTACCCCGCGTGGTGGGAGCTTCGTGCACCGGATTGTAGTTTTTTTTTTAGTTTTTAGAACTAGTAAGTGCACTTACAAATTATGGCTACAAGGACATCCAAAATAAGTAGGTACTATAAAAGAGTGTTCCAATTGTCATAGGAAGCTCTAATTAGATATCTAAATAAATAACACTGGACCTTTGTGACTTAGGGTCTAATAAAAAAAAAAAAGAGTAGTTCGGTACACGAAGTTCCTACTAATGCGGGGTTCCAGAAAAGAACCCATTATATACAGTTTTACCTTACTTCGTAAGAGGTTGTTTTTATAACTTGAACTTATGATCTCCATGTCATACGGCAACAATTCTACTCCTGCACCAAAGCTCCCCTTCTAATACAAAATTTTGTTATTTTAAAAAACTCATTTAGATTTATTTGGGGTGATTGTAACTTTGTAAGTGTTTTTTGGGGTGGCTAAGTCATATTTTTACAAAGAACCACTGTCATTGCTGGTATACAATTCAATTATCTTTGGTACGTTAAGCACAACAATTTTTGTGTGTTTGTGCTTATTGATACTAGGTAGTTGTATACTTGATTATGATCAGAATAAATCATCACTCTAAATTCATTGTTAAATAACTCGAGATTCCGTATTAAAATTGTTCACAAACTATATTTTATAATGTTAAAGAACTGAACACGCTACCTGTGGAAGGTTAGTTAAACTTGTTTAGTTTATATTACTATGATTAACCAATGAAATATCTGCATGTTTTATCATCAGGTTATGAAGAGTGGACTGCCAAACTTCTGTGCAGTAGCTTTAGCACTTGGTGATCTTGGGTAAGTCGTGGGACATTTTGAAAGTTGACAACTTGTTTAACCATTCATAGTTATCCATGTATCCCTGTATGGTGGGTTATCAAAAATAGTTCTCATAGTATATTTAAAGCTTGCTAGTCTCATAGTACATGAATTTTGGATGTCTATCACAAATTAACGGTGGGTTTATAGAGTAAAGGCGAGCCAATATGAGAGACAATATCAAGTCTGATGACTTGGATATCCATATTTCCTTCTCCATTGTATATATTTGTTCCTTGGGTACTTTAGTTGCTTCTTTGAGTATAATGGAGCTTCAGATCATCAATTGATATTTTGCTTATTCGTCATCAAATTAAGCATTAGGTTTCTTTCAATCATAAACACATCAAATTTCATGCAACTGGGAGACATGGAATGATGAAGCTGTTGGCAATTGAGTTTTGTCTTCATCAATTGTTTCTAGAAAATAGATTGCGCAGATTGGGAAATAAATTGAAGAATCACTTGAGATTGACATATCTATAAAAATTTTAATTTTGATTTTATCATATGGTAAACTAGAGGCAATTAGCATTTTCTATTTTGGTATAATTAGAGAATAATTATAATCTCAATCAGAGTCTATTGTAAATACATATTTCCATGTTTATTTTGAGTGGAGTTTGCAAAAGTTGTTCTGAATGCAATTTTCAGCTTGTCTTTCTTTATGTGAATAATTATTCTCTTTTCGTGGGATCTTTATCCCTTCACTCCATTAATTTCGTCTAGTTTGGTGATTTTATGGTTAGATTTGGGTGCCATGACAGATTGTTAAAGCAGAAAGGATTTGGTTGTATGGATGCAAAATATTTCTTATTGTTGTTTAGTTGGATCTAACAAAATTTACTTTGACCGCTTCAAATCAGATGAATCTTGGACAACAGGGTGAGGAAGTGGACATCCACCTTTTTCTTAAGCAGAATTTAGTTTTTTAGTTTGTTTATGTAAAGTAGTGGTGTTTTTCAAACAGGTCATGTTCTTTTGTCGGCGACTCTTTTCATGATTAATTCAACAATGTTCACAAAAAGTTGCTGCAAATCTCTTTAGAATTTTAATCGATCTGTTCAGTACAATCAATATTTAAATTATTCGTCTGCTAAGTAATTGTTTTAATTGAGTTGTTCAATACAATCACAATTACCTTTTTTGCAATTAATACTGTGATCATGTGTTCTGACACTACTGTAGCCTATGATTTAGGTATAAAGCAATTGGAATTAGGTTGGACTCTGGAGATCTTGCATATTTGTCAATTCAAGCTCGGAAACTTTTTTGTGCAATAGAGATGGAATTTGGTCTGCCTGGCTTTGGGAAAATGAATATCGCCGCTAGCAATGATCTGAATGAGGAAACTATTGATGCCTTGAACAAGCAGGTGATCATTCAGTAATGCTACTTTTCTGTTAAATCAGAGAATCGGAGGCCTTCTTTGAGGCAACTTATGTTAACTTGATTTAAAGACTCAAGTTCGGTTCTTTTTTTCTCATAGTGAGCATAGCATGGTTGTATTCTTCACTTTTTAAATTCAGTTTCTATACAGACTTGTGCGACGTCACTAGTGAAGATATATTGCCATTTTGCTTACAGGGTCATGAGATAGATGCATTTGGAATTGGCACATATCTTGTCACATGTTATGCTCAAGCTGCTCTTGGTTGTGTATTCAAGCTAGTTGAGATAAATAATCAGCCTCGCATCAAACTCTCTGAAGATGTAACAAAGGTATGCCTATGAAAAAAATCTAGGCACTGTAATTATATTTTACTGAAACATGTTCTGGTTACAGGTTTCTATACCATGTAAAAAACGATGTTACAGACTCTATGGAAGAGAAGGCTACCCTTTGGTTGATATAATGACTAGAGATGATGAACCGCCTCCAAAGGTAGTTTCTCTTCACTTACCCATCCGACGAGTCTTGAGATTTTATTTTATTTAACGTAAATGATGTTCTCAGGTCGAAATAGAGAATCTGATTGGAAACTATAGTTACTAACTTTGGTTTTTCAAAAAAATAATAGCAATAATCTTTTCCATAAGACAGATTGTGCAACTATCTAGTACCTCCTAATGATAAAAAGCTGTATTGTTTTTCTCCTCCCACATGCTAGGTTGGGGAGAGGATATTGTGTCGCCATCCGTTCAATGAATCTAAGAGGGCATATGTTGTGCCGCAGTGCGTTGAGGAGCTATTGAAGTGCTATTGGTCTGGAGACTCAGGTATAACCCTGGAAAACTAATAACGTCACTAGATAACATTGGGCGAAACCAATCCAATCTCGATAAAAAAAAAATAGTGATATAAAAATCAACTATTACTGCCGTAGATGTGCTTGCCAGAGTTTTCATTCTTTAAAAATAGTTTTCACTCTAACTTCGAAGTTAATGCATCCTCAAACATCAAATACGATCAAAGAATTGATTTAGGTTTTCTTTTCCCTTGAAGTTAAACCAAGAACAGAGATGCTTTCTTTGAAGCAAAACCGAGAACGCTGCATGCTACATTTAGATCAGATGCGGCCGGATCATATGAGACGGCTGAACCCAACACCCTACAAGGTTAGTTTTTCCAGTTGAACTGGCCATTCCTGTTTTGTTATTGCTGTTGTTTGGACACTGAATACCGTTTCTACTTCCCCGATGAGCAGGTAAGCGTGAGTGCAAGTTTATATGATTTCATTCATTTCCTCTGGCTGAACGAGGCACCTGTCGGTGAGCTCCGATGAAGGGAAGAAACTGGAGAGCCTACGGGTGAGAATTCTGAATTATCTTCTAAATGCATCCTTTATGTTCTTGGTCTGACTTTTGCTCGAGATTTTCGATTTGTTATAATGATGTGACGATGTAAAATGAGTCAGTTTAGCCTTTTATTTTCGCTTATTTTATTAGAATTATAGCTAATTGCTCTTGATAATAATATATATACACATATAGAAATATTATACAATTTATCCATGAGTACATTTATTATTTACTATCTAATCCTCTATGATTTGTTATAATGATCATCCGATTGCATTGCATGTGTTAACTAGCGTCATAATTTATAATTTTAAATTAAAATCTGAAATTATATTTTAAAAACCTACTTAGAAAGTCAATTTGTTCTAGAGGTGGGTGGATTCCAATCAATCTCTCAACGCACTGGGAACTCCGTGGATGATCATTGTGGAAGGCCCTCGGTAGAAAGCTACATCAGAGTCATTTTATTAATCTAACCGACTGGATTTATTAAACCGACTTTGAGAAAATCATGAAAATTTCATAAAACCTCTATAAGTATTGTGATCATTCTCATTCTAAACATTCATAATTCATTTAAATAAATAATGACATTCGAACATAAAATTGCTAAAGATTTAAAATTTTTAGAAGATCAACGACGACCATAGAACGTTGCAAGTATTTTCCTTTTTCGTTGCTGCACATGCTTCCTGTGCCAGCTCTATCATGGAAGAACATAGAAAAGGCCCACCGTTCCTCTCAATACAATGGCTCCGAAGGCGATCAGTATAGTTGGTGGAAACTGGAAAGGCAGTCCTCCATAAAAAAATGTTTCGATCTTGCCTGACTGATTCCAGCACTGTCACAGTCACAGAAGCATCGCCATCCCAATTTAACGAGGCAAACGGGCGTCATTGACCTGTCACAGCGAATCGCTTCAGTCTGCACATGGCCATGGCGCTGTACTCCACATGCATTCCAGTCCCCAATTCACTGCTGCTGTTGCTTCCGTAAGACTCGTCCAATTCAGATCCCATCAGGCATTCCGTCGCCGAGATGCACGCGAAGACGGACTCCGAGGTCACGAGCCTCGCCTTTTCGTCGCCGCCGCGCTCGCCGCGGAGGCCGGTATACTACGTGCAGAGCCCCTCGCGGGACTCCCACGACGGCGAGAAGACCGCTACCTCCTTCCTCTCCACCCCGGTGCTCAGCCCCACCGCGTCGCCGCCTCGGCACTCTCACTCCTCCATCGGCCCCCACTCGCGCGACTCCTCCAGCCGCTTCTCCGGATCCATCAAGCCCGGCGGCCGCGGCCGGAAGATCGCAGCTGCGGCCTTGGACTTAGCGGACGAGAATGAGGCGACCCGGGGCTGCTAGAGGAGGAGGTGGAGGAGGAGCGGGGGCTGCCGCGGAGGTGCTACTACATGGCCTTCGTTCTCGGATTCGCGGTGCTCTTCTCCTTTTTCGCCCTCATTCTTTGGGGCGCCAGCGAATCGCAGAAGCCTCGAGTCGCCATGAAGGTTCGCTTTCCCTTTCGAGCATTTTTTTCCCTAACATAATTAATTGTTTTCTCTCTAATGATCTCAATCAAAACACCGTTGGATTGTCATTTCCGCTAATTAATTAATTGCTCAGAGCATCACGTTTGATAACTCCATAATCCAAGCCGGTACAGACGCGTCGCTGGCCCCCACCCACATGTCCACCTTCAACTCCACCGTCGGCTTCACTTTCCGCAACACCGGCACTTTCTTCGATGTCCACGCCAGCTCCACTCCCCTCCAGCTAGACTACAGCCAGCTCACCCTCGCCACCGGAGTCGTAAACCTTCCCGATTTCATTTTCTTTTTCCTTTTTGCAAAATTGGAAAACATATTCAATACATCATAAATCCTCAAAAAAAAAAAAAAAAAAAAGAAAAATACAGATGAAGAACTTTTACCAGTCGAGGAAAAGCCAGAGAAATGTAGTGGCGGTGGTGGAAGGGAGAAAGATGCCTTTGTACGGAGGCGGGCTGAGTCTAACCGGTTCGTCAGGACGGCCCAACGGGCTGACCCCAATCTCATTGAGCCTCAGCTTCGCGATAAAATCCAGAGCTTACGTGCTGGGCCAGCTTGTGAAGCCCAGGTTCCACGTGGGCGTTCATTGCCACGTCACGATGGACCCCGCAGAGCTCGGGTCCCCTATTTCCTTGAAGAACTCTTGCCAGTACGACTGATAAACGAGAAGCAATACACATATATATGATTTTTTTTCCCCCTTAAACGAGTAGCAACTTGATTTTGATAATTACTCTGTTTTATATTTATTTTTCTAAGCCAAAAGAAGTTGAAAACTCTAAATGTCGGACTATAATAATTTTTGCTTTCACTTCTAATGAGTAAAATTTAAGTTTAGAAAAATAAACAAAGATGCTTTAATGCGTTACTTCTTTCATTTTAGAAGGATTATTACATATTTTATATACACATTTACTATCCTTTCGAAGAGATAAATATCATTTATTAGATATTTCAATGATAAATTTATTAATGTGAATATACAATATGTAATATGTCGATACGGACAATTACTCAATAACCAATAAATAAATATATCACAAAACTAAATGTTAATGTCAGGAACAAAATAGTTTTTTTTTTTAATTTTTATTTGTTGTCGTTTTCCTTGTCGTGGCCGGTCCCAAGCCCGGATAAAGGAGGAGGGTTGCGTTAGGTTGCCAGCCAGCGTTAAACTAAGGCAAATGTTCAATGTATGGATCAATCAAACTATTGTGCTAATGCTAGGTTGTTCCCCGGAAGGAACGCGTTACAGGGTCCGACTGTAATGTCTCGGCAAGGACCGCTACATTTTCAGAACTCGGGTGTAGTGAAAAATATGCTAGAGTTCACGTTGCAGGGTCCGACTGCAACGTATCGGCAAGGACCGCTACATCTCCATGAGAACTTGGGTGTAGTGTTAAATAAGCAAGAGTTCTCACACCATAGGTTAGGTAAGAATAAATATTATAGAAAAACTAGTAGTCTAAGATTTGGTACATGGAACATAGGAACCCTCACTGGTAAAACAATGGAGATAGTAGATACGATGATTAGAAGAAAAATTAATATTGTATGTGTACAAGAGACAAAATGGGTTGGTGAGAAGGCAAAGATGATAGAGAACTCGGGTTTTAAGTTAAGATACAGGAAGAGTAAAACAAGAAATGGAGTGGGTATTATTGTTGATAGTTCAGTTAAAGGATGAAGTTGTAGGAGTAATTAGAAAGGGGATAGAATTATAGCTCTCAAAATAGTAGTGGAGAAAGAAACTATAAACGAATTAGTGTATATGCACCTCAAATAGGATTAGATGAAAATACCAAATTAAGGTTTTGGGAGGACTTGGATGAAGTATTACAAAATATTCCATCAAATGAGATGATTTTAATAGAGGTGATTTAAATGGGCAATGTCGGAGTGAAAAATGACGAATATGAGAGTGCGTATGGTTATGGGTTTGGAACAAGAAATGAAGAAGGTAAAACTATATTGGATTTCATAATAGCATATGATCTTATACTTAGCTAATACATTTTTAAGAAAAGAGAAGAACACTTAGTCACGCTCAAAAGTGGAAATAATAAATCACAAATTGATTTTCTTATGGTTAGGAAGAGAGATAGAAAGATTTGTAAAGATTGTAAGGTTATTCTGAGAAAGTTTAACTACTCAACATAGGTTAGTAGTATTGGATATACGCCTCAAATATAGTATTAATAGAAGGAAAATATACACGACTCCTGTAATTGCTGGAAGTTAAAGGATGAGAAACTAAATATATTCAAAGAGAAGGTAGAGTACAAGTATTAGATGACATATACAATGACCCTAATAATACGATGTGGATAAAATGGTATCAAAATTGAAAATAAGAGCTAAGAGTGTACTCGGTGAGTCAGTGATACGCACCACCAAGTAAAGAATCTTGGTGGTGGAATGAAAAAGTGCAAGAAAAGTCAAGGAAAAACGAATAGCATATAAGAAATTAAATATTTGTAAAAATGAGGAAAATTTGAAAAATATACAATAGCCAAGAAAGAAGCTAAGAAAGCAAATGAAGTAAGATCAAACTTTTGAACGGTTATATCGAAAATTAGATACAAAAGAAGGGGAAAGAGACATTTATAGATAGCTAAAGTGAGAGAGAGGAAGACAAAAGATCTTAATCAAATAAGATGTATTAAAGATGAATGCAATAGTACTTAGTAAATGATGAAGAAATAAAAGAGCGTGGAAGAGATATTTTTATCAACTTTTAATGAAGGTTTAGGAGACCAACTTAATTTAGGTAATTTAAGTAGGTCAATGAGTATAGAAATTTAAATTTTTATCGAGAATTCAAATTTCGTAAGAACAAGCTTTAAATGGAATGCAAATGGAAAAGCCGCTGACCGT
Source organism: Wurfbainia villosa (assembly GCA_025175895.1). Classification (NCBI taxonomy): domain Eukaryota; kingdom Viridiplantae; phylum Streptophyta; class Magnoliopsida; order Zingiberales; family Zingiberaceae; genus Wurfbainia; species Wurfbainia villosa. The sequence continues at coordinate 138,819,542 of CM045987.1, read as the reverse complement.
ATGATATTCCGACAGAGCTATGGAAATGTCTAGGGAAACAAGGTATTGAATGGCTTTACAAAATTATTTAACATGATATTGAAAACAAAAAGGATGCCTGATCAATGGAGGTAGATATCCTAATTCCCTTATATAAGAATAAGGAGACATACAAACTTGTGAAAACTATAGGGTATTAAACTAATGAGTCATACCATGAAACTGGGAAAAAATAATAGAAAAAGATTAAGAAAGGAGACCATGGTTCTCAAAAATCAATTTGGATTCATGCCAGAAGGTCGATAATAGAAGTTTATACATCTTCTCGCATAACTAATTGAAAAGTATAGAGAGCAAAAGCGTGATCTACACATGGTATTCATTGATTTAGAAAAAGCATGATAGAGTTCCAAGAGAAATAATATGGAGAATTTTAGAATGTTAGTGTAACATATATTGAACTAATTAAGGATATGTATAAAGAATACCAGAGTGAAGACTTCGTGGATTAATCAAGCATTTCCAATAAAGATAGGGTTACATCAAGGATCGCCTTTAAGTCCCTATCTTTTTACACTAATCATGGATTTAACTCATCGGACACATTCAAGACACATTACCGTGGTGCATGTTGTTTCAGATGATATTGTTTTAGTAGATGAGACATGTGAAGGAGTAAATGTTAAACTAGAATCTTGTGGAAAACACTAGAAGTGAAAGGTTTTAAGCTGAAAGGAAAGAATATATGGAATTTAAATTTAGCAATATTAGACGTAATGAGACAAGTGTTAAGATAGGAGATGATGAGTTGTCTGGAATTAAGAGCTTTAAATATTTAGGATCATTTTTGCAAGATGATGGAGGGATTGAGAGAGATGTCTTACATAGAATCTGCGGGATGGTTGAAATGGAGGAAAGCATCGGGTATTTTATGTGATCGTAAAGTGCCTCTAAAACTTAAAGGAAGTTCTACAAAACGGCGATTAGACCTGCTATGTTATATGGAGCTGAATGTTGGGCTACGACTCGAGCATATGAGCAAAAGATGAGAGTTGCAGAGATGAGGATGTTAAGGTGGATGTGCGGACATACGAGGATGGACAGAATAAGAAATGAGAGCATTAGAGAAAAAGTTGGTGTTGCATCTATTGAAGGAAAGCTCCGAGAGACACGTTTAAGGTGGTACGGACATGTACTTAGACGGCCAATAAATGCTCCAGTTAGGCGATGTGAAACGATACCAAATATACACATCAAACGAGGAAGAGGAAGACCAAAAAAGACTTGGTTAGCAACAATAAAACAAGATAAAATTTATTTAAATAATTTATATAAGAGGATAGAATCAATGTAGAAGGATCCATATAAATAAACTCCCACCCAGCGGATAAGGCTTTGTTGTTGTTGTTGTTGTTGTTGTCGTTTTCCTCTCGCTAGCCGTCTGAGCTGATTGCATTTTTAATTGTCGAATAGATATATTTATCGCCAAATGCCACTTAAAAAAAAAAATACGTGCACGAGTTCCAATCCACGAACTTGTTATTGAACACATTTCGTATTTTAAATTCCATAAAATGATTTTAATTTTAATTTTCAAATAATGATTGAATTGATTTTTTACTTATCCAATATATGAATAAAATCGACTTAAAAATAAGTCATTTTTAATCTAAAATATTTTTTTCTCTCTTTTTAATTAAACTAAAAAACCAAAAAAAGGAAGAAAAAAATAAATGGGAGAAACAATTAGGGAAAGGAAAGTCAAAGCTGGTAAGACACACAGCGAGAAGAGGAATTCACCTCGCCGCAGTCCACTCCACTGTTCAATCGAGCAAGCAGGCAAGCCCTGTGTCTCCCTGCTTCGTCACTGTGATTCGCTCCCAAGCTTGAGTTCCTCTCCTTTGCCTCTTCTCTTCTCGTCACTATAATCGTCCGTTGTCATAAACACTCCTTTTGCTGCGATTTCTACCTCCTTCCAATTAATCACGGCCATCGGAGAAGAAGAAGAAGACGGCGACATGGATCACGAACATGTCAAGCTCCTCGTCAAGCTTCTTGCCCTCCTCTTCTTATCAGGTTTCGGATTCGATCGATAGATAGATTAGGGATTATTTTCCAACCTTTTTGCGATCTATTTTTCTTCTTGTCAGGTATGATTTTTGCTCTCTGATGATGTTTTCAGATTGATTTCGAAAACCTAATTTTTCCGCCCATTTTTAAAGTTCTTCCCCTGATATGTATTGCGAGGGACTACCTTCTCCAGGCAATAGATTTTTTCAAAAACCGATTTTGTAGTACTTTTTTTTTTTCAAAAGGAAAAAAAAAATCGTCCATCGTCTTCTTATCTAGTTTTCCTTCGATCAGTAGATTGAAATTTGTTCTTAAAGCTAATTTTTCGCTTTTTTAATGGATTTTTTGAATGAGAATATGGGGATTATTGTGAGTTTGGGGCACAGGGGTGAGGAGAACCGAAGAGGCGCGAGTTTTCACTATCGTCAACTACTGCAAGACCACGATTTGGCCGGGCATCACTCCGGGTGAAGCCTTCGACGACGGCGGGTTCGTCCTCAATCCTGGCGAGTCGGTGATGTTCACCGCCCCCGTCGGGTGGAACGGCCGCATCTGGGGCAGGACAGGCTGCAACTTCGACCGCGACGGCACCGGCTCGTGCCAGACCGGCGCCTGCGGCAACACCATAAAGTGCGGCGCCTCCGGCCAGACTCCGGCCTCGCTCGCCGAGTTCAACCTCGTCTCCCCCGACTTCTACGACGTCAGCCTCGTCGACGGCTTCAACTTGCCCATGACGGTGACGCCGCTGAACGCGCAGAGTGGAGGCAACTGTATTTCCGTCGGATGCGATGGCGACCTCCGCGACAGCTGCCCGGCGGAGCTTGCGGTGAAGGCCGATGGCCAAACAGTGGCCTGCCGGAGCGCGTGCGACGTGTTTAACACTGATGAGTACTGCTGCCGAGGCGCCTTCGGCTCGGATACGTGCCAACCCACGAACTACTCCAAACTCTTCAAGAAGGACTGCCCCTCCGCCTATAGCTACGCATACGACGACCGGACGAGCCTCTTCACATGCTTCGGCGCCGATTACATTGTCTCCTTCTGCTCCCAAAGGTATTCTCGAATCAGTGTATCAATCTTTCACTTGCATTTTGGCATTCATCTTCCAACAGATTAGATAAAAAGAAGTTCTTAAGTCCATCATAGAAAAGAATTTAGAAGAATCGTCCACTTTTGGTTTGTTAAAATGTGAATTCAAACTCAATTTCATATATATATATATATATATATATATATATATATATATATATATATATATATATATATATATTTTAAATAATAGGGGATGTATAGTTGATGGTGTTTGGGGGAAAAAAACATCCTTTTGTGATTTCTCGATCACAATATCAACCCATTTGGTCAACGTTCCAAATCCCTATTTTTTTCTCAAATGATACAATTCCAAACATAGAGATCTAGCAAAACTATATTGTCCTTAGTTGATGTTCAATTAACTCATAACTCACATTTACACAATTGCTACATTGAAGTGTCCTGCAAGATTTATACAGCTATAGATTGAATCGGTTACTCAAGCTTTTGTTCAATTAACTCGAGTAAAGTTGTCAGAAAGGATTACTGATAACTTCAAGTTTTGATGTCTTGTATTGGTTTCGTAAAGATGGACATCTCATAGCTTTCGTTTGGTTCTTCCATCTCACAACGACGGCATGGTATATTAAACCATGACTTGAATATTTAGTCGAGTTATTTCTCTAAGATGTATTGGTTTCTGATATCTTGCATCTTTATATGCCACTCACAAATACGATTTAATCTTCTCTTAGTTTGTTTTCCTAGAGTATTCATGGATTTTAAACTTTAGCACGCATCGTACTTCTCCAAGTTTGATACTCGATCTTATGGTTTCTGAGATAACTATGCTTCGTATGGGCATTGAAATTGCAAGATGCATGTTTTAGTCCGGTTGTGTACCTGAACAAATGGTCATGATAAATCAACAGTTTGTTTGTTAGAAGAAAAGATTTAATTTCTCTGGAATATTTATCTCAAGACTTGCTTATCGCAGGAGCATCCGGAAGAAGAGCCAGAGGGTATGTACCTACCACATCAACAAGCTAATTTGCAGTGGATCGGCCAGAAGAGCATCAACAGGGAAATGGCCGTTTCTATTGCTCTTATTCTTTGTGAGCTTGTTGTGGCCATCATTGAAGGTGTGACAACCGATTCTTTTTTTTTTTTTTTTTTTTTTGTTTGGAAAATAAAGCTACTGAGGATGCCTCAAAGGTACAGGATCCTCTGCTCAAAGTCGAGAAGTATTTAATTGGGAAAGGGCATGATAGAATGATAATGCATCTTCTTTCCACACCTCAGGAATCATGCTTTTACTTGTGGGAGCGTGACATGCCTGGGCTTCTTTAGTTTCAAAGGGTTATCCTTTTTTTTTTGCTTTGCAAAGAGCACTATGAAATGATGATAAGAACAACAGACTTCGACGAAAGGATCTCCATGAGTTTTTTCTATGAACATCTCCTCCTTCCAAATTGTTCAAGTTGGTTAATTAATTAGCCGTCTAAATTGATTTACCCATTCGATAAGACCGCTCGAAAGGAGCCTTATTAAAAACTCCATCGTAGTCCCTTTCATCAAATTCATTTTTTTTGGATCAACTTTATTTATTTTATTTATTTATTTATTTTGGATGAACTCCTTTCATCAAATTTATATTTTGTCGAGATGAAGAAGTTGTGTCATGATAAGTGACCGTTGATTTTAAATTTTCTTTCCATGCAGAGACGACAAAAATTAGAAGAGGTGAATTCGAGTGGATTATATATGAAGCAATGAACCCGATTGGCCGTGCTGGGTCATTGCCTATCAGGTTTTTTTTTTTTTAAAAAACTAAAAATATTTTTTTTTTTAAAATAAAAGGGGATTTTTTTAAAAAATATATATATTTTTTATTTTATTTTTATACGAGACCGTATCTCGCCCGAGTTCGTACAACTCTATATAAAAGGTGCTCGTCTCTCAGGCAAACTGGGATTGGTTGATGGTTCACAAAGCGCCACGTGTACGATACTTCCAGCGTCACGAGTGGCTCTGAAGGGCTTATTCCCAGCCCAATCCATCTCAGCCATACAAAATGTTAGAAACGTGAATAAAAACAAAAACAAAAAACAAAATTAAATGCAAAGAAATTCAAAAATAGAAAAATATTATTTTTAAAAACTTTAAACTTGTGAGCTTAAATTTTCAGTCCGCACCGGCGCGACGCTCACTCCCATGAGAGCCTCGGCCTCGCCGCACCGACACACCGCCTTCCGCCGCCTCCCCTCCCCGTTCCTCTCCTCCAGGATAAGGCCAGCCATTATCTTCGCTCATCCTCTGAGCTCCCTCCCCGATCGCAGGGCCTTCTTCTCCCGATCGCTCGCCGGAGCCGGTCCCAGCCCCCAAAACCGCCCGCACAAGGGGAAGAAAAAAGAGCAAGGAGCTCAAAAATGGGAGAGAGACGGCGGAGTGGGAAGCACGGAGGAAGTGAATTGTGAAGTCGACGTCGTCTCTTGGCGGGAGAGGCGGGTTAGGTCGTGGATCCTCGTCAATGCGGACGTCGAGTCGGTGTGGAGCGTCCTCACGGATTACGAGCGGCTTGCCGATTTCATCCCCAATCTCATTTATTGGTAATTATTTTTTTTTCTCTTTAGATGGTTCAAAAAATAAGTTTTGGGTTGCTATTTTGTTGTCGCTTTGTTTGTATACTAATATATATATGTGAAAAAAATTGGGGTACAGTGGGAGAATCCCTTGTCCGCATAAGGGGCGAATATGGTTGGAGCAGAGAGGGTTGCAGCGTGCGCTGTACTGGCACATCGAGGCTCGCGTGGTCTTGGACCTTCAGGAATTTCCAAACTCTGTATGTGCCTTTATATAAAAAAAAACAACTTTAAAGATTGTTTTTTCTCCCTATTTCGAGTTTAAATTGGACAGTGCCCTCATGATGTAATAACATAAACTAACTAAAACTACAAGATAATTGCTTACAACTTGCAAGTGATGAGTGATGACCAAGTTTGTTTCACAGTTTGAAAACAAAGAGAAGAAGATAGATTAGTACAGGAAGTTCCAGCATACAATGGTTTGCGAAGGAGTAATTTTACTTAATTGTATTAATTGAGAAGTGAAGATAGTACTTGAAGTTGGTTATTACTAGTTTAGCCAGCACCTGATGGCTCTGCAAGTTGAGAAGAGTCTTCCTTGCTGAGTATTTTTAAGGTTTGTTAGGTACCTTACTGAACACAAGTTTTTGCTTGACGAAATAGCCAAAAAAGGTCTGTTTGATGCCATTCCATGCGCAAGGATTCTTAATGTTGATGTGTAGATATCGACTGTATGTTTTCAGTATTAACAGTCATAACAAATTAATTTTTGTACATAAGAGTTGGCAATAACCTTTTGTTTGAGCAAACAGGAATTGAATGAAGATATCAACAGTATCTTTACATCCAGAAAATTATTTATTTCTTTTCAAGTAGTCTTTGATGCATTCTGCATCATTAAATAGTTAAATGAATAATAAAAACGTGTTACATAACTTTGAAGGATCCCTTTCTTGCATATTATCCATTTTATTCAGGAAATGTGAGTTAGCCTATGGCAATTGCCTCACATATTTTGCAATGCAAGTAAGTAGAAATAGTTTTTTGCATGGTAGCATGTTTCCTCCTCTTATCTACTAAGGATGTATTAATTTGGCTTGTCATTTTGGTAGCTGATCCCATTTTAACTTTCTCAAACTTGTTGAATTAGTACAACATACGTACCTGGTTTTTTTGCATAGGCTAATGGGAGCGAGCTTCACTTCTCAATGGTTGATGGAGATTTTGACAAGTTTGTAGGGAAATGGAATGTGAAAGCAGGCCCAAGGTATGTTTGACTAGCAGTCTAGCTCCAATTTTCTTCTAAGTCGACGCTTCTAATGTAAAATGATTAATTAATTTGTTTCCCCTTCTCACTCTTTATGAAGTGTTTATCTATCAACTTGCTGATGAACGTATATTTGAATTTTTAATGAATTCGCTATGATTATTCATTGAACTATTGACAACACATTCATCAGCATGACTTTGCTTGGTTTGGAATTTGCCTGTTTGGGTTCTTTTTCCAGTGACAATTAATTATGCTCTAATATCAACTTTGGATATTCTTATAGACTCATGAATTTTCAGGTTAATTTGGTAGCAACTTCCTGTCTCTGTTAGTTACATTTGTTAACCATCAGGTATATTTGATTTTTCAGTTGTAACCAATTGTTGAGTCAAATATCTTGGAGCGAGCTCTTTTCTCTACTGAATGTTAGCCTTGCTTGGATCTTGGAAACATTCCACAAGATTTAGAATTATTAATCAAATCATCAAACTATCCTATAGTTAAGGCATGTTGCAGTTCACGTCATGCCTTCCATGTGTCATTATTTTTTTTTCTTTGCTTATAATAATAAAAGTCCATCTGGTTGGTACCTGCTACTGATCATTTACAAGTTGTTCTCAAATCCTGTATGAAGTGATTAAACTAGGGACATGAAATACAAGCTTTGTGTGTGAAGCTAGGTTGATTGATTGGATACGAAATTCTTTTATCAATGGGGATGGATGAACTATTACTATGATGTTGTCTGCTCTATGAATTTTTGACACAAATATTCTTTTCTTAATATATATTTCAATGTTTATATATATATTTTTAAAAAAGATTAGCAATTTTCCTTTCTTCTTCTACTTTATTTCAGTGTTTATATATAGATATATATTTTAAACTTGCTATGTTTCTTTCTTTTGGTGCTGAAATAGAGAGTTAAAATAATTTATATCTGCAATTATCGTTCAATTCATTGGTTTGCAGGTCTTCAACGGCAACTTTATCATATGAAGTGACTGTTGTGCCTAGATTTAACTTCCCAACAATTTTTCTTGAGAGAATTATCAGATCTGATCTTCCAGTAAATCTAAGAGCAATTGCTTGGAGAGCTGAGAGAATATTTGAAGAAATTCAAAAGGAAATTATGTCTATAAATGGAATGGGTACAACTTTAAGGACCTTATATTTGTCATCCTTGGGTATGTTTGGTTCTGCATCCAAGACTGAAGCACTTCCTAATACCTTAAAGGAAGATTCTGTGGAGCCTTTAGGTTCTGCGCTTTTTTCACCCTCGACTGAGAGGAGTGCAAAATGGGGTGTTTATGGAAATGCATGCAGACTTGATAGGCGATGCATTGTTGATGAAATTCATCTTCGTAGAATTGATGGCCTGTTGGTAATCATTTATCTTATCCGCTTTGATTTTATTTTATATCGTTTCATATCTTAGTTTGTCTAGTGACTATGAATGAAGGAAAATGGAGGGACTCATCGGTGTGTTATGGCTAGTGTTACAATCAAGGCACCAGTTCGAGAAGTTTGGATTGTCCTAACGGCATATGAGACACTACCTGAGTAAGGGACTTTATCTGTACTTGCATTGCCATCTAAAGTAAATCCAATATGAAATGTTCTCCATAAATGTTCTTCCCTTAAAAGTAGAAAAAGGCTTTTTTCAATTTGAATTCCAAGATGTTAGATCAGAATTTCTATGCCACCATGATTTTTTTTTTTAATCAATGTCAAGTGACAAACTTATGTTCTACTGTGATGCTTGATTTATTTTTGAGATATGATCATTCACTGCATCTCTCCGATTTACAGTCTCTTATTAGTTCATTTCTACCGTTTTTGTTTCTTTATCTTATAATCAAACATTTTTATTACAGGATTGTTCCAAATTTAGCAATTAGCAAAATTCTCTATAGGGATAAGAACAAGGTTCGTATTCTACAGGTAGGAACAAGTTATCTTGCAGTCTTTATTGTCAATGTGTCACTACCTTTAACTCTTGCTTCATTTGGTTGCTAATATTATGATTAAGGTAAAATCTTGTTGATTGCAATCTTACATGTTGACTTTCTTAAATACAGTGATGCTAAATCTAGATACTTGTTTATTGGCCTAACTTATAGTTGACACTAGAACCTTTCAGAGGAAGGTTATGGATGCCAATTATCTCTTTTGCATTTCTTTATGGTGTTTGAGTTGGAGGGAAGTTGCAAGAGATTATGTGAACTGACTATGGTGTTGTAGCTTCTTTGTTGACAATCTATTTTTTAGAAGTTAAACATGATGGAAATAAGATGCGACCAGGAAATGATGTCTGACATATGATCTGCTATAGTTATTCTTTGATTGCCCATCAGAGTATTCTGGTTAAACTGCCATCTTATATCTTCATGGAATAAGTTTTCTTGAGATACGTTTGTCACTTTGTGGTTTTTAGAGTCTTAAATTTCAGTAAATTATGTTTGCAGGAGGGCTGCAAAGGCCTGTTGTATATGGTGCTTCATGCACGTGTGGTGTTAGATTTGCGTGAAGATTTTGAGCACAAAATCAAATTCGAGCAAGTTGAAGGGGACTTTGACTCATTTCAGGGGAATTGGATTCTGGAGCAACTGGGAGATCAGCATACTTTGTTAAAGTATATTGTAGAATCAAGAATGCACAAAGATAGCTTCCTCTCAGAAGCTATCTTGGAGGAGGTATTTGCACTTCTGATACTTCCACTGCCATGCCATATCAACAAAATCATGGAAGGAAGATGACGTCTAAACACCCCATTTAGATATCTCAGGGTTATATCATTTCTCTTCAAGAAATGGCAACGCATTTGATACTTTTAGTGCAGGTTTGAGGGCCAGTTTAAATAGTTTCAAATCAGACTATATTTGAAGTTTATTTACAAACTTTCATTTCCCCTTCTAGCTTAGACTAAACACTCATGCGTGATTAAGAGTTTTGATGATGCTATATTTATACCTTCATGATCATGATCCTAGTATCTAAAATCTGTTCTTTTCTTCCACTAATGAAGTCCATTTATCGGCAGAATAACAATATCATTCATATTAGACAATTTAAGTGTTACTAGATTTCAAATACTTGAAGTAATCACTGTCAAATGGCTGTATATATTATGACCTGGAAATCTGGTCTCACAAGTTTCAGTAATTTAGCTGGTCCTTTGTGTGTTGTTATTTTGTTCTCTCAGAGTGACTAATAATAAAGCTTTCTATTTTCAGGTTATTTATGAAGATCTACCATCAAATTTATGTTCGATCCGTGATTTCATTGAAAACAAAGTATCTGTAAATAGTAACCAAGAGAATCATTTCGATGACCATATTGGTCTTGATGGTAGTTCTTTAAATGACAGTAAGGATGGATTGGATCAGCCTGCCCTTAATGATAACTCTTCGCATAGTCTTCGGCGAAGACCAAAAGTTCCCGGTTTACAAAGAGATATTGAAGTTCTTAAAACGGAGGTCACATCATTTATTTCAAAATATGGTCAAGATGGGTTTATGCCAATGAGAAAGCAGCTTCGCTTGCATGGAAGAGTGGATATCGAGAAGGCAATAACTCGCATGGGTGGATTTAGGAGGATTGCAAATTTGATGAACTTGTCCCTTGCATATAAACTTCGGAAACCCAGAGGTTACTGGGATAACCTAGAAAATCTACAAGAGGAGGTAAAATGGATTTCCCACTTCCCTGTTAAAGCTAGATAGTGGTATCACTGCCAATATTTTCTCCTCGTGTACAAATTATCTGAATCATCATCAAGCAATCTGGCTGAATCTTTCTTCTAGAATTTATTGTATTTTGTGTTTATTCATCTTTAGCAAACCATTTTAGTCACTGATTAATTTGTAAAACTACTTGCTTTCGTGATCCAGATCAGTCAGTTTCAGAAAAACTGGGGAATGGATCCTGCTTACATGCCCACTAGGAAGTCTTTGGAGCGTGCAGGTCAGTGACAAAGAAAATTCTTACTTTTTCATGGGTGCCTGCTGTTACTTGCCTGAGTATGTGGTAAATGTTGTCAGACTGAAATTCTTTCACTTTGATTTGCCTAGAAGCAAACCAACATAAACAAGTTCATATCAATGTTTATTAACGAAAATTCTATTTGTGTACAGTCCCAACTGCAACTCATTGGAGGTGCTATTGGGATGGCAAAGTAGTTAAATTTCCATGGGTTCATTTATTTCTTTTGGTTGGTTCTCATGTTTGTGCATCTACTTATTGGTAGGACGCTATGACATAGCTCGAGCTCTGGAAAAATGGGGAGGGCTTCAGGAGGTGTCCAGCCTCCTATCGCTTGAACTGAGATACCCTAGGAAAAGTTCAGCCATCGAACAAGATGAGCAGAGCGATATTGCAGCGACCAGCGAACCCACCCCCCAAGAAAAGAGGTCAGGCAAACCAATGATTGCTCAAGACACACAGAAATGGCTTTTGAAACTCAAGGACCTGGACATTAACTGGGTGGAGTAGATGTGCTTGTTGCCTTCAGCATCTCTGCGACTACTTGTTCAGCACAATAGATTTTCTAGTTGACTATTTACAGTCACAGAGATCCATGGAAAGCTTCGATATTTGGGCTCATTATCTATCCCCATTATAGGATTCTAAATTTCTATTACTTGGATATCGCTGTTCTAAGTGGGCGTTCTGATATCGATATTAGCATGGTCACATATCAATTTCTGACCTATAAATTTGGATCCGCACCCGTGTCAGGGATTTCCATCCGAGTGCTACTAACATTCAGAAGTTTCGTCTGCAGATTGACTGGGCGATAAAGGCGGGTGCATTGTCCTGTAAAAGTGTAATTTTTTAGTAGTATGATTGTACAGCAATGTAACTGTATTTCTTGGATTTATACCATAAATAGAGTCAGTTTGTTCCTCTTATCGAGAAGAAGAGAAAAAGTAAAAGTGGAATTTTCAAAGCTGAGTTTATCAGGGTTTTTTTTAATTATAATGTTAATTGCAAAATAATAATAAGGTAAATAGGTGATATCATCCAATGGTACAAGACAAAATGGACAATCCGAGCAAATCGAGCAAATTAATCGGTTCCAGCAAAGTATTTACTCAACCCCACTTTGAGAAGAAAAAAAATTCTGCACGACTCAGATATATATAAAAATCAAATTTTAAAATAAATTTACATTCAGACCGAGGAAAAAGCTGTTCTGAAGGACCAAATTCTCATATCATCTCCAACGTGTATAATTCATCCAACCAAGATTAATATTTACTTGTCTAACAAAAACAGCACTTAAATATTCAAAATCAATTGACCCGTTTGCTGCAAAGTACAAGGCATTCAAATCAACAAAAAAAACAGTGAAAATAACAAGATTAACTGTTCACAACACCAAATTAATTATTATAGAGCAAAGTGATGCGAGTCCACAGAAACGCGCGACTCTTATCCGTAAAGTAGCAACACGGTGTCGACTGAATAAATTTACATGCGATAAGTGAGATTGAAATAATGCTGACGGCCATAAAATGTAGTGGTGTTACTCTGCTCGAGATTGGCCAGCCCGAGAAGAAAGGATGATGCCGACAATGAGACCATAGAGGGCGAGAGCTTCCGCGAAGATGAGTATGAGAATCATACCCACGAACAGCTTCGGCTGCTGGGCGTTGGCTCTGCAATTAACACAAAACAATATGATCAGTAGATTGTACTTCATGTGCCGTCTCTTTGCCACAAGAACTAGAGGAAGAAATGTTGGATGCACGAGGAAAAACTCTAATGGCATTTTTCTGATGGCACGCTTGGTTGGTTTGAATAAATATTCTATTTATTTCAAAATATTTCTGGGTTTGATTGCACAAATGAACTCAGAATACAAATTCTAATAGAATTATGATACCATATTAAGGAATAGTAATTCATTGTCTATTCTACACTTTAAAAAATAGATATTTTTATTCAACAAAAAAAAATAGTTGGATGGAAGTGGACCCGTAGGGCCCATCAGTCTAGATGAGTTAGTTGAGCAATATGGCAGTGTCCTAGTCCACTCATCGGGAGGTGAGCTGGGAGCAAGGTCATCTACCTACAAAATTAGTAGAATGAAACCTGAACACCTATATATATATATATATATATATATATGGCAGGCATCCACGTGGCAGTCATTGACCGTGACTGCCACGTGGGTGCCTGCCCTCACGCGCACATGCCAGCGTGCAGGAGCAGGCACCCAACAGATTATTGCTCTATATATAAGTGTACTCAGACGAGCAATAAAAAGACCAGAGTTTGAATCTTAAATTGAACAAATATTTTAGAGATCGGTTTCTGAGTGTTCATAAGTTGTGCTTCGGATTTATCCGATAAGTGAACTAGGAGAGAAGGCTGTTTATCTACAAGATTAGTAAGACAAAGTCCGGACACTTGGGACTGTCAATATATATTGTCCTAACTTCAATCATTATAAGCTACTGAATGTAAAGATATGAAATTTGAACATTTGTTGGGTTTGTGAGAGGACAAGAGACATTGGGTTCAGTTACAGAACTATTCTATGTTTCAACTTCATAAACATAACCCTAAATAACTGTTCCAGTTCAGGAGGCAACAATGACCCTCTATTCTTGAGTTTCAAATCCCTAAATGCACTCCCTTTTCGGTTTATTTGCTATTTGAACTCCTTTCACTCCTATTTTCTAATCCTACTCTAGTGTTTCCTTCAATCACTTTCTTCATGATGAATACACCTAGTGGAATTTTGTACACTTTCCCACTCTTTTTCCACATCAGAGAACTTCAAGGTCATTGTAATTTAACTATAACAATTAATGATGTGAAAAACACACCCTTGGTCATGTTGACGACAACAACATATCAGATAGAAAGCAATTGACCAATCTTAAGCTAGTTAGTTCTGCACACATGACCTGGAAAAACAAATTTCTCTTTTATGAAGGGACTATAAGAGGAGGAATGGCCAAATACGCGATAGTAGAAGACATGGTGAAAGAACTTGTAGTCAATGATTAGCCAAAACAAGGCGAACAGAGAGCACAATCGAATCTAGAAAGGATATCAAAGAACTACCTGACTCCAGCATCTCCCACGATGCCAATGGCCATACCAGCTGAAAGTCCTGCAAGGCCACAAGCCAAGCCAGAAGAGAGATGGGCATACCCATCGAAAAGGTAGTACGACTTGGCCTTGGGGTTGATCCCGGTGCTTATGATCACCGCAATAATGAGTCCGTAAATACCCAGAACCCCGGCCATGACAACGGGAACTATCGACTTCATCACGAGCTCCGGTCGCATCACACCCATGGACGCCACCCCTACGCCGCTCTTCGCCGTGCCGTACGCCGCCCCCATGCCTACAAAAGAACGAAAATTCGACACGAAGCATTTCAAGAGACGAACGTTTTGACTCGAAGAGAACACGAGGCCGAGATCAACTGCCAGAAAGGGCGCATAAATTGGGGAAAATTACAGGAGAACACGAGGGCCGCTGCCGCGCCGAGGAATCCGAAGAAAGGAGCAGTTTCGTCGCCGCTGAAGCTAGACATCGTGGCGGAGGAGCCTCGACGAAACCCTAGTTCCTGCGCAGGAGGAAGAAGAGGAGTGCAAAGGTCAGATCCGAAGAAACAATCTGATCGAGATTTATTCCGAAGAAATAATGGTCCTAGAATATCCTCCGTTTCTGTGACAAATAACGGATGTTACACAGAAATAGTTCGATTTTGTGATGGGCTATTTGGTCATTTAATATATAGTTTCTTATTTTATAATGAAATCTGAACAACTGTTCCCGTGTTTACGTGGGAGCACGGAAATTAGATATATGTGAAAAAGAATTTTAAAATTATTTTAATTCTTTTAAACAAATAGAGAAGAGAAAGAAATACAAATAGAATTATCACTTTTTATTATTTTAAAAATTATATTAAAAAAATAAATGAATAAAACAGAATAAAAAATAATCCGATGCATAAATTTTTCATCAATGCAGAATTTCGAAAAAAAAATTCAAAATTATTTTTACTATTCGAACTCATAATCAATAGGTTATATCACCATAATTTTATCATTAGATAAAGCTCCCTTTCAAACAGAATATAATTTTAAAAAAAAAAAGAATGATGCTTTATGTATTTGGAGATGTATAGAAGAGTAAGAAATTCACTGTTAAAGAAAAAAAAAATCTCATCTCCCGCTGAGAATTAAATTCCTAATTATAAGAAGATATTATATCACAGTACTATTAAAAAGGACGATTTGATTCATAAAATTTTCATTATACAAAGTCTCAATAAAAAAATTTACTGTACACAATCTCTAAATCACAAAATAATAATTTTATTATTGCAAACTTAATTAGTATAAAGAATTAGATAAGAGGAAAGAAAAAACAAATCTCATTGATCCCCGCTGGCATTATATAGTCTAAAAATTATTAATAATTTTAAACATACATCAACTTTATTTATATATTTAAGTCATATTGTATTTTCAGATGCCTTGTTAGGTAATATTAAATATTGTCAACTCTACTCGAAAAATTCTCAAAATATTAGCTTGCGGAAGCCTTGAAGAGGTAATGTTTCTCAATGCAAGAGCTCAGCTTCTAATATTATTTCCTCAATAAGGTCAATTAAGCTAGATTTTGCATTAGGAAACTAACACCTGTTGATATCTGTTAAACAAACAACAGAAGCTACTAAAAAATTGCTTCATGTTTCCATCTCACCTTGGAATATACAAAAATTGCTTTTCTGTGAGATTATCTAACTGTGTGTTACTGCAAAGAACTGACTGACCACCTAGTTTTTCGAGGGAACTGCTAAAATCCAATATATTGGGATCCCCTTCATGTTGTCCCATTAACTCTCCACTTGATTCTGGTGTCTTTGCTTCAGGCAAGAAGTCCTCCAAAGTAGCTAATGATTTGAACTGCAAGTTAAGAGCGGCCATGGTCTTCTGGCACTCTGCAAGCCTTCCAGAAGCCTGAGCAATCTCATTTTCCTGTAGGGCCATCAAGTAGTTAATAGGATCACATTTGGAATATTAGGGATCTTTTGAAGAAACTAAAAAATTATATCAAGCAGACATTGAGATATGATGATTCTAAGAACGAGCCAAAATTTTAAGCACAAATTGCAGGTATGAAATGCATGATAAAACAAATGTGAATTACTTGTCTGATCTTCGGTGGTCCATTTGAGTTTGCAAACTGCAGGAAATCATCTTGTGTTTTCCTAGATAATTCATCTTCCAGTGCACGACAACTTGATTCAAATTCACAAGCCAATTCCTTCTCATTCTCCATTTGTTTTTCCAGACTATGCACCTTCTCTTGCACGGTCCACACTTCCATGTGTTCTAACTCGAGTTGCACAACTAATTCTATTTTCTTAGCCTCTAGAAGATCTGCATTGAACTCACATTCTCCGGACAATGAGGTATCCTCTTTAACTTCTCCATATGGTAAACCTTCTATTCCATTAATGGTTTTTGTAATTGGACAATTTGCTGAAAGTTGTACACCAAACGCCTCCTCAGATTTCCTCTCAGTTGGATCAAACCTCTCATGTAGTTTTAGAGGTTCAAAGGTTTCTGATTCAACCTGACAATTCAGTTCCTTTTTCTTTGGTTCAAAGGTATCCATGCTCAGATATATACATGCACACCCATTAGGTATTCTCTTCTCTCCATCTTCTTCTAACAAATTCATCTTCTCCTCTGACTTGGTACTTTCCCAGTATGCATATTTATTCTCAAGTTCATTTTCCTTCTGTTCCAAGTCCACTGGTTCAACATTCTGACATCTGCTGGTGAGAATTGCAATTAATGGCTCCTCTACCTCAACTTCTCCCTCTAACAGTTCTACTCTATGTTTTAAATTCATAATTTCCTTGTATGCAGCTTCATGCTCAAGTTCCACACTCTTTCGATTCGCCTCTAATATTTCTAGTTTTATCTCTAGAGTGTTCTTCTCACCACTAACTAAACTGAGTTGCCCATGTAATTCAGCCAATTCATTCTCGACTACTACAAGCTGATTGTGAGAAATATCTAGCTGGCTGTTGGCTTCAGCTAAAGTTGTCTCTAGTACTTCTTTTTCAGTAGTCATTTTCTCAATCTTCTCTTCCAGCATGGCTATCTGCTGAAGCATACTTTCAACATTACTAGAAGATATCTGTCTTAGATTCCCAAGATCTCTATCGGCTTCATGCTCCAAACTAGAACTACCATAATCAGCTTCAGTTAATGCAGCAAACCTCTCCATCTCAAGGAAGTCATCCATCAAGTCAATTTCCACTGGGCTATTAATATTTTTGATAGTTTTATTTTCATTTTTGAACTGATCAAGCTCAGTAATTAAAGCTGACGCCCATGAATCTGGAATGCTTAGCTCATTGTCCAGACTAAACAATTTTTCAGCAGTATCAGACTGGCTATCTGTAAGAGACTCTCCATACAAGGAATTACAAATGAGCCTAGAATCACTAAACAATGATGATCTAGGTGTTCTAGGACGCAAGCTTCTGCACTCAGCTTCAAGCTTTCTCACCTTTTTAATGCTCTCCAAATGCTGTTTGCTAGCCATTTCTGCAGCTCTGATACTGAGTTCCATATCAAGTGTTCGGGTATGGAAATCCTCATTTAAAGAAACCAATTCGCATTTCAATGAGGCATTTTCTTTCTCAAGAATCTCAATTTTTAAGCAAACCTCATGATTGAGCAGGGAGTCAATCTTGGTTTTAGCTTCCAGTTGAGTTTGGAGCTCAGTTAGACAGGTTTCAAGTCGAGATTTCTGAGACTCCCATTCAGAGGCTTTCTTGATGATGGCATCCTGGATTCTTTCCTCTTGTTCTTCCCTTGATTGCCGAAGTTGCCTGACACATTCTTTGAGGGCATCATCAACATGGCCAAGTCTTTCCTCAAGGGAAGTGTTCTTCTGTCTTGCATCTTTGAGCTGCTTCTTTATAGATATTACTTCCTTTTTGGACTTCTCCCACCCTGGCAAGTAATTGAAATTTTCAATCACTAAGTAACAAAGTATATCATAAATGTTTTGATTAGCTCATGCACTGGTAAAATATTACTAGTCATATTATTATATGTAGCTTGAACAACAACACGAATGGAACTTCTGGTCTTAAATATTTACCTGTTATTTTCCTGATAAACAAGTTCCATCTACTTAAACTGAGGTTTTATTTAACAGTCTACTAATTATTGAATCAATATCAAAGATTGTTGATATTGTTAAGAAACAGACTAAAAGGCAAAAAAAGAACTATAACAACACAGAAGTTTATCACACAATTGCCAAATACACGTCAATTGCTTAATATATGTCAAGCACACATCAAAGACATGCTATGAAATTGACATTCGAACACCAACCTCAATTAGTTTCCTTCCTGCCAAACACAATGGCATTATTTTCAGTTCTACATTAAATGTGTTAAAAGTTAATTGGCTAACCATTTATCCTAAAAAATTGGGATGTTAGGTAATAAATCAATCTTTATATTTATATGCTAAATATTGCCCCTTTGAATACTTCATTTGACAGGCCAAAGACCCAACACATGCATTGATGAGATAATATTTTTTTGAAGGACGATTATCAAAAATATCCTAAACCTCCAAAAAAAAAAAATTCAAAACTATCCAAAAGTTTCACTGATTTCTAATATCTAAACTTTTAAGTTGTTTCAATTCCATCCAATTATTCATATAACCTTTTTAATTTTAATAGTCATTTTCCCTTCATTCGAACAACAATTCCATTTTTTTTCTAAAAAAATAAACATATCAACATTTGATGGCAATTCCTTTTTTGAATGAAGAAAGTATCTCAAGTATAAATAAATAAATAAATAATATTTTCCAATTAGAACTAGTATTTTAATGAGAAAAAAGTTTTAACAAATAAAAGATTTACAAGATTAGCCCATAAATTGAAAATGGAATGTTCAAAATATGATGTGACTAAAGCTTTAAAATTGTTTAAGAAGTTGGGGTATCGACTGAATGCAACTGAAATTATTGAAAAGGTTTGAAAAAAAAAAAAAGATTAAAAGTTTAGATATTAATATTAATCAACCATTTTCTAATGCATGAAGTTTGGAATATTTGTATTAATTAACCATATTTTATACAAGAAGGATTTGAGCACTGTTAAGAAAGATATCAACCAATTGTACAAAAGGCTATATTGCATAGGAAATAAATGCAACTACATGAGAGTATTAGGAACCTATAGTCTGTAGCTTCATCTTATATGTGGGAATATAAGAAATTACGCAGAGCTACAACATACAACCTGCACTCGTAAAAAGGAATTTATATAAAGAACATCTTTTAATGGATTGAACAACTTTAACACGACATTACCTACCATGAATTTTTTTTCATATTAAGAAGCATGAACATTATATTTGGGCTGGGCAGTGGTGCAAGGAGTGAGGTGAGATGATAATTTACATCCATACTTCACATTAGTTCCTGATTATCCATCTAAAAAGAGTTCATTAGCTGACATCTTATCCACTTTGAATGACTTGCTAAAATAGATTCACAAGTTTCAGTTGAAATGCCTCAAATGATTGCACATTACGGTACTTGGATAAGAGGGAAAAAATTACCTAAAAGGGCTTCTTCAGCAACTTTTGCATGCTGCTTGACCAATTCCTCTTTAGCACATATACTCTCAAGAGAAGCAGATAGTTTCTCGGTGAGGTTCTTTGCAATTCCATCTAATTGTAAATCATTGTTTGGATCATTAGACAATTGGGCATGATTTATTGAAGAACCAACTAGCGATGCCCTTGCTACCTCCTGCAATTCGTTTTTCAGATATTTATTCAACTTCCATATTATTTGAGTAATTAAGTGTCTACACATCTTGAGATGTAAGGATCATAAGACACTGCTCGAATGCAGAAAAGACTATTGCAACAATTGAGTACATTTAGACACAACTCGCACCACCAAGACAATATCCGCTTTATGACATGGGCAATAATCTCGGCACAAAATAAACTTTCTAATCATAAGCGAGAAGCCACATATCCCTCAATGTGGTAATGCACTAGGCACCTCTTCACATTTAGTTACCAAGTCCCAAGTATGCAAAGATTAGCCACAAAGACTCTAAAAGCTGTATAGTAATTTCCCTTGTCTCTATTTACTCAGGAATAGTTACAGAGAGAACCATTTGATGAAATAATTCACTGACTAGCGAACCAACTTAGCCAACCAAAGCATCATTTCCATCAACTTTCAAGCACTCCATAATTGCATTCTACAGAAGCCAAAACAAAAAACAAAAGGAAACAATTCTTAACCACATGCTCCACTGAACTGAACAAGTGAGCCATATGCTTGAAGAAGACACGCAAAAAAAATGTCATTTCTCGTCTGCATACCACAGGAGCGAGAGAGGAAAATTTGAGCAGAGAATTAGGGAATGGTAAAAACGGCACCAAAGATGGGCCAGAACGAATGAATACATTTACTATGAGCAAAAAAAAAAAAAAAAGTACAATTCTAAAACTGTTGTAGTGCTTCAAGAAGAATACTCGAACGAAAAAAAAAAATTTGACCTGTTTATCCAAGTATTCAGTGGAAGACAACGATCCGGAGCTCTCCGTCTCGCCAGGGTTCATCTTCAACACTATTTCAGTGAGCCCTCACATAAGCCCGAAGCAGGAACGACGTGCCCCCAACCCATCAAATCTCGCCTCCCCACACTTCGCGGACAATGCAATCTCTCATCGACAGAGAACAGGAACCTAACGAGCAAAAATAAGGAAAAAGAGGAGGAAAGCAACTCAAGTTGCGAAGCCTCGATAAGGTTTTAGAAGGCGAAAGCGAAGGAGGAGGAAGGAGACGAAGATATCTTGGGAGGACATAGCAGCGGAGATGCTGGGCGAGAGGATCCGCTCAACCATTCTGATGCATCGTACAGAAAAATCAGGTCGCACAGTCGTATCCCCATCGGATTCTGCCACGTGGAAGGAAAACGTAAAGAAACAGACGGCTGGATTTTCCTGTGACCTGTTTGAGTTACACAGCGGATGAACCAGACTCGATGAGTCAACTTTAATTTTGAATTCGAGTTGGGTTTCCCTTTTTTTCCTTTTTTTTTTTCACCAAAAGGGTGTAGTTGGACCACGGTTCACCGACCACTGAGGGTTCGATTGTCTTCGGGTTCAATTTTAGAAAGAAAGTTTAAAATTCGATCTCACCCTGCCGTCTGCCCCTTCTATCTGGATAACCTAGGAAGAGGAGATCAAGAACTAACACGATAAAATACCTCCCCTGCGTATCGACATCCTGCCAGAACAAAGATTTTATCAATTTGGCAATCTCAGTTTAACTTTTCATATCTAATTTCTAGTATAGCTTTCCATAACTGTAAAATGAAAAATTTTATCCAAAAGTTTGGAGTTGGATACTGAAAGGTTTTTCAATAACCGATGTTGGATTCAAAGTTCACTGCTATTCTGATCTTTTTCATATTGTCGACATTGGACAGCATACCACAAACTTAAAAACAAGAACATAGAACCCACAACTTCCAACAATGGAGATTAAGAAGAGATAAATTAACAAAAATATAGAATCATCACATAAACAATCCCTAATCGAAGAAGGTAAATTGAAGAGTACAAGCATGAACTACTAAAAAATTGACTTCCATTTAGAGAAAAATTTATAAATGCATCGTAACTAAAAATAGATCCAAAAATTTCTGATTATCTGTATAGACACCTTACTACTTGCACCATCATCTGAGAGCTAAGAGATTGATTAACAAAGTGCTGATCTGTCGATTCCAATAAGCAATATTGTAGTCAAATGACATGCAAGAAGGATGCACATACAAATGAAGATATTCACTATAATAACAGACAATATAAATCATATATTGACCATTCGGTAAGCCTGATAGAACAGTAGAGCGAATATAATGATTTTTTTTTTTTAAATGATGATGATGATAAGGCATTCGAAAAGGTTGCTTGTGGCAACAGTAATCCTTATTTTATGAGGCAACCAAATAAGATGAAGTTTACTAAATTCCTAACCGGAGCTGAATCGACTTCCAAGAGACCGAATGAAAGAAAAAAGATAAAACAAAAAAGAACAAATAAAAGAATTGCATAAAGTTTTTTTTTTTCCTCCTTACCAAGGAGTCAAGATGTTCCCCATTGAACTCACTCTCCCCCTAATCTATTTTACTTGCAATTCTGAGTTCCTCGACCTCATAGATTCTACTTCCAGAAACATTGTGGTAATTACATCGATGAAACCAATATTGTTCAATGGCCCGTATGGATCTAGAAAGCAAAATCTCCTTCATCTCCGCTGCTTAAAGATTCACCAGCCTCACCATAATCTTCATCGCCATCCTCATCGCCCTCGGCAATGAACTCCAACAGCCCTTGTTCCTCTTCATTTTCAAGATTGAAATCTGCATCTTCATCTAGTTCATCTGCACTGTCAACATCCTCATCTTCCTCATCGTTGCTTGAGCCTTCTGAGTCACTATCGTCACCTGCATCGAACTCGGCTTCTAATATAGCATCCACGTCTGCATCAGATTCATCATTTTCTTCATCGTCATCATCACTTTCACCTCCATCTTCAGGGTCAGAGTCATCATCAGTTGGTTTCCTCCTCCCAATTTCAAATAGCCTCGCAGAGGAGACCGCGTCATCATGATCATCAATTGCGATAACCCCAACAAAGGTGTCAGTGTTGTCAGTGGCAAAGTCAAGTATGCAACGGTCAACTTGGACCGTTGCAATGTCAGTATAGTTCACTGCGTCAATGGTTCGGAAGGCTGGAAACAGTGGGTGTCGGACACGACGGGGATTAATAGCTGATGTAATATCTTCAAGGTTGCGCCTAAGAGTTGCATATATGACATCTCCACCACCATTGAATGTAATTACCGTCTGGTCCAGAGAGGGCACTGTTCTCAAAAGCTTGAATTTCCGAAGATCCCACACCTCAGAATTTATAATAATCTACATATCATCAGAGCATTAATTGATAAAAAAAGAAGTGTGAAGAAATACATGTGCATGCGGAATTGTATCATCATATCATCAGAGCATTAAGTGGCATGCAAGTCTGATTCCATCAAGACTCTGAAAGACAAATACGTATAATTAAGCCGTAAAACGAGTCATGCGCAAAAGGCATTCCTGTTAGAGTCAAGCTGAGCATGGGACCATTTCTCTTCCACTAAACAACAAAGTTTTATTGAAACAAAGCAATGAAAGGGATATGGACTTTGAAGTCCTTGGTAA
This sequence comes from Wurfbainia villosa, assembly GCA_025175895.1. Classification (NCBI taxonomy): domain Eukaryota; kingdom Viridiplantae; phylum Streptophyta; class Magnoliopsida; order Zingiberales; family Zingiberaceae; genus Wurfbainia; species Wurfbainia villosa. Next base: position 138,796,279 of record CM045987.1, on the reverse strand, counting down.
AACAGGTCCGGTGCACAACCTTAAAAATGAAAGTTCTTGCATAATGAAATAGGTTTAGGAGACAAACACAAGTAACAATGAAGAATATGATAGGAAGAAACATAAAATAGCCACCAACATAGGCTTGGAAAACTACTATAAACCATGGTCACTTCAAAAGACCTTAAGATTTGAAAACTAAATGGTAATAATCCAATTTTTAAGACAATTCATCATCTATCTATATTAGTCTCAAGTATTTGACATGCCTGCATATAAATCTTATTGTTTAAGAGAACTTTATGTTAGGCAACACTATAGTAACATTCATTTTTTTTAAATGACTTTAAAAGTAATGTAACTAAATTTAAACCCCTCCATCTTGTATATCTTTAACTCTAGTTGATTCCAACATGTATAACCCAACTATTGGCTTGTATGAATACATTCTTAGCACTTATAATTTTCCCCTCATTTTATCATCGATTGGAGTCATACCTAATTGCTGCCTAGGAATTTGAATTTTATCTTATTAAGTAACCTCAAAAATCCATCTCATCATCTCAATTATATTAATCTTTGTATATGTTGTTTACTAATTGTTTGATACTTTGATCCACATCCATAAAGTACACAAGGTCATATCAATCACAATTTTTTTTCTTTTAGCCAATGCTATTTTCAATCCACATATAGCAATGATGCAATAACTCAAGGATCCAAACGTAAGACAAATCAAAGAACATTACCCACCTTTCAAATAAAGAGAGAATTACTATATGGATCATAAAAAAATTATAATGGAGACAACTAATCATAATCTGTTAGGAGGTAACTGCAGTTTGTACCTCATTGCCGGCGGGATGAAACCCACCACCACCATAATCTGTGAACTGTTCAAATCGCTTGATAGAACTCGAACTCCTCCTATCCCACAAGACTCCATTCCATAGTAACAGTGTGTCTAATGGACTAAAGTGCACGAGGGATTGTGCATGTCCTCGAACAATTCCTGAATAGTTATTGGAGCTTTCAGTAAGCCTGAGCTCCACACTGTAAGTTTGAACATCATAAAGAAGAACCTCCCGGGGAAGAGAGTCCGATGAAAGTGCTGCAAAGTTGGTTCCTGAGTGGCTAAAGCATGCAGCCTTACATCCTTCAAATGAATGCAAAGGCCCTGCGGAAATGGAAGAAGCATCCCATAACTTAACCTCATTTAAACCTGACGAAAGAATCAACTGATTTCCTCCAGAGAAAGCTGACTTAACAAGCATAACAGGAGTCTGATGACAAGTTTGACTCTCCAAAACATTTCCCGTGATTGTATCAAATATCTTTAGATCACCAGAATCACTCCCACTTGCAATATGGTAGGAATCACCAAGATAAGTAATGGATGTTAAAGTAGTGCCATCTCGGCAAGTACGAAATGGTCTGAATCGGCTATATACAAATTGACGATCTCTGCGTTGAGCATGGATACTTCCATATTGTTTCTTGAACTCCCGTGAGCTTACCCTTGCAGTGATATTTGTCGGTGCATTTAGGCTACGGCTAGGTTCAGGGCACACATGTGGTTGCAAAAGAGAAAGTGGTGGCAATGTAGTGATAGGTGCTGGGCACTGACGGTGTTGGTGCTTCAGATATTGCACTATTAGTGAATCAAGAGTCGTCCTCTCAACATTCCCTGGTTGTTGTTCAGTTGGAAGAGCTAGTGAGGCTACAGGTGTTGTAGATACCCCACAGCTATTGTGGTAGCGGATGTCGTCCAAGTTATCACTATGGCAGTTTCCACTTGCTAACTTGCTGAGACGATCATGCAGATTAGAATTGGCATGAGAAGATACAACTGTGTGATCTAAAGGCTGGAGATTCCTCTGAGCAGAAGTTGGGATTTGATTGATTTCATTCTGGGAACCTTGGACTGCAATTCTAAGGTGCTTTGTTGGTGGTGAAGACGGATCCTTCAAATCACTAAATTTCCTTTTCAGTGGTAATAAAATTGGTGTTTTATTTGGGATCTCAACATCTACTGTGGATTTGAAGGCAGGGGGAGAAGGTGGTTCTGTTCCCTCAGAGGCTGTATGAACATTTAAAACAGATGATGATTTGTTCGAGGAAGAACGCAGCAGAATGTTACTTTTCCCTTGGGAAAAGTTTGCCGGAAAGGCCAGTTGTCTCTTCTTTGCAGAAATCAGAGGCACATTGGGCTTTAGACCAATGTCTTCATTTCTCTCAGTCATCTTCATTTCTGAATGAAAACCACATGGAGCACGTCCTGATGGCCACTGGAGTAGCACAGATGGAGCTTCTTGTAAAGAAGTCTGGTGCAGGGGCGGAGCCAATATACCTAATCCTGGAAAAGATGCCAAGTCAGCTTCTTTTTGTAGCAAATTAGCTGTAGCTGTCAAGCCAGATCTCTGGAGATGTTCATGGATTAACAGCAACAGTTCCCTGAGGAGAAAAGGAGAAAGTGGATGGGTGTGTGCAGACATATAAGAACATAGCAGTCAAGTTGGATAAAACAAACTAGTAATATGTTCAGAGTTTAATGAAAGACCTTCGATGGTATGTTATAGGAGTTGCTGCTGCAATTGCTGCTCTTTCAATTCGTCTCAATGTAGGGGCTGCAGCATCAGTAGCTGCTATGGTGCTTGCCCTGCCAGAATGAGTAACAATCTACAAAATAAAAGGTGTCAAATGGAGTAGATTGAAAATAAATGCAATATAGTGCATAGCAAGCAGCCAAAAAATGCAAGAAAGACAAGTGCATATGGATCAAAGCTAACCAAACTATTTGGTATGAGAAGCTAGCATGATTCCTAAAAGTTGCTTTCTGAAATGAGATATATTCCTATAAGTATAAATAATAAGGCATCTTATGGTTACTTACTGCTATCAATTCTACAGCTACTTGGGTTAGTTCAGACTGCCATCGACCTTGTTCTATTCCACCAGCCTGGCCGCCTAAATCTCGAATTAGTTCTGACAGTTTTTTTCCCACCTGAAATACAGCTTCAAGGAGGAAAGTTAGATAGAAAGGCCATTTTTTTATTGTGACAAGGTAAAGCTATATGTCAATGCCCACAAGAGAAAAGGTGAAGCCAATTAAAGACAACATAATTAAAAAAAACAATGAGAAAATGAAATTTCAAAAAAGAAAGGGTCGGTGAAAGAAAACATTCGTATGCAAGTTACTTGGTATCAAAGATAGAGTTCATAACAGCAAATTTTACTGACTCCCACAAAGGTGAGATAAAGTAAACTCAAACAGGTGGATATCCATAATTGTCTGGTACTTTAGTCCCAATGAAGAAAAGTGAACCATCAAGAAGGGTTTATAAGCTTAAATGAGCAAGTTATTATTGACTTGCTTAAGCATTTGATGACTGAGGCAGGTTGTGAAAATTGGCATCCTATGGTATTGGAAAGAGCTATGTGATGGTAGAGCCACCATTGAGCTCACTCCCTGCTAATTATGGATGATTTTGAACTATGAGTGGGACATTGTCCTTGACGACGATGTCAATGCCTTAGTGGAGAAATTGCGACACCCTAATGTGGTTCAACAAAGATAATTGTGGGACAATAAAGAAGGACTATAAGCTTAGATTGTGACGTACTATTTATTTGGTATTAAGTATTGAGCTAGTGTTGGGTCTCATAAGATAATAGGTCAGTCATCATATCTAGGTGGGTTTTGACAGTCTTCTGTCCTACAGCAATAATCTATATACCCCCTAAAACATTTCATAACTATAAGACTATAACAATTTATCACACATAATTCACTTCGACATAGGAATATGATGAAAAATTTGATACTACATAGACCCATATGGATAGCATGTGTTGCCAATGTTTATGTACCTGAAGTTTTGTTAGAATATGTGCAATTGCATAATCTCTGGCTAGACCAAGCAAAACTCGGCATGCTAAAGCTCGAATACAATCAAGAGCTGCAGGTGGTGTAATCATTCGTGGTTGCAAAAGATGCAAAAGAACTTTTATACCATTATTTGCACGAACAGCCTCTCTTGCCTGATGATAGCATTGTTCCAACTGGGATGCAAGGCCAGCACATCCAAACCCAGATCCTAAAGATATTCTGCGATCTCCAACCACTCCAGATGGTGAAGCAGGAACAAGTGAGCCACCACCAGAAACTGTTGTATTACTTCTCTCCACCAAATTGGATTCACCATTCCGTTCCCTGGACTCATTCTGGATGGGCAATTGTACACGTTCTACTTGAACTGAAGCAGATTGTTGAACTTGTGCAGATGCAGAGAATTTGTTGCTGAATGAAGGAGGGGGGCATACCAGATTTACCAAGACATTCAATGCTGGATGGATTACCTAACACAAAAGTACAGAAACATAACATGGAAAATAAGAAAGTTATTTATATATATACTGAAATTTGTGTATGAGCAATTGTGTGTGCAAGGTAATAAGTAATGTTTGATTGCGCTCATAATCTCTACAAAGTGCAAATTATACCTCAGGATCAACAAAACCAGCACAATTAGCTGCATCTAAAATAACTGCCATGCCAAAACGATTGTTGCTCAAAGTAGCAGAAATAATTGATTTACGGCTATAGGGTATGAAAGTGACAATATGAAGAACGCCCAATGCATACTGGGCCAAATCATGCAGATAGCGCTCAACAGGTGGCGCCTGCATATAGAAAAAAAGCTATAATCAGAAAAAAACAACCAAGGAAATAAAATCTCACCGACCAAATAAAGGAAACGAGCTGCTTGGACCTGACACAACTCCAACATGGTTATATGACCATTATTTGCCAAAAATTTATCAACAGGAGGCCAACGAACTTTAACAAAAGCATGTCCTAGCTTCCTATCACGTTGTATCTGAAGAAACACTGCATCCATAGACTCGTTGCTGATGTCAAGTGGTTTATATGCAGCTCTTGCACTCGGAGCATTTCGTGCCATAGTTTTATTACTTTTATTTGGACGAAGAGAATCTACAAGCAAGAGAAGATGGGCTCTAAAATATTGCCGCAATGCAATGCAAGTATGATAAGCAATCTGCTTTTCCAATGCACTAAGTACTTCTGCCCGATCATTTCTGAGAACTGTGTCAGATATCACTGGCGTACTAGAATTCCCACCCATTCTAACTGTGGCAGCACCATGCAACAGATTTAACATTTTCTGCAAGCCATCCTGTGCGCCAAAGGCATCCAGAACTGCTCTGAACACAAAAGCAGCAGCAAAAAAGATAGCTGCATTTTTTCTAGCTTGTTCTTGGGGGCATAACAGAAGCTGAAGAGCTAACTCAACCACCTTACCCACCACATCAGATGGAAGCGCACAGACACGCTCCATAATACCCTGCAAAAATATATCATTAACCGACTTCATAAAGCAAACATGGATGGTGCACTTACTAAGAATTGTAAAAGGAGAGAATTGTTCTCCACTTAATGTACTTCACTAGTACCTGGAGAGAACCAATGGTAAATAAGCATGATGAAAGGCCAAAGTAAGTCTGCAAATCTCTAGGGACAGAAAGAAGTTTTTGCATTCCACCACGGTCAACAAATAATGCAGCAAATTTACGATGGGCAGCTAAGGCACATATAAGTTTGAGCACTTCTGGCAGTAAAACTTTACGACTTGGTTTTTCTTCGAAGTTCTTTTGCAACAAGGCAAGGCAGACATCAACACCCTTTTCATGTAGAATAGGGCCAAAAGCTTCAACATATTCTCCCAGAGTTCCAAGGCACTGAATGCAATATTTTTGGCTAAGCCTTGCCAAAATCTGTTTGTCCAAGATGATTATATCTAAAGGTTGTTCATCCTCTTCCACTTCTGTAGCCTTGGATGCCATTAAATTTTCATCAATTTGACATTCATTCCTAAACCAGAAAAAAATTTGCAATTAGTCAACAAAAAAAAAATTACATGTACACAGCAAACCAAAAAATAAGTGTTTAGATGTGCTGATTAGACTAAGAGGTTACTGAATTACCTTGAGATTTTAGTAGCAATAGCAGCATCAACTACAGTAGATGCAGCTGCAGTAGCAGCTGAAATGGCAGCTTCTTCATCATTTGTATTTTCCCATGACTAGATAACAAATGAGTAACATGAGCGTATGAAAATAATAAAGCAAGATGATCATGTGAAAGTTACCTCTACTGCAGCAGTCTTCACAAGTTCAGCTGCAGCATCTCCAGCTGCTTTTATTGCTTCTGAAGGAGCATTAGCAGCTCTTGCTTCTGCTTCAGCAGCGCCAATTGCTTTCTTTACTATTTCAGATATATCTTTTGAGCCAATAATACAGTCCATCAAACGGTCATCTTTCTCCTCTCCAGAAACCAAACCTTCACAGTCAAGCCTATTTGACAAGTTCTTAATATCAACAGATTTTTTAGACTCTTCATGGATTAGGAAATTTCTGTCCCTACCAAGCCTACCACTCCCTCCAACTCGTAGTCCAGAATCAGGTGATGTCAATATCCTGTCAGTATCCGAAATACCTTCAGTAACCTTTGTTTTTGTTCTACTCCTTTGTAGACCCTTGATGATCCTTCGTTTTGTCAAGTCATCTCTCAAACTTTCAGGATCATCATCTCTAACTGATCTTGCAGCAATAAGCCTGTCAGCATATTTTGACCTCCCATCAAGCAAGTTCTTATCCTGCCACTCAGTGAGATCATCATTTTCCTCAGCCACCTCATATGCACCACCAACCATTGTTGATGAATCAGTTAGCTCAGATTTCAGTGGATCTCCACTCCAGTATTTGCCTGAATCCATTTGTCTGGTTCCTCTTTCATAATCCTGATTAACATATAAGTCATCTGACATCCCTTGATCTGCAACTCTTGGTACTTCCAAACAAGGATCTGAACATTCCCGTGACCTAAGTCTATTTTCCTCTCGACCTCTAACATGAGTAGAAACTGAGCCATGCCTAGCAGACTCAGCTGGATATGTGACATTTTTTTGACCAGGATAGGCATCTCCAAGTACCTGTGTACGTAAATAGCGCATGAACTTTGCTGACAAACCTGATGTTAAGATTGCTTCAACAATTGGACCACCACTGTTACAATCAGCACTCTCATAAAACAGTGCACAACAAAGTAAAACATAGAAGATGGATCAAACAATATAACATAATTTCTCCATACCTGTCCAATGCTATAGCAAGAAGTCCTGTAGCATAAGTCGTCAACAATTCTGATTCTGTTGGCATATCATCTCCAAATCCACCCTTTTGTATACATCCGTCACTTGTGACCAAATTGTCCTCCGTCAACCAGGTTTTAATGTTATCCAGAACATCATCATCAAAAACTTGTGGGTACTTCAAATGGTTTTATTGGCACAGCACAACAAAAAAGTAGAGTCAGCAGTAAAAACACACTTATTAACAAGTATAATTTATATGTTAGCTTACAATCCAACTTGGAGATAAACTAAGAATCAGCCTTGCAGCAGATGCACGAACAGCAACAGAGTATCTGTTTTCTGATAAAAATTTGGATGATATGGCATCATAAAAATCATCATTATCCTGAAAATGACATGGCATAAGTGGAATGGCCTCAAGATAATAAGATATGTTCAACTAACTTGAAGGTGCATCTGTTCTAGAATACCTGCACTAAGTTAGCCAACCTTGCAATAGTGTGAGAAGAGCGGGCATTGTTAAAGGATGAAGTTGTAGATTCTTCAAGGTATCTGAAAAATATAGCAAAAAAGGAAAACAACCAAACTGAGGACGCAAAGGTGATAGGCTGAAATATGCATGTCAGAGACTATAGGAAAAGAGTGGGAAAAAAATTGACTTATCAACCTACATGCAGCAACCAAAATATTCTGATCAGAAAAAAAAGAGAGAGAAAAAAAACTAGAGTACTGATCGCGATAACCAGTAGAGCAAAGGGAAATGGCAGAACAGGGCAGATGAAATACTGGATTTACCCTAACACTATTTAATTCCTGGTGCGGCAATATAAGGTAGCCAACAAAGGAAAGAACCATAAAAAGAGTCTTCGTCATTGCCAATAAATATATTCCATTGTTCCCAAATTGTTTTTCCGTGGTTTCAGGTTCATGTCATTGATGCTGCATAAAATTAAGAAGCATGATTCATTTACTTCGATAATGTCAAATGGTTGCAATGACATTTAACAAACTCAATAATGACAAAGTCTCAGAACTTTGTTGGTTGACGTCAACGTGGGGAGAAAAAGAAATCAATTTGCTCTTACACAGAAATATAGGGTTATTCAATTAAATAACGCAAAAAGGCCATAAAAATCACGGAACTGTCACGACAACAATCTCTTTAATCCCTCAAACCAGCCCAGTCCCAATACCGCGCATTCCAGATAAGGGTTAACCGTTCATTCCATGATCAATAGCCTACTAGAATCCTCGGTAATGATAAAGCAGAGAAAGAGAGACAGCAAACCTCGATTCTTGAGCCTCCAGCATCGAAGCGAGGGCATGGAGCAGCTTAGGGTTAGGATTCTCCAGAGTGTGGAGGACCTTATCCATCAGCTTCTGCGCCCTGGCGACCAGCGCTTCCTCGTCCTCTTCGTTTTCCACCTTCCTCTCCTCCGATTCCGCCGGCGCGTCCGCCATCGCCATGTCCTCCGCTGACGCCGATTTCGCCGCCTCCATCAGGAGAACCTAACTCCTCCTTGGGCCGCCCACCTTCTCTCGTCGAGACGCCGTCGATCGGACTGCGATCGGGGTCGCGAGAGGCCGGCGAACGAAATGGAGGATTGCAATTATTGATCTCGGAGAGAGAGAGAGAGAGAGAGACGGAGAGGGCGAAGGAAACACGATGGCTCTCTGAACGCTGTCTTAAACCTACCGGCCAGAGTTGTGGTGCTCCGCCGGAACCGATTAGGCGCCATCAACGGTGCGGCGGTAGCTTTGCCTATGCTATGGCCCAGTAATACCTCGACGCGCGTGCAACCAATGACCAGAATACTGCCTCGTGATTGATCCAAAATGTAGACCCCTTGCGGTCCCACATAAAAAACCCCATGCCCCGGTGCGAAAGGGTTAGCAGCAAAGCCGGCTGGTTAAGGATACGTAACTCTGAACACCGATTTTGAAGGAGGCGCAACTCTTAAACATCTATATTATTGGACCCCCTTAGGGCCCAAGCCCGGCCCAACCTTTACGTGACGTCATTATTATTTTAAAAATAAAAAATAAAAATAGCCAGCAATTGAAATTTGTCATAGAACAAGTGATTTGTCATACTACAAGATACTTTCCTAAGAATCTTAGTCCAGTCCAGTCCACAGGAAGGAAGGAAGAAGCAGAGCTCCTCTTCGTCGACATCTAGAGCAATCTCACAACACTGCACTCGTTTACTTGACGCATTATCTGCCTAGCTACATGCAGCTTCAACAGCCAGTGCTTTGGTTATGCCAGGGCACAAGTCCTCGGTGAAGCTCTCATTCACCAATGAGATGGAACAATCATTTCTGTGAAGGCATGCCTGCAAACATTCAAGCACGAGGGTTAGTTACCTAACCAAGTAGAACAAGTGAGAGATCCTTATTCATCAACGAGCTTCGGAGTCTAAAATTCACCTTTTCAACGACAGAAATGGAGTCCGAGCTGTGGCAGCTGCCTTGGCGGTACGAGCTACATGTTCCACTGGGGTTGCCGAAACTTGCAAAGATTATGGAGGAGATGGAAGTTCCCTCAGGGCACTTCAAATTCATCAAAGCACCTACTGCATTATCCTTGCTGTTCGCGTCCCAGTTCTCCAAGTCTAGTCGAGGATGGTCCTCAGAAATGAAACTGCAGATCATGGTCTCTCGTCTCTTCGCGAAAGTGATCTTTGTAGGATCGCCGCCTCTCTCTTCGAAAATGACGAGGGTGTTCCCTGATGACTTAAAAAAGGATCTTGGAATATGGTACCTGTGTTCGGAGATAAAAAGCATGAGGAAGTGAATGCTTAAATTAAGGAAAACACTAAGGAATAAAGCAGAATTCGAGTGCTCCCAGAGAGTAGATCTACACTTACAACATAAGCAAATCTATAAGCAAAGTAGATTCCTTTACGAGGTAGAAACAACGAACGAGCCAATCGAATGAAATTTAAAGAGAGTTTACCATCTTTGAGTGGGTTCTCCGCATCTTGTCAAACATTTGTCTTGTTTAAATTTGCCTATGTAATTACAATGTGGAGTGCATTTAGCATATATAGAACTTGTTACGAGCCAGTATCTTCCGATGGACTTTCCATTCACCCAAACATGGCCTTTCCCCATTGATAGCATATCGAGCGCAACAGGTTCGTTCCCTTCGGGGGGATCCACCGCCACCTGAAGTAAAAATAAAAATCACCAATTTATTAAGTGTGAGATAGATAGTGTCAAAATCACTCTGAAAAATGTGTTTCGGCATCAAGCAATGGAAATTGAGCTAGCATGCAGTTTATATGTCGAACTAAATGATTTAAGAATAAATGACATTTGAGCACAGTTCATATTAATATATCATACGACATCAATGTACATGAGCATATATAGACACTGCTATGATCGTATTGTGTGGGAAAAATATGTTGAAAAACTATACCTTGTACCAAATGAGAGCTTGATTTTTCGGTGGTTCTGATACTGGTGTCCACTTGATACCAGTGATGTTTTCCGTGTTGAAGATATTATAGTGCTCTCCTTCCAAACCAATCTGTGAAAGTACATAAATTAGTATCGAAGAATCTTGTGCGAATACTTCTCAACTATTTATGCTCATATAGATGTAAGTAATTGTTAGATTTAGATCGCATAAGCCACAGTAGAAGCAAGAAGAGACCATCAAAGTCCTTAACAATTTCATTGACTTTATAAATGAAATTTGAGTCGGACTTAAATAATCCTGATAGAAAGCAAGGAATGATATGGTTACCTTGTACTTCCACAAATTTGTCGACAAGTCGAAACTTCCAATTCTGGTTCCAGATATTTTGACACTGGTTAATCCTGCACCTTGCCATTCATATTGCGGTCCTGCGTTCTTCAAACAGAGGAATGATATTTGGTTGGATTAGAAAGATTAAATCGATGAATATTTTCTCAGAAAAACTCATGCCTTGTTCCTGTATTTTGGAAAATAAGTAAAGATACACGATCCAAGACTCTCCAATTAAAGCTCAGAGAAGCCAAAATAACTACTTACATACATTCCGATAGTCATACTAAGGATAGCAATTTCATTTTCCCCTGGCTTTAAGATGACAGGAGTCTGAAACCTCAAATGTAAATTTCCGGAGTTACCATAAGAACTACCTGTAAAATAGAAGAAATAGACCTTATTTACGAGTTCATTTGAATGAAGCAATCTAAGATGATTCATAACTACCAACAATAACTAGAATACACATGGTATAAGGGGATAAGGTATAAAGTGTATGACAAGTAAAAGAACATGAAATTTGTACCGCCTACATAATCACTTTACTTAACAAGTCATAATGACAAAAAGACGATATGGTCAAGGTGACCCTACTGTCATGTTAAAAGGGATCATGCATTCACAAATATTTCATATGTAATCAAGTAAATATGATGAGAAAGAACAGCACCTTGACGTTCACCATTTATAAAAACAAGAAAAGCATGACCCTTGGATTCAACTGAGAGAATAGGACTATTCCCATTGCCAAGAATTTCTTCACTTTTACCAACATAAAAACTGCACGCCAATGATTTGGAAAGGTTAGCATTTGAAACTGCAGTTATGCACCAAAAATCATGACACGTAGGAGGTACTTCTGAAGGATACTGGCTATATATATATATATATATATATTCAAAGACCATTGGAACTAGAATATTCTTTGATCATGCAAAGTCGACTACCTTGTGCAAACTTAATTGCACTATCCAAAATAGGAGGACAGTAGAATACAAAATTGGAAGTAATGCTGACCTTGTCGTATACCAAAGATAGTCAGTTGTATCTTTTGTCACATTAAGATGATCTTTGAGTTCAGACTGCGCAAAGTCAGGTTTGTCCCATAGCCCAACTTTCTCACTGTAGATTTGCCAAGCCCCTAAACCAAGTGATGAAGTACTTGATGCCTGCAAGTTTTCAGGAACCATTTCCACGACAGATGCTTGGGATAGCACCTAGAAACATGGTTTCAATTAGTGGATAGCAAACAGAATAACATGGTTTTATTTGGTATCAAAGTTTTCATGGATGTAAGTGTAAGAACCAATCTTGAAGTGAATGTATGTTTCAAACCTCTTGCCTGAATTGTAAAGTCCTAATTTAGTTTCAAAGATATTATGATTTTAAGCATTGTAAGTCGATTGTTCAGTTTTGCAAGTTAATGGGCCAATGGATCAGTTCCCTCATTTAAGCAGCCTAACAATTGGTATCATTCTTAACAGGAAAGTTTAGCACTATTCTGTAGCATTCTTAAGTCTTAACAAAAATTACCAGTGATATTGGAAGTATTTCTTTCTACAAATGAGGGAGACTTCCCATTTTTTTCATTGACAATGGGAATTATAGTTTGTGGTTCGTGAACAATTGCAGGATATATAATACACTTTTGCCTTACTCATAGAGGATAATTACATAGAGAATGGAAAGTATCATTTTTCAGGAAAAAAAAATGGAAAATATACCTTTGCGGTGTTAAATACAACATTCTTGCAATCTGGAAGGATGCTAACTGACCAGGGAGGAACACTGTACCTAACATTCCTAAATGTGATAAATTTATCTTCCTGTTCATCAATGTTAGCAAGGAAGGCAACACACCCGCCAAATTTGTCTTCGTAGACATTTACCTGTTTAATCAAAAAATAACAAAAACAAAATAGAGGTACTAACAAGTTATGGAGTTCTTAGCAATAGGATCGTGTAAAAAAGTGTCAAACCTTGTAAATTGTATCCATCTGGGAAGTTCAAGCAGGAAGAGATGAACAATATACAACTATTATATTACAATCACAAATTAAGAGTGCTAAATGGAATGTATGTAAAAAGTACTAACAGTTGGAGAAATTTCTCACATCACTAGATGGTTTGCATTAAAATGATATAAGATAAGATACCAAAAGTAGTACAAGTACAAAAAAAAAAAAAATTACACTGGCATTTGCCAAAAGGTCACAATTTCTAGGCTATTAGGTTGTTTTTTCTTAAAATGTTATAATTATCAGAAATGGTGTTCAGGAATGTAATACTGCATATTTCTGCACTTTGTAATTGTTACTGCATAAGTTTCAATCTCTCCCCAAACAGCAGAAGTATTTTTGGATTGAAATCTAACGCAAAGAAAACATGACATTGTGAAAATTATTGTTACCTCTTGGAGAGGACCAACAGAAACAAACTTTGACTCGCCATACAGTAAAGTATGTTCACATAACTTTATAGATCTGTGGAGCTCCCTTAGATGTCCCCATTTTGGAAGCCTAGGTAATCCTAAATTTAAGTTTATAACCATTAGACAGTAGGGAAAAAGAAAGAAACATTCAAGTTGTCGTTCTCAGCTAACTGCAAAACATCATCAGTAGCATACCATACTCATCTATTGGAGCATTATAATCGTAGCTTGTAGTGATGAATGGTCCACCTGTAGTGCGACCATAATGTGTCCCTCCATGATACTGAGTCAAAGAAGAACAATTTTATCAGTCTTTATATCATCGATTTGTAAAGTAGTCTGCTAAAAATATATATTAATATGTTGAGCATGCCATGTAATAGTTTTGCAGACTACCACCCTTCTGAAAAAAGCGAGCAACAGAAAATGCAATATCCTCGGGTGGTCTGTGAGGATCTGGCTCCCCAAATGTGTGGAACCTAGAAAATAATTGTGTTCAGAGAAATGAGAGTCAACGGCACAAAAGTTCGTCTTGAAAGCGAGATAATAAATGGTGCCTTAGGCTTGCATAGACATAGATATTGAAGTAATTTGTGAGATATGATAAGTGAGATAAAGTTATTAGTTTTGAGTAATTATTACATAGTCATAGATTTTATATGCCAAGCAATATAACCTCAAAACCTGGATCAATCCATGTATCTTCATATTCAAAAGAAGATGAAAATAACAGACCAGTTGAGTCTTAACAAACTTCTCACTGAACAAGATGACTGTATCGAACTAAAGCTCAAGTGATCATTCCAATGCCATCCCAGTTCTATAAGCAGATCTACATATTGGATGATTAAACTTGGAAGTGCTAATTCAATTATAGAAGTTACCATCCAGGCCAATTTTCTGTCCAAAACTTCGGTTTGCTTGGAGAATTTGGTGTGAATTGATCACAATAAAATGAGTTGCAAGTATTGATCTGCAAGTTTGCAGAAAGGCAGCCAGAAATTAGATTTTACTAGACGGTGAGCTTAAACTTGGAATTGTAAGAAACTGACCATACAAGGTAGACAAGCACAATCAGAATTCAGAGTAAATATGTATATCATATGCACATTAGGAAACACTTTTTCATTTAAAAAAACAAATGCAAAAACAATAAAATAATAAACAACGACATTAAGAAAGTTAAAACAAGAACAGAAACTCATACGATTATATGAACTATCAATAGTCAGCGACAACCATTCTTGGAAATTCACTGTTAGAAGCCATAATTAGATGGCATTCTTACTAACATAGAGTTAAAAAATGCCACTGACTATTGCTAACAACTACAATAGTTATCTTGGAACAGCCAGTGGTTATCAGATAGGAAATTGTAAGCAATCGACAATGATTAATTTGATTCCTCGAAGTATTCAAGATATAATCTCAAATTCACTATCTAGAATTGAGTCTTACAACAGGATCAGGGGCATCATCTTGCTGACACATAACCCAAGGTACACCGGTTCTTTGATTGAGTGCCATATTGGCAGCCCATATTGCATATTGCTTCCCCGCATCTCCATAGTAGCCTTCGTAAAAGCCATATTCATTTTCCACCTGCCATCAAAAGAATAAGAAAAAGAATAAACATCCACGAAATAGGAGTCCAATTCTAACCGCTAGATCTGTCTTTCTGCAAGTGGCAGCCATAAAACTTATCGTTGTTAGCCCTAGAAGCCGAGCAAAGAAGACATAATTGGAGAAGCAAATGGATGATAACGAGAACTTGCCTGGGCCAAAATAATGTGCCCTCCTTGTGATGCAAACAACTGTTCTCGCTTCATCAGACTCACTATATAACTGACGAAGCTCTCCATATGTCTCTGCAAAGCAAGAATCAGAGAACCATCTCCGTTCCAGAACACAAGAAAAATTGGGTTTTTATTCTTGGGCACACCTTGAATGGCTCATTGTTTGTGCGGAAAACAGTCCCCGGAACATAGTGCAACCAAACCGGGATTCCCCTGTATTCCCAGAGAACAAAAGCCCATAAAGGTTCAATCTTTTACAATACAACACGGTAAAGGTGCAAACTTTGAACAGAAATGGCGAAGGTTAACCCGTAAGTCCACTCTGCTCCTATAAACGGCCCGATACGGAGGATCATGTATAAGCCGGCGTCTCGGACGATCTTCGCAAATTTTACCAAATCAAAACGCTCCTGGAAATAATACTGGAAGAAGAAGACAGAAAGGAAATGCGTTAATCAAGCTGAAGTATAAAGGAATCGGAAAAGGTGAGGGTTTTAGGATTCCAGAGAGCCTACATTGCCAGGGGAGGGCTCGTGGCCGTTCCAGAAGACATAGGTCTCAATGGTGTTCAAGCCGCCCTCCTTCGCCGCCGCGACGAGGCCGGGCCACATCTGAGACGACGCATAACCAACGAAACGTAACCTTTGAGCTCAAGTGAGGCACAAAATAGAAAGAGGAAAAGGAGTAGTGGTACAGAAGGGACGCTGCGAGGGTAGTGAATGGATCCGGAGATGATGAGCTTGCGCTCGCCGTCGATGATGAGGGATCGGGCGTCGTAAGTGACATTGTGCACTGCTACAGCGGCAGGTGCGAAGAGGAAGAGGAAGAAGAAGAGAAGAAGGAAAAGGCGAGGACCTCTAGCCATGGCTAGCTAGAGAAGATAAGGAAAAGGGGCAAGATATGCAGAGATTGTGCAGTGAGCCACAGCTGCGAACAGCTATTCCTTGCAACTTCACTGCAGTCGAAATCGCGGATGCCCACCAGAATTGATTCATAATTGCCGCTGGATTGCTGATTCTGGACCTGGTTCACGAAACAGGGAACTTGGACCTTACGTGATTATAGCGTAAAAAACATGCAGCGGTGGCCAATCCAACTCGAACATCTTTATGATTTAATCGTGCGTCTACCGCATGGGACAGGTGATCCCGTAGAGATCTGCCGAATCCAGGACAGGAATAATCAACTGGTGTCCAAGGAACACACCGAGATTGATCTCGAATTTATTTATCCAAAAATCCTCCAATTTAATCCTAAATTGATCGCTGCACAGTAATTTCTAAAGCTAAATAATTTAGGGAAAGTTTTTACAAATCTAAATGAATTCCAAAGAAATGAAGTGGTCAAACGTGCAGTGGTACTTGTCGCGCACTGCAGTTTTAATAATGCAGATGATAAAGTTATCATTACAAATTATTGTCCAATGAATAAATTCGGTGGGATTTATTTTGAAAAGGACAAATCGCTTTCCACGGCAAAAGTTTATTTTTATTATTATGTTATTTTACCTCCCTAACCTTTGAAAATCACAATTCAGCCACCCAGCAGAACTTATCACGTGCATGAAGAACTTCCATGTAAAAAAGGTCTCCTTCTTAGGACTCTTATTTCGGATCAGAGTTAGGAAGAAGCAGAGCTTCTGTTTGTCACCTCTGAACCAACAAGGCAACAACTAATTAAAGCAGCCTCGCAATAATCTCTGCAGTTGCCTTCTTAGCACATTATCTACTTAGTTACATGCAGCTTCAACAGCCAGGGCTTTGGCCGTGCCAGGGCACAAGTCTTCGGTGAAGCTCTCGCCCTTGAATGCGATAGAACAGTTATTTTTGTGAAGGCATGCCTGCGAAGCTTAAAGCAAAGAGTCACTAGGAGAATTGAAGCAGAATATAAGTTGAACTTCACGGTCAAAAAATTTACCTTTTCAGTGACAGAGACGGAGTTGGGGTAATGGCAGCTCCCTTGGCGGTACGAGTTGCATGTTCCAGTAGGGTTGCCGAAACTCGCAAACGTTATGGAGGATACCACTGAGCTTCCTTCAGGGCACTTCAAACGCATCGTAGCTCCTACTGCATTCTGTTCGCTGATAACTAATTCCCAGTTTTCCAAGTCTACTTGGGGATGGTCCTCCGATACGAAGCCACAGATCTTGGTCTCACGCCTTCTCGCAAAAGTGATCCTCGTTGGATCCCCACCTTTCTCTTCAAAAATGACCAGCGTGTTACCTGATGGCTTAAAGAAGGATCTCGGGATATGGTACCTGCGTGTTAGCAACGAAAGCACGCGCGAGGAATATATTGAAGTGTATGGCAACATGAGCAAATCTATAAGCAAAGAAAAAATATCGGATGAATTTGATGTAATC
Source organism: Wurfbainia villosa (assembly GCA_025175895.1). Taxonomy (NCBI): domain Eukaryota; kingdom Viridiplantae; phylum Streptophyta; class Magnoliopsida; order Zingiberales; family Zingiberaceae; genus Wurfbainia; species Wurfbainia villosa. The sequence goes on along the minus strand of CM045987.1, from coordinate 138,778,774 downwards.
AGAAATCAGAATTTGCAGCGGAACGAAATTATACCTCCAGCCATCGCTCTTGGCAAAAGTTTCTGCCTGTGAAGATTTGGTGCTTCCGGCCCTTTCTCCACGCAGAAAATGATGGTGTATTTCTAGGAAGAAGATCGCACGCGGAGCAGGTACCAGGGACCAACTTATAGCATATGACTCTGTCCAAAATCTCTTCCATCATCGAGAAGTTGGAAGAATCATGGGGTGGCAGTTACGGTGGTTTTTGGAACCATAATACATAGACCACTTGGTTGGTTGAGTCAAAATAACCAACATTCTCCCACTTGGTCTATGTGTATCCACTGTATAATAATATTAACATATGGATCATGGCGATAGTTCCTCTAAATATGAGTATTATCTTCCATGTATCACAATATGTTACACTTCTCAATGTCAACCCCAAACCAGTTAAAATAAACCCTATGTTTATTTGTGGTCCAAACATAATGATATTTCTCAAAACAATAAATATGTATACAACTCAAGAGAGAAATATTCAAACTAAATAAGAGTTTCATGAAAAAACATTAGAATTTCATTAAAGAAACATTACATTATGGAACCAAGTCTCATTCGCGCTACATGATCCTTGAACCCCTTTGGTGGCATGCCCTTAGTCAGAGGATCTGCGATCATCAATTCGATGCTTAATGTGTTCAATAACCACTTTCTTTTCTTTAACACGCTCTCTTATGGCTAAGTACTTAATGTCGATATGTTTACTCGACTACCACTCCTGTGGTTCTTAGCCATAAACACAATTTCTTTGAATTATCACAATATAATGTCGGAGGCTTTGAAATAGAGTCCTGACTCTAAGCCCGGATATGAAACTCTTGACCATACACCATGCGAGGTTGCTTCAAAACAAGAGACAAACTCGGCCTCCGTAGTGGAAGTAGCGATCAAAGTGCACTTGGCACTTTCCATGACCACGGCCCCATCGGCTAATTTAAACACGTAACGGATGTTGATTTTAGTGAATCAATCTGACCCGAGTCCGCATCAACGCCCGATGACTTCCAACTTCTCGGTCCAGTACATACGCGAGCATGCAATCCTTGGTTCCTTGAAGGTATCCATAACCTTCTTTGCGGCTACGCCCGATGGTCAACACACGGATTACTCTGATATCTCCCAAGCGTTCCAACAACAATGCAATGTCGTGCCTAGTATGCACTGAGCATACATAAGGCTTCCAACGGTGAAGCATATGGAATGGTTTTCATTTGTTCTGCTCGAGCTCATTTTTAGGACACCGATTCAAATTGAATCTATCACCTTTCACAATGGGTGCTACACTTGGTGAACAATCTTTCATTCAAACCTCTCTAGAACTTTGTTGATATAGGTCTCTTGAGACAAACCTAAAATGCCTCTAGATTTATCTCTATGAATCTTTATGCCAATGACATAAGATGCATTACCCATATCCTTCATATCAAAGCTCTTTGAGAGAAATTGTTTCACCTCATATAGCAAACCCTTATCATTAGTCGCCAGTAAAATATCATCCACATATAGAACAAGAAAGCAAATCTTGCTCCCACTGACCTTCTGGTATATACAAACATCCATGATATTTTCTTCAAAACCAAATGAAGTAATAACATCATGAAATTTCAAATACCATGAGAGGCTTGTTTTAACCCATATATGGACTTATTTAGCTTAGGACTAAATTCTCACCACTACTAGAGGAAAATCCTTACGTTGTTTCATATAAACCTCTTCCTCTATATCACCGTTGAGGAATGCCGTTTTCACATCCATCTGATGTAGCTCCAAATCAAAATGAGCTACCAATGCCATGATTACACGGAATGAGTCTTTCTTAGATATAGGAGAAAATGTATCCGTGTAGTCAATTCCTTCCCTCTGAGTAAATCCTTTGGCAACAAGTCTAGCCTTATGTCTCTCAATGTTGCCTTTTGAGTCTTTCTTAGTTTTAAAGACCCATTTACAACCAATGGTTTTTACACCATTAGGCAACTTGACAAGATCCCAGACTTTGTTAGATGCCATAGAATCCATTTCTTCTTTCATGGCTTTGTACCATAAGTCGTAAACATTAGAACTCATGGCTTGGAAAACGCGTTTGGGATCATTTTCACTCCAACATTGTAGTCACATTCTTGTAGATACACAACATAATCATCGAAATTGTTGATTTCTTAGTCCTAGTAGATCTTAGATAGCGGGTTGCTCAACAAAGTTGTTGCTCAACAGTTGCTCAACAATTTCGGTATTTGTCAACCTCGTGGTCTACTGGATTTGGATCACAGGAACCTCTTGAACTGTTGTTCAATATGCGCATGAACACAAGGTGCATTATGAACTATAACAATTGGTCCGCTAGTCAAGTGGAGCATTGAGCATCTTGATGACCTTTCCCAAGACCAGGGTCTTGAAAACGATCGCTCCCACTGATTAAATCATTTTCAAGAAATTTGGCATTTCTTGATTCCACAAACCTAGTGCTATGAGAAGGACAATAAAATCTATATCCCTTGGATCTTTCGGCATAACCAACAAAATATGCACTTAAGGTCCCTGTCCAACTTCCTTTCATGTGGATTATAAATCCTCACTTACTGGGCAACCCCAAACGCCAGAATGTCGAAGAACTCCTGTTTCCAACCTTTAAATAATTCAAAAGGTGTCTTTTGAACAGCTTTGGTTGGAACTCGGTTTAATATATACGTTGCCGTCTTTAAAGCTTCAGTCCATAAGGACCTAGGAAGTTTGGAGCTAGCAAGCATGCTCCTAACCATGTCCATTAAAGTTCGGTTTCTTCTTTCAGCTACACCATTTTGATCTGGAGAACCAGGTAAAGTGTATTGGGCAACAATCCCACAATCTTGAAGAAACTTTGCAAATGGACCAGTAGCTTGTCCACTCTCAGTGTATCTACCATAGTACTCTCCTCCTCTATCAGATCTTACGATCTTAATTTGTTTGTCACACTGTTTCTCTACTTCAGCCTTAAAATTTTTGAAAGCATCAAGTGCTTCACTTTTGCTGTTTAATAAGTAGAGGTACATGTAACGAGAATAGTCATCAATAAAGGAGATAAAGTACTTATTACGGTATGATTCTATATCAGGACTACAAATATCTGTATGAATTATTTCTAACAATTGAGAACTCCTCTTGGCACCTTTCTTTGACTTGTTAGTCTGCTTACCTTTAATGCAGTCTATACAAGTACTAAAGTCGGTCCAATCAAGAGTACTAAGTACTCCATCATGTACCAACCTCTTAATTCTATCAATGGAGATATGACCTAATCTCCTATGCCATAAATTAGAGGAACTCTCATTAATGACACATCTTTTAACACCAACATGCATAGAAGAATAGTGATTATCTTTTTCTAAATTAAGACGGAAAAGACCATCAGACAATGTACCACATCCAATAATTTCAGATCCATTAGAAATACTGAAAGATGAATTTGAAAAATTAAAGGAATATCCAACAGATACAAGTCTTGAAACCGAAATTAAATTCCTAGCAAAACCAGGAATATAAAATGTCTTTTCCAAATTTAAAATAAAACCACTATCTAAGATAAGCTTGCAAATGCCAATGGCTTCCACATGTGAGGACATTTTGTTTCCAGAATAAATGTAACACTCACTTCCCACTGGTTTCCGTAAGTCTTGCAAGCCCTGTAAAGAGTTGGTAACATGAATTGAAGAACCAGAGTCAATCCACCATGTGTCATGAGTAACATCAATCATGTTAGATTCATAACAGACAAAAGAGAGTTGAGTACCTTTCTTATCAAGCCATTGTTTGAACTTGGTGCAATCTTTCTTTAAATGCCCTTTCTTCTTGCAGAAGAAACATTTGGAACTTTTCTGAATGTTCCCTTTGGCAGGAATCTTGCCCTTGTTCTTGGCTTGAAATGTCTTTTTCTTTCTAGATGTAGTCAAATTTACTTTCTCACTCTCTTCCACAACAAGTCTACCCTCCTCTTGAACACACATGGTCATAAGTTCATTAATTGACCATTTCTCTTTATGTGTGTTTTAAGAGATCTTAAATGGGGCATATTGAGACGATAGAGTATTAAGAATGTAATGCACCAGGAAAGAGTCAGACATCTCAACCTCAAGTCTCTTCAATTGAGCCGCAATGTCCCTCATCCTCATAATGTGGTCACGTACACCGCGTATCCCACTAAGCTTTATGGATGAGAACTGATGAATTAGGGTGCTAGCTAAAGCCTTGTCTGAAGACACAAATTGATCATCGATTGCCTTTAGCAAATCACGAACATTGTCATAATGCTCAAGAGAACCCCTGATGCCATCGGAGATCTTGGTCTTTATGAACATTATTGAGAGCGGCTCTGATACCAACTGTAATCAGAAATCAGAATTTGCAGCGGAACGAAATTATACCTCCAGCCATCGCTCTTGGCAAAAGTTTCTGCCTGTGAAGATTTGGTGCTTCCGGCCCTTTCTCCACGCAGAAAATGATGGTGTATTTCTAGGAAGAAGATCGCACGCGGAGCAGGTACCAGGGACCAACTTATAGCATATGACTCTGTCCAAAATCTCTTCCATCATCGAGAAGTTGGAAGAATCATGGGGTGGCAGTTACGGTGGTTTTTGGAACCATAATACATAGACCACTTGGTTGGTTGAGTCAAAATAACCAACATTTGAAGGAGATATTACCATCTTTGAGTGGGCTGTCCACATCTCGTCAGACATCTGTCAGGTTCAAATGTGCCCGTGTAATTGCAATGTGGAGTGCAATTGTCAGATATAGAACTTGAAAGGAGCCAGTATCTTCCTATAGATTTTCCGTTCATCCAAACATGGCCTTTCCCCATCGATAGCATATCGAGCGCAACGGGTTCATTCCCTTCGGGCGGATCCACGGCCACCTTATGCATGGAAATAATGATCAAAATCTCTGCGAATATGAAGCAATATATATATATATATGGAAAATGGAGATGGATGATGACGAATGAAGAATGAAAGGTAACATTAAGAATACCTTGTACCAAATCAGAGATTGATTTTTCGGTGGCTCTGATTTCGGTATCCACTTAATATTAGTGTTGTTGTTCGTGTTAAAGATACCATAGTGTTCTCCTTCCAACCCAATCTGCCAGAATACAAAAACAAATGTCGAAAATCTTCCAGCAAAAACTAATTGCTTCTTTTTTATTATTATTATTATTATTATTATTATTATTATTTTGATAAAATTGAGCTGACAACTTGAGTTCAATAAAAGATAACAAAACGGATGATGATGATCTGGTACCTTGTACTCCCATGAATATGCCGACAAGTCTAAGCTTCCATTTCCAGTTCCAGATATACTGACACTGGTTAATCCTGCGCCTTCCCATTCGTAACGAGGTCCGGCGTTCTTCAAGTAGAGAACAATATTTGGTCGGATTAAAATGATGTAGTCAATTAAAATTTTATCAGACAAATGCATATGCCTTCTCGTATTTCAAAAACTAATTAATGTTATTTAAGTTAGAAACAGTATCCCTTACTCCCTGCATGATGACATGAGTCAATTCTACCCGTACACAACGTAAATTTTTTAGTTTAATGGAGTAATTATTAAGAGAAGCGGAGTAAACTACTTACAGACATTCCAACAGTCATACTGAGAATAGCAATTTCATTTTTCCCTGGCTTTATGGTGACAGGAGCCTGAAAGTTCAATGGTAAATATCCGTATTTACCATAAGAGCTACCTGGAAGAAATAGCTTTATTTAAAAGTTAATTTGAATTGTAAATATCTGTAATTACCAAAAGAGCATCATCTTATCTACACAATCACTGCAAATTTCATGAGGTAATCAGTTAGATACGATGAGAACGAGCAGCACGCACCTTGAAGTTCACCATTTATGAATACAAGAAAAGCATGGCCTAGAGATGCGATTGAGAGAATTGGACTACTCCCATCGCCAAGAATTTCTTCACTTTTATCAACATAAAAACTGCAGACCAGTGATTTGGAAAAAAATAAGCCTTTGATTGCTCAATGCAAAGCGAACTTCCTAGTGCAAACTTAGCTCCATGATCACAAATTTTTCCTCTAATTATAACGGTACTGTCTAAAAGAAGGATTGACAATAAAAGAAGAAGGAAGAATATAACAATCTCAAGAAATTCTGACCTTGTTGTATACCAAAGATAATCAGTTGTATCTTTTGTTATGTTAATATGATCTTCAAGTCCAAACAGCACAAAGTCAGGTTTGTCCCAAAGCCCAACTTTCTCCATGTAAACTTGCCAAGGCCCTGAACCAAGTGATGGATTACTATACACTTTCAATTTTTCCGGAACCATTTCCACTACGGAGGTTTGGGACTTGACCTACAAAAATAAAGGGACAGTTCGGTCAATATCAAACAGAATAAAATGGTTTTAATGTGTCAGTGCATTTTTTGAGGACGCAAGAACTAATCTTGAAGCCAATGCATTTCAGACCTCCTAACCTGTATATGATGCATCTTAAAGTTTAGCATGATTCTGTTAAATTAAATATTTAACAGCATTCTTGACGACAATCTTATCAATGATATTGTAAGCATTTGTCTTTAAAGTTAGACAAGCCTTAAAAAATGATATTAGTAATTATTGATTGTGTGCTCCGAAATTGGAATTCAACTGCACTCCAGTTTTTGAATCTTTAACAATTATATATACAAATAAAGGATAACGGGATGGAAAACACACCATGGCAGTGTTAAACACAACATTCTTGCAGTCTGGAAGGATGCTAACAGACCAGGGTGGAACACTATATGTAATGTTCCTAAATGTGATCAATTTATCTTCCTTTGCATCCACGTTAGCAAGGAAGGCAACGCACCCGCCCGATTGGTCTTCATAGACATCAATCTGCATAAACAAAAAACAATGGAGATACTTACATTATATGGACCTCTTAGTAATAGGATTATATCAAAGGAGTAGAACTGCACAAACAGTGTCAATCACTAAAGTTCAAGTAGGAAGAAGAGATAAACAATATACTACCACATTGCCATCAAACATTAATAAGGGCACTAAATGGGAATCATGCACAAGGTACTAATAGCTGGAGAAATTCCTCACAAGTAGATGGATAGCATTTAAATGACAATAGGTTATACATGCATGTAAAGTAGTATAAGTACAAAAGTATACTTTTAACACTTTAATCAGCCAAGAGGTCAAAATTCTTAGGTATTAGGTTCTCTTCCCTTGCTTAAAATGTTAACAATCATCAGAAATGACATTTTGACAAGTATTATTCTTCACTTTGTGGTTTGTTAGCGCACAATTTCATGTGGAGGAGCCTACCTAACCTCAATCCCTCTCCAAGTAGTAGACATAAAAAAGTTTGGGATTGAAGTATAATGCAAAGAAAACATAACACCATGACAAGTATTGTTACCTCTTGAAGAGGCCCGGCTGATATAAATGTTGACTTGCCATAAAGTAAAGTATGTTCACATAATTTTACAGATTTGTGGAGCTCCCTTAGATGGCCCCATTTTGGAAATCTTGGTAACCCTGAGTTTCAATTTATCATCAGTAGATATAAAAAATGAAATTTCAAATTTTCATTCTCAGCTAACCATAAAACACTTTATAAATAGCATACCATATTCATCGATTGGAGCATTATAATCATAGCTTGTAGTGATGAATGGTCCGCCTGTAGTGCGACCATAATGTGTTCCTCCATGATACTAATTCAAAGAAGAAAATGTTCATCAGTCTTTGGTAGCATCAATCTTTATAGTAGCTTGCTAAAATATCTGTTAGCATATTGGACATGCCACGTAATAGTTTTGCAGGCAACCACCCTTCTCGAAGAAGCGAGCAACAGCAAATGCAATATCCTCAGGTGGTCTATGAGGATCTGGCTCCCCAAATGAATGGAACCTAGAAAATAATTGTGTCTAGAAAAGTTGAGTGTCAGCAGCACAAAAGTCAGTGCATACAAGACAATACTAACAACATTGTAGAAGTTACCATCCTGGCCAATTTTCAGTCCACAATTTTGGCTTGCTCGGAGAATTTGGCGTGAATTGATCACAATAAAACGAGTTGCAAGTATTGATCTGCAAGTTTGTATAAAGACAACCAAAAATTAGCTTCTACTCGATGCTGAGCTTTACTAGCACAATTGTAATTCAGATAGTGAATATAAATGTGGGCAAATACAAAATAGTAAGATGTGATATTAAGATAGTTAAAACAAGAACAGAAACTCATTGATTTTGCTTTACATGAACTCTTTAAAGTTAGTTAAAAGCATTCAGTTTGATTTCACTTACGATCAATTACAATAGTTATCTGGAACAAAGCTATCATATATGGAATTATATGCAGTCAATTAATATCAAATTGAGTCTTACCACCGGATCAGGGGCATCATCTTGCTGACCCATAACCCAAGGCACATCAGTTCCTTGATTGAGTGCCATATGGGCAGCCCACATCGCATATAGCTTCCCCTCGTCTCCAAAGTAGCTTTCAGAATAGCCATATTCATTTTCAATCTACCGTCAAAAGAACAAGGAAAAGAATAATGAACATGTGTTCACATTTTTTTTCTGTTAGAAGTAATCTTATCGATCTTAAGTCCAACTTCCAAAAGTTGAGCAAAGAAGACATAATTGGAGACACAAATGGGTAATAGGAAGAACTTGCCTGGGCCAAAATGATGTGGCCTCCTTGTGATGCAAACAATTGCTCTCGTTTCATCAGATTCACTATATAAGTGACGAAACTCTCCATATGCCTCTGCAAAACAAGAATCATTAAAACATTTCCATTCCAGAACACAAGAAAGATTGGATTTTTATTGGGCGCACCTTGAAAGGCTCATTGTTTGTGCGGAAAACAGTACCCGGAACATAGTGCAACCAAACAGGAATTCCCCTGTATTTCAAAAAGAAAAAAAAAATCCCACCAAGATTCAATCTTTTAGAAGACAACAAAGTAGAGGTGCAAACTTTGAACAGAAATGGCGAAGGCGAACCCGTAAGTCCACTCTGCTGCTATAAAAGGCCCGATACGGAGGATCATATACAAGCCAGCATCTCGGACGATTTTCGCAAACTTTACCAAATCAAAGCGATCCTCGAAATAATACTGAAAGAAGAAGACAGAAAGGGAGCGCGTTAATTAAGCGGTAAGTATAAGGGCGTCGAAGAAGGTGAGGGTTTTAAGATTCTAGAGAACCAACATTTCCGGGGGAGGGCTCGTGACCGTTCCAGAAGACGTAGGTATCGATGGCGTTCAAGCCACCCTCTTTTGCCTGCGCAACGAGGCCGGGCCACATCTGAGAAAACACAGAAGGACCAGGGAAATGTGACGCTGGAGCTCAAATGGGACCCCGAAGCGAAAGAGGAGAAGGAGGAAAAATACGGAAGGGACGCTGCGAGGGTAGTGAATGGAGCCGGAGATGATGAGCTTGCGCTCGCCGTCGATGATGAGGGAGCGGGCGTCGTAGGTGACATTTTGCGCCGCTGTCACAACAGTGGCAAAAAGGAAGAAGAATAGGAAGAGGAAAAGGCGAGGAGTTGCAGCCATTGCCAGCGACTGAAGCAGGATAAGAGGAACGAAGAGCGCGATATACGTACAGAGATGGCGCACAGAACAACTGCAACGAACATCTAACCCATCGCACAAGGAATGAAGGAATTGCGAACGTGAACTTGTATCTTCCTATTCACGATACAGGGTAACTGAACCTTCGGTTGGTCAAAGGGCAGAAAAGCAGAGGGGGCCAATGTGTTTCGATCATTTTAGAGGGTTTTCTCTTCGGTGCGTGGATTAATTGGAACAGGTGATCATGACGTATTCCGCCCAGTCGAAGACAAACTCACCTGTCGCATTGAACTCGAATCGGGCGCCGGATCACGGAACAGAATCTATTTATTCATTTGATTTATTTGTTTATAATATCATACTAACGCTGATATTGATTTGTTACAGATAATAACGATGAAATTGTTTAACGATTAATGGTCCCCGTCTCATCCACTGCAAGGGAGCCGTTCTGGCCGTGACAGATAACCCGTAAGTCCACTCTGCTGCCACATATGGCCCGATTCGCAGGATCATGTACAAGCCGGCGTCTCGGACGAACTTCCCAAGCTTGACCAGATCGAAGCTTCGTTCCTCCAAATACGGCTGCAAGAAGAAGACAGAAAGGGAGTGCGTTAATTAAGCTTAAGTATCGCAGGAGACTTGACGCTGGAGCTCAAATGAGACACGATGCCGAAAAAAGGAGGGGAGGAGTACGGGAGGTACGACGCTGTGAGGGTGGTGAATGCAGCCGGAGACGATGAGCTTGCACTCGCCGTCGGCTATGAGGGATCGGGCGCCGCAGGTGACATTTTGCGCTGCTGTGCCTGTGACAACAGCGCCAAGGAGGAAGAAGAAGAGCAGGAGGAAAAGATGAGGACTTGTAGCCATTAGCTAGTGACTGGAGCAGGAGCAGAGAATTGAAAGGTCATTTGTAGAGATGGTTGAACGCACTATTGGCAGCGGCGACCAGAACTAGTCTTGCAACTCCATTCCACACGGAAATGCAGTTAAAAAATGGATAATTTGTCTACTGGATGGGGAAGGAGAACTTTTGACTCCCGATAGACAATCGGTACAGGGAGAGTAAACCTTCCATTCGTCACAAGATAGGAAATAATGTACGTGGCTGGCGGCGATTCAATTCGAGCAATTGATCGAGTGGACATGCTTCTCCCTCTTAGTGCATGCGTCTATGGAGAGGTAGCAGCTGATCCTGCCGTGAACCATGGGATCCAAGAAAAGTCAGCTGTTACATCCAATTAATTGCGTCGGAGTCTGATCATGACAAGCATTTTCTAAGAAACTGACAATTTTGTGCCTTTTTTATTTGTATCTTTGTCCCGTTGATTGGAAAAATTCTTCATGAATGAGATGATCCTCATCGTTCGTACGAGAAGCTGCTTGGCGCAGCCTGAATGGATTCTCTGTTCATCTAGTTTGCTTATACTTTTGGCTGGAAAAACAAAATGATGAGAAATTAAAAGACTCTTTAAGCAATAGAAGAATACAGCTTTATTTCATCGATGCTGATCGGATTGGTTGTTTGAGATACAAGTACAACTGCAATACGATGGAAACCATGTGAATTAAGGTTTCTTTTATGAAGAGTGACTAATTATATAATAAATGGTTCGATCAGTAGTTCTTTCTCCAAACTGATAGTGGATCGGATGACTCTGTCAAAGAATACCCACTGGTTACTGGTAGAGCATTTCACAGCAATAATTAAGAAAGGGCGGCCCTCAGCTTGCCAAGGTTTCTTTTATGAAGAATGACTATTAAATGGTTCGATCAGTAGTTCTTTCTCCAAACTGATAGTGGATCGGATGACTCTGTCAAAGAATACCCACTGGTAGAGCATTTCATAGCAATCATTAAGAAAGGGCGGCCCTCAGCTTGCCAAGGTTCGACACCAGTGGGCTGTGGTTCGTTAATTGCATCAGACTTACGTCAACAGTTCGGTGGAGAAATAAGAGCCCACATATTTTCTTTTCTCAAAAGAATGCCTCAATGCCCACAGTTTTTGCTTCAATTTTATCACCGTGCCAATTTGCAGCTGATCCTCCAAAAGTGTTTCCATTTCTACGTTTGATGGCTATTAGCTGCAGCAATCATTCTCCTCGTTTGACACGTCACGAGGCAGGAGTACTATCATATTCTATATCATGGCTTCCTGTTCAAGTCCGTCGCCACCATCCCTTCATTCCTTCTCGGAGCCTTCGCGACGAATTCTATAATATATCCGGGAGCAAAGGCATTACAGATGACGCTCTTATTACATTGGCATGAGGTGTGCAGAGGACAGTTGATATAGTCTATAATATATCGTTACAGGTGTACGATGGATCTCTTTTACATTTGCTGTCTAAAATTCAGGCGAATCCCTCGCTCAGACTAGCTCCGTCCTACAATGTACGACGGGACGTTACTAAAGAAAAAAAAGGGCGAAAGTATTGCTGTCATTTCATTACTTTGCACCTTCTGCAATGCTCTGGATCCATGGTTAGTACTTCCACTTTAACAAGCCTAGATAGCTCGCAAAAATTGATCTCGCACATGAGTTACCAGGCAATTTGTTAAATCATGCATCCCGGTATATATATATTTATATCTATAATACCGTGTGTTCCTTTGTATCATATTTAATACTCGTGGTTTAAATACTGTATCTGTATGTATGGTTATTTATCTTTAATGTGCAGGTCGAGTGGAACTGCACCTCTCCACCCAGAGGAAGGTGGACAAGCGAAGGTGGAGAAATGGGATAAATAATCACTGCTCCACGCAGATGTGGATAGAGAAGGGAGCTAAACAACTAGCGTAGTGATGGATAAAGCCCGAGGACGCTACTTTTGTCTGAACTCTCAACTAATGATCGATCCAACAACTCTCCCTAATTGTTTAATGTTTATATATACAGAGAGAGAGACATGGTTTGCAATTGCAGCAGCTAGCTAGCAGTCAAAATTAAATAGCATGAGATCTGTCAAGTACTGATTAGCTTTGGCCATATATATATATATGATTGCCCCCGTATCAACTCCTCCGCATCGATCGCCACTCTACTTTGCGTTGCCTTTCTTCCTCTTCTTCTTGGAAATCATTCATCATTAATTCTTGTTCAGAGAGATGAACGATCTGCCTCCTGGCTTTCAGTTCTTCCCCACAGACGAAGAGCTCGTCGTCGATTTCCTCCTCCGCAAGGCTTCGTGCCTCCCATGCCACCCCGACATCATCCCAGTCCTTGACCTCTGCCTCTCCGATCCGTGGGAGCTCAACGGCAAAGCCCTGCGAGGAGGTAATAACCACTGGTACTTCTTCAGTCACGCAGCCGCCTCGAATAAGGCATCTCCGAGCGGATACTGGATGCCTGTCGGAGTCAAAGAGACAGTGGCCAGCGGCGACAGAGCTGTTGGCATCAAGAGCACTCTCGTGTTCTACTTATGCAAAGCCCCCGCAGCTTTAAAAACCAATTGGGTGATGCATGAATACCAACTGACGGACAGCATCGAGAGAGGGAACAAGAAAAAAAGAACTGTAATTAAGTCATCCATCGATCTTCATCTGCTCTCTTCGACTGCCATTATATATATCATTAATGCTTGTTATCGTTATTGTTGTTGCAGGATCTTAACCTGGCGGTTTGCCGAGTGTACGAAGAAATGAGCTTCTTCCATGTCGAGGAGGACGAGCTTTCGTGCTTGGACGAGGTGTTCTTGTCCTTGGACGATCTGGAAGAAATAAGCATGCCCGAGTAGGAATTGAAGAAGAAGGTTAATTAACTGATCTCGGTTAATTCGAGGTTTGATCAGGAGCCACTAGAACACCGACAAATATATATTAATTCATGGTCAAGAACAATTAAGGTCCATGGCAATTAAGAATCCATGGATGGTCTTTTGAATTTCTCAGCCAGGAAAGCTATCATATGCTACTTGTTTCAATTAGAATAATTAATTAAGCTCGATCCAAATTAAATGTACTATATATGTATAAATAAATAAATACATTTTATTTGAAATTTTTTTATTCTGCTCGATCGATCGAGTATAGAGCTATACATCCGGGCTAAAGTCTTAAAGATATAGTTTAAACGTGATAATTTCTTAAACACTGCGTGATTAATAATTAGATTACGAGCATCCATTCGATACAATAAATTTAAGGATTAACGAAAGGTAGAGGAGGTTATTTGCTCATAGGTCAACAAAAAAAAGAGCAATCACTCGTGTGTGTATTTTTTTTTTTTCTGAAATCACATGTTATATATATCGTTTTATACCGTACAAGCTTATTTAAAACTGATGTTAATTAGAACGCGAGAAGAAATAAAAAAGTTAATAATTAATTAATTAATTCGTCTTAAATTTCAAGCTATTGAAATTCAAAAATCACACACACAGACCAGACACCAGAGTGAGAAATACAAAGAAGAACGGTTCGACTACACGTTCTCCGTGTCATCAAACCATGTAGGTTTAATTTGCATCATGGAATTTTAATTAATTAAGAACTGATTCTCAATACTCGACCATTAATGAGTAAAAAATTATGTTTTAAGGAATCATAAGTTTGAAATCTAAGCGAACCATTGAGATATATATTAATTAGATTAAAAATGCAAGTATATATATTAGCTTTGAAATAATTAATTTCATTATCTTCATCAAATTTTATAAATCACTTGATTAATTTTGATGGATATAGCTAGAGGATATGATGTGATCGTCCATTTGATGATGATGCCGATAAATCCTAAATTTTATTTCTTATATACGTCTTAATTACAGAAAAAAGAAATGCTTTAATTTGTTTTACCTACTTATTATATATGAGAGATTGGCAACTGCTCCTTTTATTTATATTTTTAAACGATGGAGTAAAAGTAAATTAAATTTTTATTTTTTTGAGATCTATTGATTAAAAAAGGGACTTTCACATTAAAAGAGATTTAAAAAAAAAACTAAATCCGTCATAATAATCTTCTTCGTAGTAACTCTTCTTTTTTTCCCCCATATTTCTCGCACTAATTTTGAATCATTGAAGCTTTTGCTAGTTCACGCGAATTTGACATGTTCATCATCGAGCAGTTGGATTTACACCGTGATTACGAAACTTTGATGCGCGTTTCTATCAGGCCATTCGGCCGTATCCGCCATTAAACTGGTTCTGGTTTTGCTGGTATTGATATGAAACAGGAGAACGATAATAAACGAATTGTTGTTGGTGGTGGTGGTGCTGTTGCAGTTTGGACCATGCAGCCTGCCCCTGCATCCCCTCGCTCGCGTAGCGTTGCCACAGTCGCTGCTCCTCCATCAGCCAATGCTGCTTCACCTCCATTTCCGTCATCTGCACGTACGCCGGCGGTGGAACCGCCAACGACGCTGCGAACGGGTCCGCTGCTCCGCCCATCGCCGGAGGCGCCGGTAGCGCCAGCATTGGTGCTTGCGCAGTCGCAGTGGCGGCGCTGCTCGCGCTCCCGGGACTGTGATTAACCGCCGCCGCATATTGTCCCTGCCCCATGGCGTAGAGGCCGTCGAGCAACATCATGTCGAGTCCGCCGCCCAGAGACGCCCTCTGCCCGGACAGGTTGTTGGTCTCCGTCGTTACCAGCGCGGACTCCCAGTCGGCGTTCCCACCGCTGGAGAACGCCTCCCATTTAGGGGCCGCCGCCGCCGGGCTCCCGTAGAACAACGCCAACGCGAGCTTGTCCCCTTGCTCTTCGCTGGTCATCACGTGGTCGTCGTTCAAGTTCAACAAATCCGCTTCCTTTTCTTCTAATGTCGTTACATTCTCGACGATGGCCAGCCCCTCTGTTACAGGTTCTGCTTCGGAGACGTCTTCCGGCGGGGGCAATGCCTTGATTTGGTTCGTGTCTTCGTTCTCGGCCGATTCCGGTTCCTCCGCCAGGGGGGAGGGGCGTTCTACCGCTGCCTCATGGCAGCGCTGCTGGAGGGCGGACTTGTCGCTGATGAACTCGTCCATCACTTCGAGCTTCTTCGTCGTGATGTGCTCGATATCGGGGTACTCCGACGAGCGGCAGATGCCGACTGACTTGGCCCAGCCGTAGAAGGAGTCCAGCTCGTCGAACTGCTTCGCTAGCCGGGAAAACATGTCGCGGACGCGCGCGCACGTGTGGACTTCCAGCTCCATGAAACGGTCGACGAAGATGTTGACGATGTCGGCGAGGTCACAGTAGATTTGGAAGCTCTCCTTCACCAGCTGGAATAGCACCACCACCACCAGCCGGTGGTGCTTCGCTGCACCTGCGTAAGCAAAAAGGCACGTCAAAATTGGTTCTAGTTTAAATTTCAATTCGATGCGATTGATCGATGAAATACCGGTAGGGCGGCAAGCGAGGAAGCGCTCGAAGAGCTGCTGCAGGTGCTGCGTCCGGACAAAGAGCTGATCGGTTTTCATCTCCCGGGCGGGTGTGGGCTTGGAGGAGTTAGCCGCCGCCGCTTCCTCCACGGCCTCCTCCTCCTCGAAGTTGAAGCTGCTCCTGCTGCCGCGGCGCTTGCATCGGCCCTGCACCCGGTAGTCAAGCCGCTCGTCGAGGTAGAGCGCGTAGGTGCGGACGAAGGCGGAGAAATCCCACGAGTCGGACCTCGAGGTGTCCCGGAAATCCGACACGTTGAGCATGCGGGTGCCGCGGCGGGTGACAAAGAATATCTCCCTCTCGTAGGCAGGGTCACCCTCCGCGAGGAGGCGGTGGACGAGGGCAAGAGTCTTGATCGCGACCGTCCAACTCCTCGTCCGGCCGAGCCGCCGCGACAGCGAGGCCACGCAGGCGCCGACATAGGCCCGCGAGTTGCACGTCAGATTCAGGATCTCCCGCAGGTACTTGTCGTCGGCGGGATGCTCATCGTGCCGCGTCGCCTTCACAATGGCCACGTCCAAATCCGACAGCCTCGCGCTGTGGCTCACCCGCGCCAGCCCGATGCTCGTGCGGTCCTTCACGGCCCCCAGCGCCTTCCTGATCGTGCTCGGAGCCATGGCCTCTGTTCCCGGAAGTCGATATGAAATTAAAGTAGGAAATGACGAAATTGGATAAATCGTGTGGCCTTAATTGAACAAATTAGCGAGGAGAAGAAAGAGCGTAGAGCTGATTTGTGCAATGGCGTCTCTCTTCTCTGCTCGATAGGTGTGCTGTGAAGGGAGGAATTAATTAATATGCAGGAGAAGTGTGAGGCGTAGAAGGGGGTGATCGAAGCAGGGAGAGGAAGCGCGGAAGAAGAGGAGAAGAGTTTTGCTATTTGAAGGAGAACAGTTGGATTATTGCATATGAATCTGCTCTTTTGAGGATGCTGCCAATCTGTAAAATCTAACAGAATATTGTAGGAAATTATGAAATAAAAGTCAATTTCTCTTTCTTTTTCTTTTTAAAAACAAATGAAATCCATAGGAACTTTTTCTCAAAATTTGTATGCATGCTTAGGCTGGCCAATAGAGGGAAAGGATGGAAAATTGGCTAAAATTCATTTTTGTGTCTGGCAAATGCTCATTTATTTAGGTCTCTGGACTTCACCTTTTTTCTTTGCCAAGGTTCTATTAATTTTTCAATAGAATAAATTGGCTTATATATGGAAATTAAGAATACAATAAAGTCTCTTTTGAGAAAGGACGCGCAGAAGGAGAGATGCTATATTGCATGCAATTTACGTTGTTATACTGGAACAAATTCAATGCACAACACAAAACACGACTTGTCTTTAGTTTTTTTTGAAAAATGAACAAAATGTTGGGCGTCTCGCTAATTGCATTGTACTAATTAAAGTAATTCGTCATATTATCTCAGTTATTCATCAGCGAAAGGTGATGTAAGCGTCGAGCTGTCCGGTGAGGGTGGTGTTGGTGGCACGAACTTCCGTGGTCAAGAGATAGCCTCTGGCCAACCGAAATTTTCCGGTGCCGCCGGCGATCGCCCGTTCGAACACGGTCCCTAGCGGGGCCACCGGGAACAACCCTTGCAAGGCGAGAGAACTGCCGTTGTACTCGCCGGCGGTGAACACAAGCTGGAAGTTGGTGAGTCCGGAGTTCTCGGCCAAGCTCGACCCGACTCCCATGCCCTGATTCCGACCGATAATTGGCGAATCTGGCTCGACCCCGGCTCGGAGAAGGTTGTCGTAGACGATGACGTTGCCGAAGCCTGCGCCGGAGGAGGAGCTGGTGCGCTCGACTGCGTAGACGACGGTGGCGTCGGGGCCGGAGCCGAGGATCCTCTCGTGGTTGTAGAAGCGCAGGTGCATATATCCGTTGGGATTGGAGGAGGCAGTGGCGCCGGCAAAGAGAGCGAAGAGAAGGAAGAAGAAGAAAGAGGAGGATGCCATTAATTAGTTTAGTTATGGATGAAGATGCAGTAACTAACTGATTGAATTGCAAATTAAGCTCGCAAAAGAAAATTATTTATCGAAGATGAAGTTTGGATATTTGTAGATGCCATTGCAGGGCTCTTTATATAGACGACATCGAGGCGATGAAATTGACAAACTCTCGATTTCTCAGCGTAAGGTAGAAGGTCAACGCGGTCTCTTATTAATCTTTTGACATTGAAATAATGATTGACCGACGCGCTATGGATAAACCGAATTGAATGGGATCCGCGTAGTCTTTCATTAATTAATTGATCTGGTCAAACTTTGCTGGTGCGTGCCTAATTTCCATTATGTATGTATATAATTATATAAATTCATGCAAATTATCTATTTTTAAATTTTTTTATAATATTTAACTAATGGTATAAATAAATATATTAGACGTATTTGCTAGTAGATCCTTTTCTCTAGTCATTATCTCTTTGTTCTCCCGTTTTCACCGATGGATATATAATTATTATCCTATTTGTTTTGTTTTAATTTGCTTCGGTTATTAATTTTAGGATTACATCTTATTCTTGTATTTTCTGATGTTTAAATCCATTGATGAATGATGAATGATGAACTCTTTAATCTTTGATTTACTTTTATTTAAAGCTATAAGCAGAAATGTACAAAATCAAATCGATCGACCTCAAAAAAAAAAAAATGAAAGAAAAGCTTCGGAGTAATGGTGAAGTACTGAGAAGGTAATTTCACATTTTATATTTACAAATTCGAATTATTGTTATAAATAGTTCTGTTATAATGGGTTTATCTAAATTATAATTATAATTATAATTATAATTGTTGCTACCCTTCTGATTTTGACAAAAAAAAAAAAAAAGGTAAATTTTCATTCTAGACCAATGAAATGGGGGAAATATTGCCCATGAAATAAAGAAGGATCCGACACATGAGAAGGAAAAGATTGGTAGGGTTTAGAGAGGGGAGAGGAGAAAAGGGAAGAGGCAGCGACCTCGATAGGGACTCTTTTCCTTTCCATCTCGCCATCTTTCTCTTCCGGTTCTAAAAAACCTCTCAAACCAACACCTTCCTCGGCTCTGCAGTCTCTGTCCGTCTCATTAGCTCTTTTGCTGCCCCGCTGGCTTGTTCTTCGCCAATCTCTTCCTGCAGTTGGTTGCCGCCTGTGGCTGCTCGTTTCTGGTTTATTTTGACGGCTGGATCAATATCCGCAACCACTACTCTGCTTTATCGGCATCATGGAGTAGGTGAAGAGGGAGTCGAGGTGCCCGTTCTGCAAAGGTCACTTTGGTTCGATCCATCGCCCTCCAGTGCGCTGCGTCTCCCTCGTCAAGGGGGATGGTCGATGCCCCCCATCCGCAATCAGGTTAACCATCGACATGGAAATGAGGACAGCGCTCGTGATCCATATGCAAATATTACTTCTTGTGTGTGCCATGATTCTCAATACAAAGAACTGTTATTGCTTTGTGATTTATGTGATTCAGCTCCTCCTGCATTTTGTGTTGATTTGGGGCTATTATACCTGCAGATGAGTGATACTGTGCTGATGGCACTATTTCTAAAGATTGGCGTTCAGGGAGGCAGCTTAAGATCATCTCCGATCACAAAGTCTATTTTGGTGTCATTCCAATATCAAATTTTTAATTCCAATCAATACATACCATTTTCTACATTAAAAAATATATTCTTTAGAATATTCTTTTTTTCCATCTTATAATTTATTATTCAATATACATATCAATTTCAACATGTATATTAATTTATTAAATATTTTTATTATGATCATGATTATTATTTAAATTAATATTTTTATAGTACATATTAATTAATTTTTATGATATTATATTTTTAATTACAAAAAAATAAATATTAGTACATTTCCTTTTTAATTTTGATGGAAATAATTTAATAGACATACTATTATTTAAAGATAATACACGATCATAAATAATTAAGATAAAATATTTTAATTCAATTGAATTAAATAATATTAATTTATAATATTTAAGAATATTTTAAATATAAATTTAATATTATAATATAATTATTTAAAATAAATCGTATTTGCACCATTTTAGTGCAAGTGAATAGTGCAACACCAAAATGGTGCTACACTATTCATTGCACCATTTTGGTGCAATTTATAGTGTCTCCATTGGAGAACAAATGGTGTATTTTTTACATCAAAATGGTGTAAAGGGGTATTCATTGGAGATGGTCTAAAGACATTTTGTAGTCGATGAAATATCTCCAAAAGATTTTGTGTTTGGTTGAAAGGTGGGAATAGGAATGGGAATGAGTTTGATAGTAGACGGGAATGAGAATGAGTTTTGTCATTCCAATAATGTTGTTTGGTTTATAAGTTGGGAATGGGAGTGGTCGGCGACCGACAGCCGACGACCGGCGGCGGCCGGCGACCGACGGCGGCGGCCGGCAACAGATGACGGTCAACGACCATCGAGCGAGCGACGGACGACGGCGAACGGGAATGAAACCCAAACCCCCCATATGAGATTAGTTTTGTTGATTCCCAATTATTTAGAATTCATTCTCAAACCCTCTTTCCTAAAACCACTAACCAAACACTTGATATGATTCTCATTCTCATTCCCTCATTCCAAACTCACTAACCAAACGCCACCTTAGTATTTCCATTCGAGAACAGCAAAGAACTTAGGGAGCTTTTGATTGTTTGAGAATTTTTTATTTTTTATTTTTTATTTTTTTATAAAACAGAAAATGATTTTTCTGTATTTTTCAGTTTTTAGAAAACGCTTTTTTATTTTTTGAAAAACGAAAATTAAAAACAGAAAATGATTTTTTTTGTGTTTTTCAGTTTTCCAGAAAACGCTTCTTTATTTTTTAGAAACGGAGATGAAAAATACCAATTAAATGTATTTTCTCATTTTCTCAAAAAATGAAATGGAAAATAGAAAATTTTCTACCTATCAAATGCTCCCTTAGTGCTCCGGAGATATTTTTCATGACAGAGATGATAACTCTAGCACACAAACAAATAGACTCTTTTGATAACATTCTATTATTCAAAGGTCTTCTAGTCTTACCAAAACACTTTTGGACTCTTCGCATATTTCCATCCACACATGAGATAAGTTTTTTTTTCTTTTCTTTTGTTTACATTATTTTTATTGTATTTAATATATTCTCTTTTATTAATGTTCGATCTAATTTAAACATCGGAGTATCACCACTGGATAGGGCGACGATGATTTAATACGTATTATTCTTTTCAGAATAAATTTATTATTGCGATCGAAGAGAATCTCTCATCGATGGTACAAAATAGAGGAGTGAAAAATCTGAACTGCATCAATCAAAATTCGTAAGGGATAAATGAGCTCCCACGAGCAAAGTCGGATAGTTAGCACAGTACAAATTTGTATCAAATGAATAAATTAGGATCAATCTTCCGCGTTCGCGAGGGTATCTACCCTCCACTATGTCAAGCATCGGTACGATTAAAGGTTAATCGTGATTTATTTTTTTCCATCTAACTATGAGACTGACGATGAAGGATACTCGAAATGAACGCATCATATTTTGCACCGAGTAAAGGATAAATAAAACTCATCAAATAAAATAGATCAAGATTTCCAATTTGTGAAGAATTTTCAATAACAACTCCTCCAAAATCATATGAACATGCATCATAAATTGCTAATTAGTGAAGAATTTTGAAAGCGTTTCTACCAGCTAGTTATCATATGAACATGCAACAAATAGAAAGTCGAACAATAAAAAAGTTATACAAAGAGATGGTGAAAGGTTGAAGGCCCTAATAATATGGATCGGAATACACTAAAGATCAAATTATACTTTAGTTGATACTCATCGAGGATCATTTCACCTACGGCCTACCTATAAAATACTTAATTGTGTTTTTATCATGTACCTATGAAATAATTCAAAAATCTATATGTCTATATAAATAGATTTAATTTGAAATAGTTGCATACAATTGGTGTGAAATTAATGGATAGGCCATAGGATCGTTTTTGAAGATCTGATTCGAACTTATGGTGTATTCGAATCAATTGGAAAGTGATCGGAAATTATATATATATATATATATTGCTAAGTAACACGTGTGCATTATTCGTGCATGATATGATTTCAATTGTTCATCGTACGATGATGCATACTAAATAGAAAATACATAGTATTTTTTTTCGATGATCTCCGATCAAATTCTTTGTCACCGTCGATAGTCATCTGCACTATAACTCAACCCCTAAATTTGTCGGATCGTCGCCACCATCCGACCAACCAAACTGAGGCCGGATTGAGATCGGAATTTGGCTGAATTATAGTCGTCAATGTTGTAATCACGGGTGACAGCAATTTTATTAGAATTCGATCACGATCAAACCGCGGTTGAATCGCGGATGGAATCTGGCCGCTCGACGATCATATCGATTGACACGTCGAGTATTATTGTATATTCTCCATTATTATACGTGTTTAGATGCTATATATATATATATATCATTGTCGTTAGCAGTCACAATTCGATTAGATTTATATCGCAATTCAGTCGAATTTTCATGGAAAATCAATCAAAGAGGATGGACCACGGTGATTTCGATGAATTTAAAGGTCAAATTATAATATATATATATATATATATATTGACATTCACATGAAAGTGACTTGTACCAAAAGTCATATTTGCTTCTGCTTAACTCGTGCCTACACACCGAATCAACGTAAATGCAAAAAATATATGTATATAATTACCTGTATGCATCTTTTTCAAAAATTAAAATATACTAAAAGAATATTTTAGCATATTTAATATATAGGAAAAGATATTTTTTCCGTCTTTACATTGAATAGACCAAACAAGTAATTAGTCAAGCGAACCAATTGGATTAGACATGAGGGAGGCAAGTTAAATGACTCAAAAGGGTCTGTTAAATGTATTCGTTTGACTTTATAAAACTTTTTCAATCATTTGTTATTGGCATGATCTTTAAACTCTGTTTAACTTAATCAGTTTGACTCACTCCATCTAACTTGACTGCACATGCATTTAATTACCTCGACAAGACTAATTAATTGTCCACCCTATTAGATTAATTGTTTGGCTCCAGGATATGATTTGATTAAATCACTTGTTTACCGAATTGATCAACCCTACTAGATTGCTTGATCTAGTTAAAAGCTTGCATGGATGAACCATTTGATTGAACTTGATTACCTCATTCAACTTAATTAATTGTTTAGCTCTTCTAACTCCATCAGCTCTTGTTTTGATTGCCTTTGTTGACCCGACTTAACTTAACTAATTGCTTATTCAATTTATTTTGATCAGTTCAACTGTTCATAAGGATTAATTAATGCCTTATTTAATTCATCAGTTCAATTGATTATTTGCCCGATTTACATAGTCTAATTGATTAGTCAAACTATATATTTTAGTTTATTCAACTCAAATATTAGTTTCCTTACATCCAATGCCCTATTCAAACAAGTTGACAAAAATTAGTGCGCAAAAAAAAATTATTGTCTAAGTAAATGACTTACAAATAAAAAAAAAAAGAAAAATCCATCACGCTCTCTCTTAAAGCTAATCTATTTTTTATAAATTTATTTCTTATTGAATAAAAAATCATTTAAATATCATTTTGTCCCCTTTACATCAGACATAAATTATTCTACTCAAGAAAATATTTTATGAAACAAATGGATTGGATACAAATTGAATAAAAATACTTGTCATGACTTTCGGAGTATCTTAAATACAAAGTTAGTCAAGATAAGGACAATAATACTAGTCATGACATTTGGATAATATTAAAAATTTAAAAGATATTTTATAAGAAAATATAATTCGACCATCTACTGAAATCATATTCGACGATAAATTTTGAAAAAATCTATGGGGACAATTCTCTATACAAGAGTTTGTCCAACGGATAGAATAATATTTCGACATTGAACAGTCTTTAAGAGATGGTGCAATTGCAAAGTTCGGGTTGGACCGTCAAACTATAAACGCTTCCCTGATATACCTAGGTGGTTGGTAGAGATTCACAGGAGCTCGATCTCTTCCGGCTCAAATGTCGAATAGGCCTCCCCATAGAATTATGGGATCGATTTGACCCTCCCCAAATTAGAAATTAGTTTCACTGAAGATTTAAATATCCTAATATTAATAAAATAAATAAATAAATAAATAATCAAAATAAGGACAATTTTATCATTTAGATAAAGTCAATAGTACAAATTGGAAGGGCAAGCTATTTGATTTTCCAATTGACCATGAGAAAAAAAAATTGTTGTCTAATTTAAATCATGAAAAAAATAAAAAAATTAACAAGAAAAAAAATCATCTTTGATTCGTAATTCCAAAAGAGTGATTCGCCGTAATCATCTTTATAATACAACAATAACTAAATATTATCCCACTAAATATGATTGACAAATAAAATATCAAATGCATCAATCTTAAACACTTTATTTGATTTATTATAATTATTATTAAGATAGTTGGCATCGGAGCAATCATTTGAATGCATGATTCTTTTTTCGTATTAACATATTATTGTTGGCGCAATCAATCTCAGATCAAGGTTGACCGAGTTCGAATTAAACTCGAGTTTAGTTTCGATATTTGACAATATAACTAAAGGATGGTATGAGACATTCAAGATTATATGAAAGAGAGTATTTGTGTAATCATCATTGGGTCAAAATGACTATGATGGATGACAAAAAGTTGAGTATATCAAGATTGACTGGATACTTGACGAGTGAAAATTCAAGTGGATCAAGGAGGATCGAACACTTGATGGGCGAAAGTCCAATAAGACGTTGGCAAATAAAAAATCTAAATTGCTCAAAGAAGACTGGACACTTGGTGGTAAAAGTCTTACAACAAGACATTAGCAAGTAAAAAATCCATGCAAGTCAAGAAGGATCAGATGTTTGGTGTAAAAAAAAGTCTTTGCAGATTTGGAAATCAAATGTAAGGCAAGAAAAGTATAAATAAGTCAAGAAGGATCAAATATTTGATGATAGGAAGTTCTTACAGGTAAAGATTACCAGATGACTAGACAAGTAAAGACCTAATAGATTAGGGTGACCTTGCTTAGCAAAAGAAGTCCTGGTATATCAAGGTGATCGTGCTTAACAAGAAAAGTCTTGGTAAGTCAAGGTGATCAAAGATTAGGCAAGTGAAGTCCTGACGGATCAAGCTAGGTGATCGAACGCTAGATAGGAGAGATTTTGATAGGTCAAGAGTGATCGGATATTGGATAAGAAAAATCCTGGTAGGTTAAAGTCAATCAGATACAGGTGAAGCGAGAGTTGACTTGAAAATATGTTGACACTGAGGTATCAATTGACTGATAAGAGTGCTCGAGCAAGTGTTAAGTTCAGAACTCAACTACCAACTCGACTGGTTGAACAGTCAATGTTGGGATGTATACTGAAAAGTCTATCTTTTGTATGAACATTTTTAGTTTTGAAATAAGAATCACATGATCATTGTTTGCATATTTATGGTTATGCATATTGTCTAATACATTAAATTGTAGATAACATGGTGTGTAGTGTCACACGGGAGATCATGTTATCAGTTCCTTGTAAAGTATAAGTAAAGACTCACAACCGAGATGATTATGGACAAACCATTGGTATGGTTGTAGTGTGATTTGGTATTGGTTTGTCTTGACCATAGAATTACACTAGTACACTTTGTGTGTATTGAGCATGACCGTCTTAGAGGTGATTCGATTTATTGCTGACTACATAATCGAATCGGACCTCAGATATTATGTTGTACATGCTCTTAATTCCGATATAATAACGTGCACATATACTTAATATTCATTTCTTTGATTTACCAATGGGCGAGATTTATAGAGTAAATCGATAGGCTCGGTAAGTTGGGAAATGATATTATTTATATGGTGTGTCGTTGATTATAGGAGGAAACCGTGTCCTATATATTAGGATGATGATGTTCCCTTGAGGAGCTCATAAGGTTCATCATATAAACCCTGCAGTTAGACAATAATTATTCGTCGCCGAATTCGGCGACGAAAAGTATTATTCGTCGCAAAAATTTGCGATGAATCTTCTTTTCGTCGCCAAATTTGGCGACGAATTTTGCAACGAAAACATTATTCGTTGCAATTTGGCGACGAATTTTATTTTTTTCGTTGCAAAATTTAGCGGCGAATTATTTGCAACGAAAAAATTTTCATTGCAAATTTCGTTGTAAAAAAAATTTTGCAACGAATTTTTTTGCAAAATTCGTCGTCAAAAACTATTATTTTTTTAGTGATTAGTCATACAATCATATATATTTTCAAACGTATTAACAAACATCAAAATACTACTCGAGTCCCACTTGAACTTGACCAATATTAACCTGAGATCGATTGCATCATCACTGAGCACCTTTATTATCCATCGTCCGATCGAGTGCGTATACTATAGTATAATTTTTAAATTTTAGGAGATTGAACGATGAATAATAGAGATGTTTAGGGATGAATTGTATAACATATTAGTAATCGATATAATTTTAGACTTGACTTCTTGTTCTTGACTTTGACTGAGAAGTAGAAATAATTACAAGTTGAAAATCAGAAAAGTCTAAATCACGGCTAAGATCAAATTCAATCGGTTGTAATTGCAACCGAGGTCGCTATTTTGATTGATCT
This sequence comes from Wurfbainia villosa, assembly GCA_025175895.1. Taxonomy (NCBI): domain Eukaryota; kingdom Viridiplantae; phylum Streptophyta; class Magnoliopsida; order Zingiberales; family Zingiberaceae; genus Wurfbainia; species Wurfbainia villosa. The sequence goes on along the minus strand of CM045987.1, from coordinate 138,752,127 downwards.
ACATATCTCCTCTCTCTCTCTCTCTATATATATATATATATATATATATTCTATTTAATTTATCCCTTGAATATTTATGTATATTTTTATTATATATCTACGAAAATAATTTAATCATTGAATCTCAACGGAACAGACGATAAATATATATATATAATTTATCCATGAGTATTGATACATATTTTTATTATTTATCGTTCGATATTTTAGAATCCAACGATTGAATTATATTACATACAAATATTCATCCAAAAAATTGGGAATCTACCTAATTCGTCTTGCCATCCGTCCGCGCACGAGAGGAGGTAAATCGCGGGAACTATGTCCCTCGACAGCGGTGTGGTAAGAGCGAGGAGGCCATCCGAACTCGAGATTTTAGACCCTCTCTGAAATCGACCCCACTTCGTATCCAAAATAACTACACTATCTTACCACCGCGTCATTCCCGTATCATCCTCGTGAGAACAACCCACAAATATTCATGGACGATCAGTTGATAGAATAATATATATATATATAAACCAAATCATCATTATTATATTAGCTCGTCCGTCATATGTTGGACGTATCAGTGCATGCAGATTAATTAAAATAGTGACCTCAGTTGAGTTGAATTTGATGGCGGTTTAGACTTTTCTAATTTCCAACATGTAAATTATTTTTTCTTCTCGGTCAAAGTCAAGAATTCAAGTATAAAATTATATTGGTATAGTACGGTTATAAATAGATTTTTATCATTTAAATATAATTAATAAAAAAAGTGTATATAATACGCATTAAAAATCATATAGAGATATATATTTTAGAAGATAATTTTCATACTTAACAGTTACACAAATTAAGCAGTCTAAATTGACTCTTGATCATAATTTTAAGCAGCACCGTTCTTGTACATATATTTAGCTATATTTTAACCGACATAGTTTTATTGCTTGAATGAAATTTTATCTAATGAAATTCGAAAAACAACCTATAATATTTCACTTAGGCACTAAGGCTAAATATAAAATTATAGCTAATATAATATATGAAATTATTTCACTTTGGTCATTTATTTCTAAGCAATTTTTTTTTTTCAAATAATGCCTAAAAATGCAATATTGTTGTATGCTTGTATAAATCATGTGAAAATTATTTTCCATTTTATTTCAAAACCACAAATCATTAATTATTTGTATCTTATATTTATCAAATTGTCAACATTTTTATAAAGTCATTATTCAAATAATATTTTAATAGACTAGCAATTAAACACAATTCAAAAGTTCTTCCGTTGAGTTTTGCATTGATTATTAAATGAAAAGACTTTTCATGAGCCATGTAATCTGGAGAAAGCAAATTGCAACGCAGTGATTTAATTTAGTAAAAAACTCGATCAATCAGCATAACCGTTAATTTTATATATGGCTTTTCAAAGAAATTAATGCCCTTCCAATTGATTAATCTTGGAATTATCTAATATCTATTAAACCTCGTTGAAAATTCAAAAGTTCTAACAATTTAATTAACATCACAAATTTTCTATACTAGCTAGGAGGAAATTCTATTACACGGCGCAGCTTCAATCGCCGGGATAACCACTGCGTATTATTCAAAGTAAACGCAAAGCGGCGTAAGCGGAGAAATATCCTATATATGAAAAAATGCAGTTCGATTCTCCGTTGTGATATCGATCGTTCGACGATAAATTTAAAAAAAAATCATTCCGACAGCTCTGTGACCCAAGAGTTTATCCGATGGAGAGAGTACTATTTCTATGTTGGATTGTCATTCATGGATAACGCGATTATGGAGTTCGGATTGAACCGTAAAAAAGATATGAATATTTCTCTGATTTATCTTTAGTGGTCGATAGAGATCACTACTTGATTTCCGATTTTACTCGGCTCAACTGTTAGTGAGACGTCCTCAAGAATCGTAGAACGGAATCGATCACTCTTAGAATTAGATCGGACTGAAGATTCAGATATTTTGATGTCAATAATTTAAAAAAAACATAAAAAATTTCAAGGAAAATTGACCGAGACTCATAAAACCTTGTATAAATACGGATGTAAGCTATGAGGATGGATCATAGACACACACAAAGGACGCTAGTAATCACTAGCTAGCTAGCCATGGAAGTCGCCTTCTCCTCCCTTACTCTCCTCCTCTCTTTCTTTGTTGTCATCTTCTTCATCGTAGTCTCGAGAAGGAAGGTAGGCGATGATGCCACTCTCCCGACGGGGCCGCGTGCGTATCCCTTTATCGGAAACTTGCACCTCCTCGCCGGAGGTGTTCCGCACCACACCCTCGCTGACTTGGTGCGTGAGCACGCAAAAGGGCCGCTCATGCGCCTGCGGCTCGGGCAGGTGGACTGCTTCGTAGCGGCCACCCGAGAGGCGGCGCAGGAGATCGCTAAGCACCAGGACTTGAACTTCGCCTACCGCCCCAAGATGACCTTCGGGCAGTTCTTCGCCTACGGCTACCGCAATGTCTCCCTCTCTCCCTACGGAGACTACTGGAAGCAGCTGAGGAAGATCTACGCCATGGAGATGATGAGCCCCGCCCGCGTGAAGTCCTTCTTCTCCACTAGGGAGGCGGAGTACTGCAGCCTGGTGAGGGATATTGCTGTAGCCGGGGCGTCGGGTCAGACGCCCATCAACGTCAGCGCTATGCTGATATCCACAGTCAGCACCATCATCGTCAAGTGTGCGTTCGGAAACAAGGGCGAGAAACTCCAGCGCCAGTTCTTGAACTTGGTGAAGGAGACGCTGGGCTTGATCACCAGCTTTGCGGTGGCCGACATGTTCCCTTCGTTAGGGTTCATGGACTCTCTCACCGGCTTGACATATAGGTTGGGTCGGGTTCACCAGAAGCTCGATCGGATGTTTAATGAAATCATTTCGTTGCATGAGGACGTCGAAGACGAGAAGAAGGATCTCATCGATGTGCTCCTCCAGCTTAGAGACCAAGGAGAGGACATCACACTCGAAACCATCAAGGCTATTATCCTGGTACGTCACGTATAATTAACTTAATTTAATTATGTTTGACTTTGACATTTTACTAATCACGCTCTGCATGCATGGTGTGTGTGTGCGCGCATGTGTGTTTTTTTCAGGAAGTATTCCTTGCAGGGAGCGAGACAACAGCGACGACCATCGAATGGGCGATGTCAGAATTGATTAGGAAACCCGAGACGTTAGAGAAAGCACAGAAGGAAGTGAGGCGAGTTATCAGCGGAAGGACAACGATCGAGGAGAGCGATCTGGAGAAGTTCACGTACCTCAAGACGGTGATCAAAGAGACGCTGAGGCTACACCCATCGGTGCCCTTGCTGCTGCGGGAGTGTCAGGAAACATGCCTAGTTCTCGGATACAAAGTGCCCGCCGGAACTCGAGTGATCATCAACGGATATGGGTTGGGCCGGGACGAGCGGTACTGGGTCGACGCCGAGGATTTCAGGCCGGAGAGGTTCGCCGACGGCTCCTTGGACTACAGGGGCAATAACTTCGAGTATTTGCCATTTGGCTCAGGGCGAAGGGTGTGCCCTGGCATGAACTTCGGGAGCGCATCCGTCGAGATAGCCCTCGCTCATCTCCTCAACTACTTCGATTGGAAGCTTCCCAAAGGAATGAAGGCGGAAGAGTTGGACATGAGAGAGACTGCCGGCATTGCGACTCAAAGGCACTCACCTCTCTTCATGCTTGCTACTCCTGCAGCTCCTCTTCCTTAATTAAGCAGCTCCATCTACATATTTGAATTATTACAATAAGTGCGATATACAATTATATATATATGTCGAACGTTTTAACCTGTGTTATTTTATGCTTGATATATATAGATGCAAATCGATGAATAATAGAAATTATATACAACTTGTTGTATTTTTAATTAAAAATGTCTTGTTCGATTTTAAAAGTTATGGGAACTCAATATAATTCAGACAGAGAATGAACGATCAACATTATGATTGCATCCTATTTTATTTGTTTCTTCTAAAGTCAACACCATTGATATATACGGTGCGACAAATTATTCATATTAATTGTAAGATCGATTGATGAAAATTATCCTTTGCACCAACATAGACGGCACATTTTAATTTTCTGTCCATAATTTTCTTCGGTGTTTAATTTTTTGAAAAAACGGCACATTTTTAAAAGAAGAAAACTTCCGTATATTTTCTCGTTTTCAGTTCTTGACGGATTCTTCGGGATAGGGATTATATTGGACTTAACCCAGTTCAAACATTCTTTTTATTATCTATTAATTCAGCTCAATTTTAATTTTTAAATTAGATTAATCAATTCTAATTTCTATATCACATGTAAAACTATTTTAAATTTATATAGGATCGATTAATGGAATTGCTAATTGGATATATATATTTGATATTAACTAGCCTAGTTAATAAATGTAAAAAAATAATTCTTAAGTGACAGAGATCCATTCTTAGAGAGGTCATGACTATCGAGTGAATTTTTCTTTTATATTTACTATTTAAATTTTTGATTTATATTTTTCATCGATATAGATAGTCAAAGAGAGCCGCAGTTCACATTTTTTTCTTTTTATTTTTCATTTCTTTCTCAAAGCTTAAGCTTTATCAAGAGATTCGGATAAAGAATATGCATGCATTACTTGGAGACAAAGGAGTTGACTGCTCTTGATCTGGCACTCGCGAAAACTTCTTGTCCGATCTTCTTTTGCCATTGGCGGATATTTTCGATCGGTCAATAACTGACGATCCAAATTAATATATAGTTACTATTTTTTATTAAATAATAATTAATAGAATTTTCAAATCAAATGTTAATGATAAAAAAATAATAAATATTAAAATAAATAAAAAATAGCAAACGAATTACATCTGTTGAATGCATTTAATTTGTCTACCCACTCACCAACTATATATCTGTTACGCTAGTTCCACTCCTTGGGTTTGATCAACTCGACTCTAACCCAGAAGTCAAAAAGGGCCCAACTGGGTCTCTGACTGGGCTGGCCGGACCGGGTCGACCTCTGCTTTGATCACCTGCCCCGTGATTTTGCCCCTTCCTCCACTTAGGCCTTATTTGAAGGGAGTGTAAATATTGAATTAAGGGGAGGAAGGAATTGAGAGGAAGGGAAAAGAGATTTACAAAGTAAAAAAAAGTTAGGAGACGTTTGGTTTGGTTCGTTGAGAATTTTTTATTTTTTATTTAGAAAATAGAAAATTATTTTAATTAGAAAATAGATTTTTTTTTAATTTTTCAGAAAATATTTCTTTATTTTTTGAAAAATAGAGATAGAAAATACGAACCAAACGTATTTTCTCATTTTCATAAAAAACGAAAATAAAAAACGAAGAAGAAAATACCTACTAAATACTCCCTTAGATTTTTATAAAGAGGAAACATAAATTGTCTTTTTTTCTCTCTCTTATTTATCCTCAGTCTTTCATTACGTGCACTTTTCTCACTTCCTCCCAAATAAACCCCCTTTAAGTTTCCATGGCCATGCAAGTGCAGTAGCTTCCCTCCTCAAAGCTCGCACTTAAAATCAATAAGTCGATGATATTGTTGGTGATCGGATGGATCCAGCTCTCTCCAGGCCCTTCCATTCATTTATACACAATTTACAGCTCTCTCCCTTCCATTCATTCTTGCACTAATTTTGAATCATCGAAGCTTTTGCTATTTTACACGAATTTCACATGTTCTTGATCGAGCAGTTGGATTTAATTACACCGTGATTGCGGATCTTTGATGCGTGTTTCTATCAGATCATTCGGTCGAGCCGCCGCGACAGGGAGGCCACGCACGCAGGCGCCGACATAGGCCCGCGAGTGGCACGTCAGATTCAGGATCTCCCTCAGGTACTTGTCGTCGGCGGGATGCTCATCGTGCCGCGTCGCGCCTTCACAATGGCCGCGTCGATCGCCTTCACCATGGCCTCTGTTCACGGAAGTCGATGTAAAATTAAGGTAGGAAATGACGAAATTGGATAAATCGTATGGCATTGATTGAACAAATTAGCGAGGGAAAAAGATGAAGACGAGGAGAAGAAAGAGCGTAGAGCTGATTTGTGCAATGGCGTCTCTCTCCTCTGCTCGATAGGTGTGCTGTGAAGGGAGGAATTAATTAATATGCAGGAGAAGTGTGAGGCGTAGAAGGGGGTGATCGAAGCAGGGAGAGGAAGCAAGAGTTTTGCTATTTGAAGGAGAACAGTTGGATTATTGCATATGAATCGATCTGCTCTTTTGAGGATGCTGCCAATCTGTAAAATCTAACAGAATATTGTAGGAAACTATGAACCAAAAATCAATTTCGATGAATTTAAGGATTAAATTATAATACCATTGAAGATCATGGATATAAAAATTACTGTATAATCTCATTTGATCGGAGGATGAAAAAAAAATAAATCACTCAATATATATATATATATTGACATGCACTTGAAAGCGACTTGCACTAGAAGTCATCTATGCTTTTGCTTTACTTGTGACTACACCGAATCAACGTAAATGCAAAGAAACTATATGTATATAATTACTTGTATGCATCTTTTTCAAAAATTAAAATATACTAAAAGAATATTTTAGTATATTTAATATATAGGAAAAGATATTTTTTCCGTCTTTACATTGAATAGACCAAACAAGTAATTAGTCAAGCGGACCAATTGGATTAGACATGAGGGAGGCAAGTTAAATGACTCAAAAGGGTCTGTTAAATGTATTCGTTCGACTTTATAAAACTTTTTCAATCGTTTGTTATTGGCATGATTTTTTCGCTCTGTTTAACTTAATCAGTTTGACTCATTCCATCTAACTTGACTACACATGCATTTAATTACCTCGACAAGACTAATTAATTGTCCACCCTATTAGATTAATTGTTTGGCTCCAGGATATGATTTGATTAAATCACTTGTTTACCGAATTGATCAACCCTATTAGATTGCTTGAATCTGTTAAGCTTGCATGCATGATCCATTTGATTGAACTTGATTACCCCATTCAACTTAATTAATTGTTTAGCTCTTCTAACTCCATCAGCTCTTGTTTTAATTTGATTGGCTTTGTTGACCCGACTTAACTAATTAACTAATTGCTTATTCAATATTTTTTGATCAGTTTAACTGTTCATAAGGATTATTTAATTCATCAGTTCAATTGATTATTTGCCCGATTTACATAGTCTAATTGATGAGTCAAACTATATATTTTAGTTTATTCAACTCAAATATTAGTTTCCTTACATCCAATGCCCTATTCAAACAAGTTGACAAAAATTAGTGCGCAAAAAAAAATTATTGTCTAAGTAAATGACTTACAAATAAAAAATAAGAAAAATCCATCACACTCTCTCTTAAAGCTAAGCTATTTTTTATAAATTTATTTCTAATTGAATAAAAAAATCACTTAAATCTATTTTTTTTCCCTTTACATCGGACATACAAATTATTCTACTAAAGAAAATAGTTTATGAAACAAATTGAATAAAAATACTTGTCAGGACTTTCGGACTATCTTAAATAAAAAGTTAGTCAACATAAGGACAATACTACTGGTCACGACTTTTGGATATAAAAAGATATTTTATAAGAAAGAATACAATTCGATCGTCTATTGAAATAATATTCGACGATAAATTTTAAAAATACTCGTGAGGACGATTCTCTATACAGGAGTTTGTCCGATGGATGAAATAAAACTTCGATATTGGACAATCTTTTAGGGATGATACGACTGCAAAATTCGAATTGGACCGCTAAATTACAAACGCTTCTCTAATGTTTAGTAGAGATCCACATGAGCTCAATCTCTTCCGATTCATATGTCGAAGAAACATCCCTATAGAACTGTGGGACCGATTTGAACATCGTCAAATTAGTCAGGTCGAAAATTCGAACACCTTATATTAATAAAAATAAATAGTCAAAATAAGGACGATAATACCATTTAGATAAAGTCAACGGTACAAATTGGAAGGGCAAGCTATTTGATATTATATTTCAATTGGACATCGAAAAAAAAATATTGTTGTCTACTTTAAATCATGAAAAAAATATATAAGATTAACAAGAAAAAAACTCATCTTTGATTCGTGATTCGAAAAGAGTGATTCATCGTAATATTCATCTTTTAGATACAACAAAAACTAAGTATTGTTGACTAAGTATGATTGACCAACGTAATAATCTTTTAGATGACAAATAAAAATATCAAAGGCATCAATCTTAAGCACTTTATTTGACTTATTATAATAATTATTAAGATAATTGGCATGTGAATGCATGATTCTTATTTCGCATTAACATGTCACCGTTAGCACCATCAATCTTAAGTCAAGGTTAATCGAGTTTGAATCAAGCTCGAGTTTAGTTTTGATATTTGACAATATAACTAAAGGATAATATGAGACATCCGAGATTATATGAAGGAGAGTATTGATGTAATCATCATGGGGTCAAGATGACTATGATGGATGACAATAAGTCAAATATAACAAGATTGACTGGGTACTTGACGAGTGAAAATTCAAGTAGGTCAAGGTGGATTGAACACTTAATAGTCAAAAGTCCAACAGGACGTTGACAAATAGAAAATCTAAGTGACTTAAGGAGGATCGGACACTTGGTGGTGAAAGTCCTAAAACAAGTCATTGGCAAGTAGAAAATTCAAGTAGGTCTTAGTGTCAAAAAATTCCTTACAAGTTTGGAGATTGAATGAAGGCAAGGAAAGTGTAAACAGGTCAAGAATGATCAAATGTTTGGTGATAGAAAGTCCTGATAGGTAAAGATGACCAGATGGCTAAGCAAGTGAAGTTCTGACAGATTAGGGTGACCCTGCTTGGCAAGAAAAGTCTCGGTAGATTAAGGTGACCGTGTTTGACAAAAGAAGTCCTAGTAGGTTAAGGTGATCAAAAGTTAGGCAAGTGAAGTCTTGACAGGTCATCATGACCGAACGCTAGACAGGAGAGATTTTGGTTGGTCAAGAGTGATCGAATACTGGACAAGAAAAAGTTGTAGCAGGTTAAAGTCAATCGAATACAAGTCAAGCGAGAGTTGGCTTGAAACTAGGCTGACATTGAGGTATCAGTCGAATGATAACAGTGCTCGAGCAAGTGTTAAGTTCATAACTCAACTACCAAGTCGACTAGTTGAGCAGTCAACTGATGGATTGATCAGTTGACTGGTGACTTGGCAATCGACTGGTGTCACTGTTTGAGCAGTCGTGGAGTTTAGAATTCGATTGACAACTCGATTGACTAAGGTCAATCACCTGGTAACACTATAGCAGGGCAAAGAAATTAAGGATGATAGTTGATTGCTAGTCAAGAAGCACCCGTGAGTGTTAAGGATCTTGTGACGTGCGAGAGGAGAATGAATAGTGATGCCGGGTAAAACTACTGTGTCTACATGTTAGGTAATTCATCTCGGTACATCTGAAGCCGAATAAGGAGATCAGCTTAGTCGGAACTCTTCAGCTTGACCCATGCATTATTCCAGACGCTCCGCGTCTCGGTTCGGACTTCTATTATGTCATACGTTATACGTCTCAGCTCGGACTCCTATTATGCTGAATAACTTTTCGTTTCATCCACCTTACATCTCGGCAAAGACACGTCATCTCTAATGTATGACTTCTCCATATAAATTATCTTATTCAAACAAAAGAGAAGGCGGTTATTTCATACTCACAAGCTGATCTAGCAATCCTCATCATCATCATCTCTCTCTGACAAAAAGGTGAACCCCTCTGTCAGGGTTCAGATGGATGTCTGCGGCATTAATTAGGATTTGCCTCCTATCAATTGCGCGATGTGCATTAATTGCAGCCCATGCGCCTGCTATAGTTGCGAGGGTAATGATCATGGTGTACGTCTCTCTGAGGTCATGTCACATTCACTGACAGTATCCATTGGCGGGGTAGCTCCCCCTCTATATATATGGCTTTCCCTGAGAAGAAAAGGAGGTTCGCACATTCTTAACTTCATCTCTACATTTCTCTTCTTCATCTTCATACTGATTCCCTGCCTTGAGCGTCGGAGGGGCCTTGCCGAGATCTCTCTCGGCGCCCTTAACCGCTTGTTGTCTTGCAGGACTCTCATTCGGCTTGGCTCACGACCGAGACGACATCCCTACTGTTCCTGCTTTCCCTCCGCGTCAGCCCTCTTCATCCGAGTTGTCGGCCCTTGTTGTCTTCGCCACCGGGACACCTCACCATCATCGTCTCGACAGGCAACATAAATGGCGCCGTCTGTGGGAAACAAAATAAATAACGCCTGAGGCAAAGATGGGAGACCAAGGAGCGAACTCTGAACACAACTCCTTCAAGGGAATATGACCAGGGAGAGCATCATAGCCCTTGTCAAGACCACCATGAAAGGCGTTACATGCGACCTTACGCCTGAGGAGCTACCCGATCTGAGCTTCTCTAGCCAGTTGGTCCAACGTCGATTCATGCGCTCCTCTAAAGCCCCGGGGGCAGCTCCTGTGACCTCAGTATCGGCTGAGTTGTCATCATCAACTGCCTCATTGCCACAATTTTCAGAGGAAGAGCCTTCTTGTACACCGAGGAAAAGAGATCTCAAAAAGGGCAAGACTTCGGTAATCAACATGGAGTCTCCCCTTGCTCCTAGCATTATAGCTGACAAGATGCCAAGTCTTTCGAGCAAATCTCTATAGTAGAATACATCGGCTCGTCCTCCCAGTATCCCTCAGCTCATACTCCGCGGTTGGCCAGAGAAGGTAATTCATGCTACTCGGTAATATTTTATGAAGGTACACAATTATTCATTTGTCGACTCCGCGGGTTTTTTGGAGTTGGAGGATATGTATTTCAGCCGAGGCAATTCGTAAGCCCTCGCGTCGACCTTCTCCGTATTTCGGCCGAGGCAGTTCGTAAGCCCTCGCGCCGACCTTTCTTGGCATTCCGACCGAGGCAATTCGTAAGCCCTCGCGTCGACCTTCTCCGTATTTCGGCCGAGGCAGTTCGTAAGCCCTCGCGTCGACCTTCTTCGTATTTCGGCCGAGGCAGTTCGTAAGCCCTCGCGCCGACCTTTCTTGGCATTCCGACCGAGGCAATTCGTAAGCCCTCGCGTCGACCTTCTCCGTATTTCGGCCGAGGCAGTTCGTAAGCCCTCGCGTCGACCTTCAGATTTCTTCGAGGCGTCGTAAGCCCTCGCGTCGACCTTCTTCGATTTCTACGAGGCGGTTCGTAAGCTCGCGCCGACCTTTCTTGGCATTCCGACCGAGGCAATTCGTAAGCCCTCGCGTCGACCTTCTCCGTATTTCGACCGAGGCAGTTCGTAAGCCCTCGCGCCGACCTTCTTCGCATTTTGGCCAAGGCAGTTCGTAAGCCCTCGCGCCGACCTTCTTCGCATTTCGGCCGAGGCAGTTCGTAAGCCCTCGCGCCGACCTTTCTTGGCATTCCGGCCGAGGCAATTCGTAAGCCCTCGTGCCCATCTTCTCAAAATTTCGGCCGAGGCAATTCGTAAGCCCTCACGCCGACCTTCTCCGTATTTCGGCCGAGGCAGTTCGTAAGCCCTCGCGTCGACCTTCTTCGTATTTCGGCCGAGGCAATTCGTAAGCCCTCGCGTCGACCTTTCTTGGCATTCCTACGAGGCACCAGTAAGCCCTCGTGCCCAAGTGTTATCTATTCGGCTATCTTCCTTGGGTATCGCTTACCACAGCTGGTCCCAAGTACAGCCATTCGATCTTCTCCTTGGGTATCGCTTATTATAGCTGGTCCCAAGTGTTATCTATTCGGCTATCTTCCTTGGGTATCGCTTACCACAGCTGGTCTCAAGTACAGTCATTCGATCTTCTCCTTGGGTATCGCTTATCATAGCTAGTCCCAAGTGTTATCTATTCGGCTATCTTCCTTGGGTATCGCTTACCACAGCTGGTCCCAAGTACAACCATTCGATCTTCTCCTTGGGTATCGCTTATTATAGCTGGTCCCAAGTGTTATCTATTCGGCTATCTTCCTTGGGTATCGCTACACCGGTCCCAAGTATTCTTTCTTGGGCATCGCTTATCATAGCTAGTCCCAGGTGTTATCTATTCGGCTATCTTCCTTGGGTATCGCTTATCATAGCTGATCCCAAGTATAGCCTATGCAACCTTCTTCCTTGGGAATCGTTTATCACAACTGGTCCCAAGTGTATGTTATCCGGCTTTCGGTTTTCTCCCTTGAGTATCGCCTATCACGGTTTGTTTCAAGTATTTTTATCTCAACAGCATTGTATCTCAGCAGAAACATCAATATCCCTTACAGACTCGTCTTTTTATGTTCTACACAAGTCTAGTCAGTCAGACTTACGCCTCCTTCGACTAGACTTTGGGGGGGATGTCTATGATGCCGGGTAAAACTACTGTGTCTACATGTTAGGTAATTCATCTCGGTACATCTGAAGCCGAATAAGGAGATCAGCTTAGTCGAAACTCTTCAGCTTGACCCATGCATTATTCCAGACGCTCCGCGTCTCGGTTCGACTTATTATCGGGCGTCATACGTCTCATTTCGGACTCTTATTATGCTGAATAACTTTTCGTTTCATCCACCTTACATCTCGGCAAAGACACGTCATCTCTGATGTACGACTTCTCCATATAAATTATCTTATTCAAACAAAAGAGAAGGCGGTTATTTCATACTCACAAGCTGATCTAGCAATCCTCATCATCATCATCTCTCTCTGACAAAAAGGTGAACCCTCTCGGGGTTCAGATGGATGTCTGTGGCATTAATTAGGATTTGCCTCCTATCAATTGCGCGATGTGCATTAATTGCAGCCCATGCGCCTGCTATAGTTGCGAGGGTAATGATCATGGTGTACGTCTTTCTGAGGTCATGTCACATTCACTGACAGTATCCATTGGCGGGGTAGCTCCCCCTCTATATATATGGCTTTCCCTGAGAAGAAAAGGAGGTTCGCACATTCTTAACTTCATCTCTACATTTCTCTTCTTCATCTTCATACTGATTCCCTGCCTTGAGCGTCGGAGGGGCCTTGCCGAGATCTCTCTCGGCGCCCTTAACCGCTTGTTGTCTTGCAGGACTCTCATTCGGCTCGGCTCACGACCGAGACGACATCCCTGCTGTTCCTGCTTTCCCTCCGCGTCAGCCCTCTTCATCCGAGTTGTCGGCCCTTGCTGTCTTCGCCACCGGGACACCTCACCATCATCGTCTCGACAGGCAACAAATAGCAATTCTTCGATTCGAATGCTCAATTGCATTAGTCGTACTTGTCTACAAATATTAGTGCACAGTAGAAATACAAATACAAATAAAAATAAATACACAACACAAAGATTTTATGTAATGCGGAACCCTAGTTTCTACTCCACAACCGAGCTCTAGTGTGAGCTTGATACAAGCGCATCTAGCATCTTAATCAACTTTTATTATAAGATACGATCTCGCCTTCCTCTAAATCATGACAAAGGGAAATTGAGCCATAAAATAAAGATTTCAACGCCTCCATGACCCCTGACATGGATATCCTTTATTTTGGATCAGGACAAGATGTAAAGGAGTTTCTAGAGGCTACCACGGCCTACCCGTGGTCACCACCACGAGCGTGGATCATTTCATGGCTCGACACGAGACCTCCAATATGGACCACGGTCTGTTCGTGTTCCCCACCATACTCGTGGTCCTCACCACGACTTAACTGTGGATCAACCCACGATCGTGGTTCCCACCACGCCCTAACCATGGACCAGACCATGACCATGGCGCGTTGTTGTCGCTATTTAGGATTTCATTAATATTTCATTATTAATTTTATTTGGTTCAAATTTTTTATTTAATTTTAATTTTTTTAGTTTTAAAAATTTTATATTTACTTTTCGGTTTCGTTAAGAAATTTTTGTTTTAGTTTTTTTTTTATCTTTCTTACTTGTTAAGAAATTTCTGTTAAAGTTAGTCTCCTCTCCTTCGATTCTCTCTGTCCCCCTCTATTCTAACCTCGCGCATGAAAGGCTTTTAGCGTCCATTCCGCTAGCCCACCTGCGTCAGAGCTCTAGTGATGCACCATCACTAACTCTTTCTCCTTCTCGGACACTTTCGGAGGTGGAGAAACCTCCTACAAGAGAGCTTATACAAAATAAGTAATCAAATACAAGTAAAAGAAAAATACAATGAGAAACAACTTTACATAAAGAACATTTTTGCTTGATCTCTTTTGGTTGCTTTGGAATGCTTTGAAGGTTTGGAAAGCGGCATCGTTTCCCCTTTAAAATCCTCAGAAACATTGGCCAAAAACTCCACTAGCAACCTTTTTTTAAAGCCCCCGTCGAACTAATTTTCCACCGATCAGTCAACTAGCCTTACTCCCAGTCGACTGGACACTTATCATTGTCTCACAATAGACTAATCCATGTTAGATTTGATCGATCAGTAGATTGCCCTGACAAAGTAGTCGACTATCAATAGTCATCTGTCGACTGTCATAAGCCAATAGTCGATTGAGAAACATTATGTGCTCCTATTTAAGGTCAGTTGACTGGTCAACCCAGCAGTTGACTCCCCGAGCACTTATCCAATCCGACTACCCGTGGACAATCAACTACCCAAGCATTGAGCTCCCGAGTCGACTACTCAACCAGTCAACTGGTCCATAACCCCCAATCGACTGTCCGAGTCTTCTGAGCTTTCAAGTGTCGAGCATTCGACCAATCGATTACTCCAAAGCATCAGTTGATCGGTAAACCTCAAAACTGAGGTGTAACACCCAAGTATGATCCCCTTATATTTGACACTTACCCTTAATCTATACCTAAGCCTTCAAGCCACTTCTATCAGCCTCACGCCTTTGGTTTGAGTCCACGACTCCTCACCCTTGTGTTAGCCTTCAAGTGTTTCATCTGCTCCGTCATGCCATCGAGTACCCTTAGCTTAGACCTAAGTCTTCAAGCCACTTTCATCAGCTTCACGCCTTTGGTTTGAGTCTATGACTCTATACCCTTGCACTTATATTCAAGTGCTTCCATCAATTTTGCCATGCTACTGGGTCTTTCTTTGCCTAGCGGTCACACCTCCGGAACTTATGCTATCAAGACTACACACTTGGACTTACACGACCAAGAGTACTACACCCTTAGACTTTTCCGTTGCCAAGTATCTATACTTGGACTTACGTCGTCAAGACTACACCCTTGGACTTATATAGCCGAGACTACACCCTTGGACTTTCCTTTGCCAAGTATTTATACTTGGATTTACGACGTCAAGACTACACCCTTACACTTACATGACCAAGACTATACACTTGGACTTTTCATTGCAAAGTATTCATACTTGGACTTTTCCTTGCCAAATCTCCAAACTTGGACTTTTCTTGCAAAGAATCTATTTTTGGACTTCTCTATTGCCAAGTCTCTAAACTTAGACTTTTTTCTTACCAAGTATTTATACTTAGATTTTCACTTGAGTCTTACTTTAGTTTGATCAATTTTGACCTGAAGTTGATTGCTATAACAATCTACTCCTAATAATCTCCCTCATATGATATTGAATATTCCAAACCATCCATTAGTCATACGATTATATATATTATCAAACGTATTGACAAACATCAAAATACTACTCGAGTCCCACTTGAATTTGATCAATATTGACTTGAAATCGATTGCACTAGTAGTGAGCATCTTCATTATCCATCGGCTGATCGGGTGCGCACTAGGGCTATAAATGAACTAAGCGTTCATGAACGAGCTTGGTGTTCGACTTGGTAAGAGCTCGTTTACGTTCGTTCAATATGTATAAAATTACAACCCGGTACACGAAGCTCCCGCCACGCAGGGTACCGGAGAAGGAATCCATTGTACGCAACCTTACCTTGCTTTTTTTTGCAAGAGGCTATTCCCAGGATTTGAACCTGTGACCTCTTGGTCACAAGGCAACAAAGTCAATATGCATCAAAGTCAATTAATAAACAAGCTTGAACTGCTTGATAAATTAAATAAACAAGCTTGAACACGTATGTGTTCGACTTGTTAATGTTCGTGAACAACGTTCGTGAACAGTGTTCGTGAACAGTGTTCGTGAATAATGTTCATGAACATTAACAAGTCGATTTATGATTATACTTTTTTAAAAATTATTTTTGAATTTATTTATACTCATTTATAAATCAGAATTAAATTAATAAAATTTTAAATAAACAAATAAGTTTGACTTAAGAGCTTGATAACATTTAAATAAATCAAATTTAAACAAGTTTTAATCAAGCTTGATTAGAAGCTTGATACCCATTAAACAAGCTAAGCTCAATTCAAGCTCAAGTCAAGCTCAAGCTCAAAAAAAAAATATCAAGCCAAACTTGAACAGATTTTTCAGTAGCTTGGTTAATTTTAGGCTTGGTTCGGCTCGGCTTGGTTATCTTATCAAACAAGTCTAAACACTACAAAGCTTGGCTTGACTTGGCTTGTTTACAGCCCTACGCACTATAGTCAAATCTTTAAACCTTAGGAGATCAAACGATGAATAATAAAGGTGTTTATGAATGAGTTATGTAGCATAACAATAATCGATATAATTTTAGACTTAGATTTCTTTGACTTTGACTGAGAAGAAGAAATAATTTAATTTACAAGTTGAAAATTAGAAAAGTCTAAACCTCGGCTAAGACCAAATTCAATCAATTGTAATTCGGATGATGGATGTGTATATACAACTCAGAATATTAGTACACACTTCTATTATTTATCGTTCAATATTCTAAAATTCAAAGTTATATTGCATAAATAATTAGACGATGTATATTAAAAATGAACACAAATATTCATGGATGATTAGTTAGTTGGATAACATTTATATATATAAATAAACAAAAACATCGTTATTCCATTAATTAGCTCGTCGGTCATCGGTGCATGCAAATTAATTAAAATAGTGACCGTTGAGTTGAATTTGATCGTGGTTTAGACATTTCTAATTTCCAACATGTAATATTTCGTCTTCTCGGTCAAAGTCAAGAAGTAAGTCTAAAATATTATATTGGTATAGTACTGTTATAAATAGATTTTAACATTTAAATATAATTAATAAAAAAAGTGTATATAATACGCATTAAAAATCATATAGAAATATATATTTTAGAAGATATTTTTCATACTTAACAGTTACACAAATTAAGCAGTCTAAATTGACTCTTGATCATAATTTTAAGCAGCACCGTTCTTGTACATATATTTAGCTAGCTAGATTTTAACCCACATAGTTTTATTTCTTGAATGAAATTTTATCTAATGAAATTCGGAAAACAAACCTATAATATTTCACTTAGGAACTAAGGCTAAATATAAAATTATAGCTAATATAAAATATGAAATTATTTCACTTTAGTCATTTATTTCTAATCTATATTTTTTTTCAAATAATGCATAAAAATATAATATTGTAGTATTAGAGCAACATATTTTAATTTATAGTAAATCAATCTTTTATGCTTGTATAAATCATGTGAAAATTATTTTTCATTTTATTTCAAAACCACAAATCATTAATTATTTGTATCTTATATTTCTGCATAGATCAAATTGTCAACATTTTTATAAAGTCATTAGTCAAATAATATTTTAATAGGCTAGCAATTAAATCCAATTCAAAAGTTCTTCCATTGAGTTTTGCATTGATTATTAAATGAAAAGATTTTCAGCCATGTAATTTGGAGAAAGCAAATTGAACGCCGTGATCTAATTTAATAAAAAAAACTCGATTAATTAGCATAACCGTTAATTATATATATAGCTTTTCGAAGAAATTAATGACCTATAAATCATATTATTAAGAATTCTGTCTATACATATTATATCACGTAATTCTTCATTGAAAATTCGCCTCTCAAGTAATGCCCTTCCAATTGATTAATTTGGGGTTATCTATTCAACCTCGTTGAAAATTCAAAAGTTCTAACAATTTAATTAACATCTCAAATTTTTTATCATAAGAGGAAATTCTATTACACGGCGCAGCTTCAATAGCCGTGATAACCACTGCGTACTATTCAAAGTAAACGCAAAGCAGCGGTATAAACGGAGAGACATCCTATGGAAGAATTCAATTTGATTCTCTGCTGTGATATTGTTCGACTATAAATTTAAAAAAAAATCCATTTAGACGGCTCTGAGACTCAGGAGTTTATCCGAAAAAAAGTATAATATCTATATTGGATTATCGTTCAGGGATAATACAATTGTGAATTAGTTCGGACTGAATCGTGAAAAAGATATGAATATTTCTCTGTTTTATCTTTGGTGGTCGGTAGAGATCACTACTTGATCTCCGATCTTACTCGACTATGTTGTTAGTAAACCGTCCTTAAGATTCATGGGACAGAGTCAATCACTCGTAGAGTTTAGTCGGATTGAAGATTTAGATATTTTGATGTTAATAATTAAAAAAAAACATAAAAAAAATGCAAAATTGACCGAGACTCATGAAACCTTTGTATAAATACCGAAAGATTCGAATACGATGATGTCAATAATTAAAAAATAGCGTGAAAAAAATGCAAGGAAAATTGACCGAGACTCATAAAACCTGGTATAAATACGGCCGTAAACTATGAGGATGGATCATAGACACACACAAAGGACGCTAGTAATCACTAGCTAGCTAGCCATGGAAGTCGCCTTCTCCTCCCTTAGTCTCCTCCTCTCTTTCTTTGTTGTCATCTTCTTCATCGTAGTCTCGAGAAGGAAGGTAGGCGATGATGCCACTCTCCCGACGGGGCCGCGTGCGTATCCCTTTATCGGAAACTTGCACCTCCTCGCCGGAGGTGTTCCGCACCACACCCTCGCTGACTTGGTGCGTGAGCACGCAAAAGGGCCGCTCATGCGCCTGCGGCTCGGGCAGGTGGACTGCTTCGTAGCGGCCACCCGAGAGGCGGCGCAGGAGATCGCTAAGCACCAGGACTTGAACTTCGCCTACCGCCCCAAGATGACCTTCGGGCAGTTCTTCGCCTACGGCTACCGCAATGTCTCCCTCTCTCCCTACGGAGACTACTGGAAGCAGCTGAGGAAGATCTACGCCATGGAGATGATGAGCCCCGCCCGCGTGAAGTCCTTCTTCTCCACTAGGGAGGCGGAGTACTGCAGCCTGGTGAGGGATATTGCTGTAGCCGGGGCGTCGGGTCAGACGCCCATCAACGTCAGCGCTATGCTGATATCCACAGTCAGCACCATCATCGTCAAGTGTGCGTTCGGAAACAAGGGCGAGAAACTCCAGCGCCAGTTCTTGAACTTGGTGAAGGAGACGCTGGGCTTGATCACCAGCTTTGCGGTGGCCGACATGTTCCCTTCGTTAGGGTTCATGGACTCTCTCACCGGCTTGACATATAGGTTGGGTCGGGTTCACCAGAAGCTCGATCGGATGTTTAATGAAATCATTTCGTTGCATGAGGACGTCGAAGACGAGAAGAAGGATCTCATCGATGTGCTCCTCCAGCTTAGAGACCAAGGAGAGGACATCACGCTCGAAAGCATCAAGGCTATTATCCTGGTACGTCACGTATAATTAACTTAATTTAATTATGTTTTGACTTTGACATTTTACTAATCACGCTCTGCATGCATGGTGTGTGTATTTTTCAGGAAGTATTCCTTGCAGGGAGCGAGACAACAGCGACGACCATCGAATGGGCGATGTCAGAATTGATTAGGAAACCCGAGACGTTAGAGAAAGCACAGAAGGAAGTGAGGCGAGTTATCAGCGGAAGGACAACGATCGCGGAGAGCGATCTGGAGAAGTTCACGTACCTCAAGACG
The DNA here is from genome assembly GCA_025175895.1 of Wurfbainia villosa. Lineage (NCBI taxonomy): Eukaryota > Viridiplantae > Streptophyta > Magnoliopsida > Zingiberales > Zingiberaceae > Wurfbainia > Wurfbainia villosa. The sequence goes on along the minus strand of CM045987.1, from coordinate 138,732,372 downwards.
GTGATCAAAGAGACGCTGAGGCTACACCCATCGGTGCCCTTGCTGCTGCGGGAGTGTCAGGAAACATGCCTAGTTCTCGGATACAAAGTCCCCGCCGGAACTCGAGTGATCATCAACGGATATGGGTTGGGCCGGGACGAGCGGTACTGGGTCGACGCCGAGGATTTCAGGCCGGAGAGGTTCGCCGACGGCTCCTTGGACTACAGGGGCAATAACTTCGAGTATTTGCCATTTGGCTCAGGGCGAAGGGTGTGCCCTGGCATGAACTTCGGGAGCGCATCCGTCGAGATAGCCCTCGCTCATCTCCTCTACTACTTCGATTGGAAGCTTCCCAAAGGAATGAAGGCGGAAGAGTTGGACATGAGAGAGACTGCCGGCATTGCGACTCAAAGGCACTCACCTCTCTTCATGCTTGCTACTCCTGCAGCTCCTCTTCCTTAATTAAGCAGCTCCATCTACATATTTGAGTTATTATAATAAGTACGATACACAATTATATATATATATATGTCGAACGTTTTAACCTGTGTTATTTTATGCTTGATATATATATAGATGCAAATCAATGAATAATAGAAATTATATACAGCTTGTTGTATTATATATATATATATATATATGTGTGTGTCGAATGTTTTAACCTGTGTTATTTTATGCTTGATATATATATAGATGCAAATCGATGAATAATAGAAATTATATACAGCTTGTTGTATTTTTAATTAAAAATGTCTTGTTCGATTTATGGGAACTCAATATATATAATTCAGACAGAGAATGAATGAACGATCAACATTATGATTGCATCCTATTTTATTTGTTTGTTCTAAAGTCTAACACCATTGATATATATGGTGCAAATTTATTCGTATTAATTGTGTCACCAACATAGGCGTCGTCTTAATTGTCAACGAACTTTAATTTTCTGTTCATAATTTTCTCCGATGTTTTTTTGAAAAAACGGCACATGAAGGAAACTTCCGTATATTTTCTCTTTTTCAGTTCTTGACGGATTCTTCGGGATAGGGATTATCTTGGACTTAACCCAGTTCAAACATTCTTTTTATTATCTATTAATTCAGCTCAATTTTAATTTTTAAATTAGATTAATCAATTCTAATTTCTATATCACATGTAAAACTATTTTAAATTTATATAGGATCGATTAATGGAATTGCTAATTGGATATATATATCTGATAAGTGAAAAAAAAAAATCAATTCTTAGAGAGGTTGTGACTATCGACTGAATTCTTCTTTTAAATTTGCTATCTAGATTTTTGATTTATTTATTTTTTTATTTTTCAATTCTTTCTCAAAGCTTAAGCTTTATCAAGAGATTCGGGTAAAGAATAGGCATGCATTACTTGGAGATAAAGGTAACACTGAGTTGACTGCTCTTGATCCGGCACTCGCGAAAACTTCTTGTCCTTGCCATTGGCGGATTGTTTCGATCGGTCAATAACTGACGATCCAAATTAATATATAGTTATTGTTTTCTATTAAATAATGATAGAATTTTTCAAATCAATTGTTAATGATAAAAAATAATAAATATTAAAATACAAAAAAAAATAGCGAACGAATTACATCAGTCGAATGCATTTGTGATTGAAAATTTTATTCGACCGTCGAATTTGACCCATTCGATACAATTGAACTTATTGATGAAGTACAAATTAGAAGGATTCATAAAAAACTGAGCGTTTTACTAGAAAAAAAAACCCATCCAAAGTAATATGTTTAGGGTTGTCATATCTTTAATTAGGAGAAAAATCTATGATTAAAAATCAAATATAGATATTTAAGAGTCGAATTGAACATCCTACTACTACATCGTAATCCTGGAACCAACATATTATAATTTGTATGTAACCAAATGATGCATTTGATTTAAAAAATTATCTTTGCAGTCAATATTAATAATTAATTTTATTTTTCTCAAGAATCCAAATCCCATAATTAAGGACGTTGATATTTGAAAATTATTGGATCCAATAAAATTTATATATCTATGTAATATGATATTAATGTATTTTAAATCTAAATCATCGATGAAAATATCTTTTTCATCTTATATGTTCGTAATATTTTCTTTTCTTTTTTACTAGTATCAGATATTCAAGCATTTGATCTGACTAATTCTGAGGATAATCGATCCAACCCTCTAATCTCTGACGGGACACCAAGTAACCCTTTGACGAGCTATGCTCCACCGACCACCATAGTAAATTAGGAAAGTACTCGCAACTTAGCAGCTAAGTCTCGTAATACGGTTGAACTATTCCTGTATATGTAAAGCATGTCCAAAGTAAAAAATGTACTCCGACCGAGAAGATTAACTTTGGACCCGCACCTGATTCATGATCGTCTATCCAAGTTTTTTTAAATTCAGAGTCGAACTTGTCCCATCATATGAGGATTGAACCGTGCTAGTTTGTGAGATGTCACTCTATTTTACCATTGCACTTTACCCTTGGGATCGTCGTGATTTTTTTTTTTCATATCTTACCAATATGAAATTTTGATTGCACTTCCAATAATTCCAACGATGCTCTTCAAACAAAGGATTATATCGGACCCTCAAGTCCACCTGTCCTCGAAGAATTTTATCTGCTTGATGTCCGATCCTCAATCCCCTAAGTCTTCTAGTCAGTTCTCCTTCTGACTCAACTGAACTTTCTACCTAGTGTTCTACCAAATCTTTTTTGTCAACTATCTGATCATTCTAATCCAATTGGACTTACTATTTGGTATCCTACTATGTCTTCATACCAATTGTCTGGTACTCTTAAGTCTTGATCAAATTGGACTTATTGTTTGGTGTTTGATTGTCTTGATCCGAACATGAGAGCCTTCAATCCATTTCTTTCGTTCGAAGCTTATGGCTCGACTTGGATAATTGGCTCTGATACCACTTATTGAGTCAAATGAAATTCATATACTTTCATAATGATATGATAGTATACACTTTGGACCTAAACTCTATGGATTTATTATTGGATTTTACTCAAAAGATCTTATACCAATATAAAATTTTGATTATGCTCCTAATAATCCACATATATATTCTAACCTTCAAAGTTATTATGACTTGTCTAATATATTTTTGTTGATATTTCAAAATCAACATCAATTCTAAATATTTGATTAGGATTGAATATCTTCTTTATATTTTCTTCGCTTCATATTCTTATATTCTGGTTTCAAATTTTCAATTCACGAGGACTTGATGAGTGTGTCGCATAGGGGACCAATAATTATAAGAAAATAACTATTTTAGTAATTGATTAACAACTAAATTGATCTGTCTTTATTTTTTTTTTCAATACTAATTTTGAACGGCCTAATATAATAGATCAATTGTTAAAATTAACAACGAATGTAATAGATTAGTAATTAACTAATTTAATAACCGATTATTACATATAGATCGCTAAATTAAAATCACATATTATAGATTTAAATACTATTATTAATTTTGTGATTATTTTAATATATGGGTCACTAATTAAATCAACAATGAAAATTTAATATTCAATAATAATTAACGATTATTTTCCAAATATCAATTACAAAATTAAAAATTAAATTTTTTACATAGATCATTAAATTTGCAATGAAAATTTAACCTAATACGGTTTAATATTTATAGAACTCGAACACGTTTACAATATTAATATCAACAAAATAATATTAACCAACAATATCTAAATAATTAATGCCAAAATATAAATATTTATTGAAAAAATTTATAGCATATAATTAAATATCATAATAATTATGACATTATAAAATTTCAATAATTTCTAAACACCTAGTTTTAAAAATTTAATCCCAAAGTATAATTTTAAAATGATTAAAATATTTATTGATCAAAATGAAGAGTAGTCATTGTAAATTTACAAAAATAGAGTTTTTATGACAGACGAAGTGTTAGCTTTTGATTCCGATAGGATAATATTGATGTAAAAAGTAATTTGTTCACCTTCAATATTCTTGTTAATCAATTTTACAGTTAATATAAAAGAAATAAATCATGATAAATATATTATTCAATCCATGATTAGTATGGTAGAACGATAGATATTCTGAAAAATTTATAATCTTTAAGGATTGATCTTCCTTGGGTTTGATCAACTCGACTCTAACCCAGAAGTCAAAAAGGGCCCAACTGGGTCTCTGACCGGGCTGGCCTGACAGGGTCGAGCTCTGCTTTGATCACCAGCCCCGTGGTCTCTGCCCCTTCGTCCACTTAAGCTTCCATGGCCATGCAAGTGCAGTAGCTTCCCTCCTTAAAGCTCGCACTTAAAATCGATAAGTCGATGATATTGCTGGTGATCGGATGGATCCAGCTCTCTCCCGGCCCTTCCATTCATTTATAAACAATTTACAGCTCTCTCCCTTCCATTCATTCTTGCACTAATTTTGAATCATGGAAGCTTTTGCTAGTTCACACCAATTTCACATGTTCTTGATCGAGCAGTTGGATTTAATTACACCGTCATTGGAGATCTTTGATGCGTGTTTCTATCAGATCATTCGGTCGAGCCGCCGCGACAGGGAGGCCACGCACGCAGGCGCCGACAAAGGCCCGTGAGTGGCACGTCAGATTCAGGATCTCCCTCAGGTACTTGTCGTCGGCGGGATGCTCATCGTGCCGCGTCGCGCCTTCACAATGGCCGCGTCGATCGCCTTCACCATGGCCTCTGTTCACGGAAGTCGATGTAAAATTAAGGTAGGAAATGACGAAATTGGATAAATCGTATGGCATTGATTGAACAAATTAATTAGTGAGGGAGAAAGATGAAGACGAGGAGAAGAAAGAGCATAGAGCTGATTTGTGCAATGGCGTTGATCTCTCTTCTCTGCTCGATAGGTGTGCAGCGAAGGAAGGAATTAATTAATTTGCAGGAGAAGTGTGAGGCGTAGAAGGGGGTGAGGAAGTAGGAGAGGAAGCGCGGAAGAAGAGGAGAAGAGTTTTGCTATTTGAAGGAGAACAGTTAGATTATTGCATATGGATCGATCTGCACTTTTGAGGATGCTGCCAATCTGTAAAATCTAACAGAATATTGTAGGAAATTATGAAATAAAAATCAATTTCTCCTTCTTTTTCTTTTTTAAAACAAATAACAATCCATAGGAACTTTTTCTCAAAATTTGTATACTTATAGGCTGGCCAATAGAGGGGAAGGGATGGAAAATTGGCTAAAATTCATTTTTTTTTTTTTTTTGCCAAGGTTCTATTAATTTTTCAATAGAATAAATTGGCTTATATATGGAAATTAAGAATACAATAAAGTCTCTTTTGAGAAGAGGACGAGCAGAAGTTTTTTGAGTCTATTATTTTGCTTATTTCATTAAAAGAAGGAGAGATGCTATATTGCATGCAATTTAGGTTGTTATACTGGAACAAATTAAATGCACAACACAACTTGTCTTTAGTTTTATTTGAAAAATGAACAAAATGTTGGGCGTCTCGCTAATTGCATTGTTCTAATTAAAGTAATTCGTCGTATTATCTCAGTTATTCATCAGCGAAAGGTGATGTAAGCGTCGAGCTGTCCGGTGAGGGTGGTGTTGGTGGCACGAACTTCCGTGGTCAAGAGATAGCCTCTGGCCAACCGAAATTTTCCGGTGCCGCCGGCGATCGCCCGTTCGAACACGGTCCCTAGCGGGGCCACCGGGAACAACCCTTGCAGGGCAAGAGAGCTGCCGTTGTACTCGCCGGCGGTGAACACGAGCTGGAAGTTGGTGAGTCCGGAGTTCTCGGCCAAGCTCGACCCCACTCCCATGCCCTGATTCCGACCGATAATTGGCGAATCTGGTTCGACCCCGGCTCGGAGAAGGTTGTCGTAGACGATGACGTTGCCGAAGCCTGCGCCGGAGGAGGAGCTGGTGCGCTCGACTGCGTAGACGACGGTGGCATCGGGGCCGGAGCCGAGGATCCTCTCGTGGTTGTAGAAGCGCAGGTGCATATATCCGTTGGGATTGGAGGAGGCAGTGGCGGCGGCAAAGAAAGCGAAGAGAAGGAAGAAGAAGAAAGAGGAGGATGCCATTAATTAGTTTAGTTATGGATGAAGATGCAGTAACTAACTGATTGAATTGCAAATTAAGCTCGCAAAAGAAAATTATTTATCGAAGATGAAGTTTGGATATTTGTAGATGCCATTGCAGGGCCCTTTATATAGACGAGATCGAGGTGATGAAATTGACAAGCTCTCAATTTCTCAGCGTAAGGTAGAAGGTCAACGCCGTCTCTTATCAATCTTTTGACATTGAAATAATCATTGACAGACGCCGACGCGCTGTGGATAAACCGAATTGAATGCGATCCGCGTAGTCTTTCATTAATTAATTGATCTGGTCAAACGTTGCTGGTGGTGCGTGCCTAATTTTCATTATGTGTGTATATAATTATATAAATTCATGCAAATTATCTGTTTTTAAAATTTTTTTATAATATTTAACTAATGGTATAAATAAATATATTAGACGTATTCGCTAGTAGATCCTTTTCTCTAGTCATTAATTATCTCTTTGTTCTCCCGTTTTCACCGATGGATAATTATTATCCTATTTGTTTTGTTTTGCTTCGGTTATTAATTTTAGGATTAGATCTTCTTATTCTTGTATTTTCTGATGTTTAAATATATTGATGAATGATGAACTCTTTAATCTTAGATTTACTTTTATTTAAACTTATAAGCAGACATGTACAAAATCAAATCGATCGACCTCAAAAAAAATGAAAGAAAAGCGTCGGCTCCAGGGCGAAGTGAGAAGGTAAATTAACATTTTGTATTTACAAATTCGAATTCTCTTTTTATCTAAATTATAATTATCTATGGTATTCCCTTTTTTTGGCAACAAAAAGGTAAACTTTCGTACTATGTATATCAAGATTCGTAAAGTATAAATGATGACCCATAACAAAAAAAGATCAAGATTTCATTTAATTATCTATGATATTTGAACTAATAGTGTTTTTATCATCGAGGATCATTTCACCTACGGCCTACCTATAAAATACTTAATAGTGTTTTTCTCGTGTACATATGAAATAATTCAAAAATCTATATGTTTATATAAATAATTGATTTAATTTTAAAATGATTGCATACTCATCTGATATGACCTTCCATAGCTTGCAATTGGCATGGCACTTAATGTGAAATTAATGGATAGGCCATATGGGATCGTTTTTGAAGATCTAATTCGAACTTATGGTGTATTCGAATCAATTGGATAGTTATTGGAAATTAAATATAATTGCTTTGAGTTTATGATATAAAACAAATACATAAAGATAAAAACAGGATTAATTGATCATTATATTTTTCTCGAATTGAGTTGCGGAAGATGAATTTATTTTAGACTAGTACATATAAAAGACAAAAGCGGAAAAGAACGAAGCATGCAATTATATTGCTTCCACTGAGTTCAACGGAAGGTGATGTAAGCGTCGAGCTGTCCGGTGAGGGTTGTGTTTGTAGAACGAACTTCCGTGGTCAAGAGGTAGCCTCTGGCCAGCCGGAACTTTCCGGTGCCTCCGGTGATCGCCCTTTCGAACACCGTCCCCAGCGGAGCCACCGGGAACAACCCCTGCAGGGCGAGGGAGCTGCCGTTGTATTCGCCGGCAGTGAACACCAGCTGAAAGTTGGTGAGTCCGACGTTCTCGGCCAAGCTCGACCCGACTCCCATGCCCTGATTCCGACCGACAATGGGCGAGTCCTGCTCGACCCCGGTTCGGAGAAGGTTGTCGTAGACGATGACGTTGCCGAAGCCTGCGCCGGAGTGGGAGCCGGTACGCTCGACTGCGTAGACGACGGTGGCGTTGGGGCCGGAGCCGAGGATCCTCTCATGGTTGTAAAAGCGCAGGTGCATATATCCATTGGGATTGGGGAATGCAGTGGCGGCGGCGAAGAGCGCAATGAAAAGGAGGACGACAGAGGAGGAAGCAGATGATGCCATTTTCATGGAGATGAATCAAGATGAAATGATGATTTAGGAAAGTAATTGAATGGATGCGTTAAGCGATGGAACGGTGGTGTTTATATAGCTAGGCATCGGGCAAGGAGATGCGTCTAGTGGGGTCGCATAATATATTTTAAGATATCCCGGTCGCATACGTTTCTCGACGAATACAACTGGGCAGGCGTATTTTCAAAGAGCGATTCATCGACTGCCCCATAAATTATGGAGCCAGTCGCATACGTCTCTCGACGAATACTTGGGCGGGCGTATTTACCAACAGCGACTCAGCAACTGCCACATCAATTATGGAGCGAATCGCAGAGCGGTATCCGTGGCTGCGAATGAGAGTTCATGCAGAGCACAATTACACAGGGAATTAATTATTGCGGACGACCAGCGACTCAGTAATAATTGTTTAATTAGAGACTTAATCCAACTCAATTAATTATTCGGCATACGTTTTTTGTTTATTTTTTAAAACATTTGAAAGGTGGGGACTTAATTGGAGTTAGGGAATTAATCATTCGCAGCCAGCAAACTTATACACTTATCATCCCCGTTAGTCGCTAATCAGTTAACTAATTACTAGAAAGAGATGAATTCGTTATTCGATAAATTATTGTTTTTTTAGCTAGTTCAATTTGACTATTATATTTACGAGATTGTTCGAGGCTAATGAGTTGTAAAAATTCGGCGTTAAAATGGCATTAACAATATACGTGGATCATTTTGCCGCTAATTTTACATAACTAAAACCTGTTAATAAAATACGTATGCAGAATCAACTAATGGATGAATGAATTAATCTAGCTACATGTTTTGTCCATTAGTTTATTAATTATTATACAACATCTTTAAAAAAAATTTGAAGGGAGAATTTTCTTGTATTAATTATAACATCGTATAAAAGCAACTCTAAAGTTAAATTTAATTATGGAATGGGTAATAAACTCAATCTATCGTCTCGCACTTTTTAATTTAAATATGCCATATGTAATTACTGCGTCTAAGAACTTTGTTCTCTTTTACACGAAACACGAGTAACATGTCCAGGAATTCCGATCCCTGCCATATCGATTTCATCGACTAAGTCAATGTCAACTTTTATGGTTGACTTTTTTTAATTGGAAGTAGCAGGTCCTCAACGTTTCCTACTCGTCAAAATTAAGGCGGATTTTTATAATTCATCCAGCCAAATTAAGTCAACGTCAAGTATTTTTTATATCTGTGATCACACGATGCCTTCCAATTATATATATTTATTAATATGCTAGATAACGAGTTTTTTTATATTTAATTTAACAATAAAAGAATTAAATTTCACTGAATAAATATTATAGACATTTAAATTTTAACACAATATATATATATAGTCATTTATTAATTACTTGACACAACTGTAGACGGCTCAATATCAACTGTGCACATGTTATCTCAATTAATTTATTGGCTATGATTAAATAGACAAGTGATAATTAGCTAGCAAAGAAATTAATGAGTTTTAATACAACTTACAAAAAAAGCAAAAAAAAAAAGGTTTGCTAACTAATACAAATATATATCTCACGTACCAACTGACACGCGTTATTTTGGTCAGATAATTAATATTTTTAGCTATTAATTTTTTTTGGATATATAGAGATAATTAAACCTAATATAATCAATTCAGTCAAGGAACATAACGAAGATGGCGGATCTTTAACGTTATTTCTTTGTGATACCGCGATTTGAAATCACTGAGCCAAGAAGTCAAAGTCAACTTCACTATATGTTGTTGAGTCTCACACACACACAGAAAATATGAGGAGAAGGAGGTTGCAAATAATTAAACGCATGACGTGAATTATAGACTTTGACCAAATATAGCCACTGCTAGATATATAAATAATGCTTGCTAATTATTATTTGAAATCATAAGCAATGGAATATAGATAATATAATATATAGGTATTCGTATTTAATTTTATTATTTCTCTTGTTTGAATAATATGACGTCGACACTCAGTTTACATTTCGTAGTCATTATAAACGTCAATTGGACATATATATCACTTGCTTGGTTCATGGTCTAATTAATTGACTTTGACTTTAACATAGATAAATTTTTCAAAAAGCGTTCCAAATTTCAAATTTTAGTCGAAATACAGATCGATAGTTCTGGCTTGTCGAAATGAATATATATAAATGCTTTAATTGGAATTAATAGAAAATATTATTATACGTGCTCACATTGAGTTGATTAAATGACAAACACAAAATGACACGACAGTATGCCATAAGATCGAGGATTGGTAAATTAGTTTGGAACCATGAATAAGTAAAAAACATATATAATATTCTTAAAACATCTTTAATTGTCGCCAATTTTCTTAGAGTAAATTAGAACGAAAATTTAATTTGTTTTGTTTTGGATATTGATTTGTGAAATTAGTTGTAAGATTTGAATGTTTAAAATTTAGCACGCGAAATCATTTATGTGATTTTGTAGGGCAATCTGTTATGTAAAATTAGTTTTGTCATTGAAAATCAGATTAGGACAAAATTTAGACTAAAAAGAATATCTTCCACACTTTGAAGCCTGAAACTATCAATTAAGCTGGAAATTTGGAAAGTTAATTAAACACAGGATAAAATTATTTATCAACCAACTTGTAGCATTTAATGATGGGGAAAAAGTCGTAGTTAAAGGCACTGAGAAAAGAGGGGCTTAATTGGCTAGTACTTTAATTTTGGTTTAAAAAAGAAATCATACAAATATAAAATGCTAAGGGTATTTTTAAAAACAAAATAAAATTCCCACGCGAATTCTTTGTTTGAAACAAGCAATATAATCTATATCAGTGTCAAAATATATGATCCATTAAGCCCTTAACATCTATCGATCATGAATACAGATAAGACATAATTCATATATAATATTGATCCATGAATGCATCAATTTATTGTGTTGCATAAATCTATAAATAAAAATGGCAAAGGGAAGATATATTTTTATGACATATATATATATTTTTAAAGAAATGTAACATAAGCATCGAGTTGGCCGGTGAGCGTGGTGTTGGTGCTACGAACTTCTCGCGTCAAAATGTAGCCCCTCGCGTTCCGGAACCGGCCGGTGCCGCCGGTGATAGCTCGCTCGAACAACGTCTCCAACGGAGCCACCGGGAACGTTCCTTGAGCGGCGATGGTGCTGCCGTTATACTTGCCGGTGGTGAACACGAGCTGCAAGACGGTGAGGCCGGAGGTCTCTGCCATGCTCGAGCCCACTCCGATTCCTTGGTTCCTTCCGACGATTGGCGAGTCCTGCTCGACCCCCTGCCTGAGAAGATTGTCGTAGACGATGATGTTGCCGAAGCCGGCGGATGAGGGTCGGCGCTCGACTGCGTAGACGACGGTGGCGTTGGGTCCGGAGCCGAGGATATTCTCGTGGTTGTAGAAACGCAGGTGCAAATAGGGTGAGGCGGCGTTGGTGGATGTGAAGAGGAGAAGGAGAAGGAGGTAGAACAACGAAGGAGCACGAGATGACGCCATTTGCTCGGAGACGAAACTAATTGAGTGGTGATTAATCAGCAAACAATATGATGATATGTATTAGTTATCGTACTTAGTATTTTGGATGCATCAATGTAGCAAACCCCATGGCTATATATACTGAATGAAAGAGTAGTGGCAGGTCGTTTACGTCGTCTACTCCTAATTAATTAATTATCATTAAGTCAGGTAGGATTAGGATGGGATTTCCTAGCTCGATGAAGAATAACCAACTGTTTTGGTGCCATTCGAAGCTAAATTACGCCGTTGATCTCGAGTGATTTACTTAGCTAGGGGCGATTAATTTAATAAAGTTGATAATAAACAGATATTTGCATCCAACTCTATGGATGCTCAACGTAATTAATTATTTACATTTAATTGATAACAACTATTAGTTAAAGTTCGAGTATTTCACGTAATTATTAAGTGCACCTTCCTAAAATTTACAGATTATACACATATTTATGGGCTTCATCCGCTATCTAGAAGAGAAATTAAATTAAATGAGTTTCGAAGAAAAAATAACTTACGTGTGGAATTATATCGATCGACGATTGACTGATTGTGTGCACAGCACTGACTGCAGCTATGATGACTAATTCCCTTGCAATTTCAATTGTTGGCTATCCGATAATTTTTTTTTTTAATGAAAAATTGAAAGCCCGATTGAATACTGAAAATAAGACCGATATTGCATGCACGCAAATTAAACGACATACATAGTCATTTATTTATTGATTTTTTTTTAAAAACAAAATTTATACATCGTATTAGAAGATAAATCATCTCCTCTCCAAATTTGCATGTATTTTATTAATTACTAGCAATTAATTTGTAATACAGTCGATTGAAGTAATATCGAAACGTTTCAGGAATTAATTAAAGTATGACTTGCAAGAAATTAATTTTTTTTAAAATTTAATGAATGGCTTCTAGTAATCTTCTTTACATTGATTTCTCATGCATGTTTGAATGAGTCGAGTATGTTCATTCTTAACATATGTGTTGTTAATTAAGTATGACTTGACTTTCTCAACATGCACGGGAAAAAACATGGATTATTTGTCCAACTATTAAGTTGAATAACACAACTTATGTGTTGTAATTCCTTCTTAAATTTATTTTGAAAAAAAAAATCAGATTTGAATGATCGCTAGTAAACAATATGAATCTATTTATTAAAAATATAATTACCTCTCTGTTACTTATGTAATTTTTAAGGTGCAAGGGCTTTTAATATATCATAAAGTAATTGAATTTAAATTTGTTTGAAATATCATAGTAATTATATAAATCGCAATATAATATATCTGCAAGGTTCACACTTCACTGTGCAAGCAGCTTTATTAAATTAGTTTTCCAAAAATAACGTACATGACCCGATATCTGACAGGCAGTGTGTGGAAGGATTATTATTATACAGTTGACGTCAATGAAGCAAGACGCGGTGGAAGACCTCCATTATTATAGCGATGATGAATTTATTTAAAATATTATAGTGATGATGCACTGTATATTCCCTCCATTATAGCTTCCATTGGCATGCACATTAAGCACTGATACAAGAGATTCGTCTCCATCCATGGCATCATCATCTTCCTCCATCCTCCTCCTCCTCGTGCTCTTTGCGGGGAGTGCCACCCCCGCCCCTATCGGCTACCTGCACCTGCGCTTCTTCAACCACGAGCGAGTCCTCGGCTCGGGCCCGAACGCCACAGTAGTCTACGCCGTCGAGCGGCGGAGCTCCAACTCCGGTGCCGGCTTCGGCAACATCATTGTCTATGACAATCTTCTCCGCGAGGGGGTCGAACAGGACTCTCCGATAGTCGGTCATAATCAGGGTTTGGGAGTGGGCACGAGTTTGGCCGAGAACTCCGGTCTCACCATCCTGCAGCTGGTGTTCACCGCCGGTGAGTACAACGGCAGTTCCGTTGCTGCGCAAGGACCGTTCCCGGTGGCGCCGTTGGAGACTCTGTTCGAGCGAGCGATCAATGGCGGCACCGGGCGGTTCCGGAACGCGAGAGGATATCTTTTGACGCGAGAAGTTCGCAGCACAGCGACGACACTCACCGGCCAACTCGACGCTTACATCACCTTCCGTTGATTGATGGACTAATTAATTATTATTATCTATGTGATAATAATTCCATTCGATCTCATTCGCTTATTTCTGCACTCGATCATTCTATTCCAGATTCAATAAATAAATACAACATTATTTCACAATTTTTTGTTCAATTTGCAACATTAGCAATCTTTTTTCCAAACGAATGGGTTTCTGTAGACTTAAACAACATATAATCCGTCAATAACAAGAACTAATTAAAGAAGGCATAAAAAATGACGGGAATCCTGTACGCGTTAACGGTGTATAACCCCAATCAAGTTATAATCTAAATAAAGAATCATTAGTATTGTGATAATAAATTAACTAAGTCGTGACCTTAAAGTCATCCCAATCATGTGTATATATAATCGAATACCCACAGACTATCGATATCTTACATAACTATATCAAAGAACAATCCATTGCACGAACCTCTTGTCACGTGGAATTCGGATGAATGGTCTATTATATACAGCCTAGCTTGTCTTTGTTTGAAAGAGATTATTTTCAAAATTCTAATTCATAATCTCTAGATAGGCATAATGTAATAATTTTATCGTTGCACCAAAATTCTCTTTCATAATTATATATCTAAATTAATAAATTGAATTGAAATATTGAGACAATCAAGAATGAAATGAAAAAATAAATAAATGGTCTATTTTATACTTTTAGGTATTATAACAAAAATTTATAATTTGTGGTATAGTTTATTCTATATTTGTTTTGTTTTATTCTCTTATTATATAAATTATGTCTTGTCAATTTTTTTTAATCCAATATTCTGGATTCGATTTATTCCTTTTATACATTTGGCTTGTCTGGTTTATTGTTAGCCTTGTGACTTTGACAACGTAAATAGATAAAGTTCCATACAAGATTAATTAAGATATACATATTGAGATGTTAACGAATGCTATGTATGCATAATAAATGATAAATTATGTCAAGCATCGAGTTGAAAGTTCAAATAATATAAATTAAGATTTCATTTAGTTATTCATAAATTATAAATTTAATGTGACATCCTCTATTTATTTATAGGAAAAATAGCTGAAATTTTGTAAATCTACTCGAGGGAGTTTTAGATGAGGTAAATATCAATGGGAGTACCTCCTCAAAAGTCATATATATTGTCCTACTAGCTAATTAATTTGTGAAATATTTTCTAAGCGTTTGTAAGAGTTATCATATGAATATGAAATTAATTATAATAAGAATATATAAAAAAAATTGCAACAAGAAAGTGAAAGTTGCAGAATGGAAATCGATAAATATTAAAGACCGATCGAGCTAACACATCAAAATTTATTAATTAGGAAATTAAATGTCGTACTAAAGGAGAAATGGCGACTCAAATAAAATTATTCCATTTGTTAATTTATGTATTTCGAATTAAATGTGACATTCTTTATTTATTTATTTATAGGAAAAATAACTGAGAAATTTTGTAAATCAACTTGATCGAAGGAGCTTTATTATTTAGGGGAGGTGATCAATATTAATAACATGTACACCTCCTCAAAAGTTTGGAATATGTTAGAACACAGATTGACAACTGGTCTTATTAATTTGTGGGAAATAACAAAATAAAATAAAAGAAAGAAAGTGAAAGTGCTTGCATTCTCGAATAATGCAATATAATAGACTAAATTATAGACGAAGCTAAACACATCAACATGTATTTCAGTTGCTTCTCGACCAGGATTATTTAATTTAATTTGTCTTTATGTGGCATATACCTGTAAACTATTTAATAAACTTTATGTTTCTCTAAATAATTGGATTTGATGCAAAATGGTCTTATACTCATTTGATATTTTACATAGATCGGCATGAATTGGCTTGGTATATATACAGCCTATTTAGACCATATATAGGATTAAATTAAATTATATCGGATGCTAGCTTTTGAAGATCTAATTTGAACTTTTGATGTATTCAAATCAATCGGAGAGCGATTGGAAATTAGAGATAATTGCTTTGAGTTTATAAAATAAAGCTAAAATATAAAAGATAAAGCAGAAGCAATTAATCATTATTTTTTTTTTCTGGTACATTTTAGAATGACTTACGAAGACGAATTTATTTTAATACATCAAACACATATAAATTATAATATTTAATTAAGCGAACAATTCCTCGCAATGATTTCACCGGAAGGTGATGTAAGCGTCGAGTTGTCCGGTGAGGGTTGTGTTGGTCGAACGAACTTCCGTGGTCAAGAGGTAGCCCCTGGCCAGCCGGAATTTGCCGGTGCCGCCGGTAATCGCCCGTTCGAAGAGGGTCCCCAGCGGGGCCACCGGGAACAATCCCTGCAGCGCGAGGGAGCTGCCGTTGTACTTGCCGGCGGTGAACACCAGCTGGAAGACGGTGAGGCCCGAGTTCTCGGCCAAGCTCGACCCGACTCCAATGCCCTGATTCTGCCCGATAATGGGCGAGTCGGGCTCGACCCCGGCTCGGAGAAGGTTGTCGTAGACGATGATGTTGCCGAAGCCTGCGCCGGAGGTGGATCTGGTGCGCTCGACGGCGTAGACGACGGTGGCGTTGGGGCCGGAGCCGAGGATCCTCTCGTGGTTGTAGAAGCGGAGGTGCATGTAGCCATGGTGGCTGTGGGAGGCAGTGACGGCAGCGCAGGCGAAGAACCCAAAGAGGAAGAGGAAGGAGGAGGTAGCAGATGATGCCATTTTCACGGAGATGGAGAAGAAGAATTGAATGGATGCGTAAAGCGATGTAACGGGGGGTGTTTATGTAGCTAGGCATGGAGATGCTAGTTGGGTCGCATAATAATTCAACACTGCCAGATCGCATACGTCTGTCGACGGATACTTTGTCTGGAGATTTTGCTCTGCCGATAAATATATCTATCATCTAATTATCTAAATCCCAAGTTTACCTCAAAACAAAAACAAAATAAATGAGAAGAAAACTGATAGCGTTCACTCGCAGACAGGGATTTAACGAACGAAAGCAACCAGTGTGTGGCAGCCAGCTGCAGTAGGTGTGGATTTAATGCCAGCATTTACTGGATCGTACTCTCTCCCTCTGTCTCTTTCCTTTCTATTTTTGGCGTTGGATATCTATCAGTTTCGCTGGTTGAACATTGACGTTTCCACATGCGCACGGAATATATATATATATATATATCGCGATTCCAAATCCGTGACGATGTCGGTGCGTGAAGGGTTTAGGGTTTATCGTGTGCGCACGGATTTGACGTCGCGCGATATATATATATATATATATATACAGAGGTTTTTTATCCCGTGCGATGCCAATTTTGCGACGCTGGCTACGCGTGAGGAGTTGTGCACAGTGATTTCACTGTGTTGTGCACAGTGAAATCACTATGCAAGACATTGGCGTGCACAGGTGCGGATGGAAGCGCGCAGGAGAAAAAAATCATTATATATATATATATATATATATATATATATATATATATATATATATATATATATATATATATATATATATAGAGGGAGTCCGCGCGGTGGAAATTTCCGCACTCATCCGCACCCCTCCCCTCACGTTTCACTGTTCACGTGAACAGTGAAATCACTATTCACATGAGTGGGCACGGATGAGTGCGAAAAAAATTGACGCGTAGCTGAAAAATATCCTCTCTCTCTCTCTCTCTCTCTATATATATATATATATATATATATATATATATATATATATATATATATATATATATATATATATATATATAATATTTGATGCTATCAGTGATCGTCTATCATTATCGTGCCATCTATCATGCCGTCAGGTCTCCTACGGTAAACGGACTGGCGATCTAATTCAATAGTGCTATCATAGTATTGTTTTTGATCTTAGATGGAAATTCTTCCGACGGGGGAGGGATGGCTAGATCTAATTCAATAATCTAATTGTTCAAATTGTAATCCAAGCTAGTGTTCTTTTATATACGTGTGTGTCTGTAGAATGTATAATATTTTATCCCGTTGAAGGAATCATAATATTTCATCGCTCAGTGTTATCGTCGAGTAGTCTGATTTCGATTGTGATCCAATTGACATCGAAGTCCGATCCGATCATGATCGTCAGTGTTCGCGATGTCGACGGTAAAATTTGACCTTAATTCGGTCGGAATTTAATTGCGAGCCAATCGGAGTCAGAGTTCGATCGGATTCCGACTATATTTCAATATGAATTCGGCGAATTGCAACCGCGACGTTGATGGATATAATTTGATAAATTTCGACTACGATCCAATCGAAATTCGATCGATTATTTTTGCATTCTACCAAATATTTCAAATTCGGACTAACTCTCAAATACCTGGAAGTTAAGAGGGCGTTTGGTAGAGAGAAAATTTTCTGTTTTTTATTTTCATTTTCTGAGAAAATGAAAAAACGTGTTTGATTGACGTTTTCCATCTCCGTTTTCTGAGAGAGAATTTTTTAGAAAACTGAAAAACAGAAAAAAAACTATTTTTTATTTTTCAAAAAACAGAAAATGAAAAAGCTACCAAACAACCCCTAAACTTCTCGGCGGATCACTTAACCTTCTATATATCTTTTTTTTCCCATCAAGGAACGATATTTTCAAACAAAAGCGCGTGAGAAAATTTAAAATGATTTCCTAGACGTAGTCCATGACAAATGGATGAGTGGCCACAATCAATTATTTGACCCCAAAAAAAAAACAATTTGTATTTTTTTTCTTTCTCCTCTTTTGACGAGTGAATAATAAAGGGTGGCAGGTCGTCGACGTTTCACAAGTCAAAGCAGCGGTTTCCATATTTAAATAGCAAAGTCAATGGCGACCGAGTGGATTATTATAGTTGATCGCTGCCAGGTAAGGCTAATTTATCGATCAATTTATTTTATTAGATTGCTAAGTTTTATATTCAGTTATTAATTATAATGATCAAATTAAAATCGATTGCTAAATTATTAATAATAAATTTATTATCGTTCATTAAAAATTAATGACGAAAAAAATAAAATAAAGATCAACTATTTCGATAGTTAATGGATCGCTAAATAATGGATAGAATATTATGATCATTTCCTCCTCTTGCAAGATGTTTTAAATGGAGTGTTGGACATAAAAAAAATTTGAGTTATTGGACCGTCTGTTATAAGTATTTTTTAATTTATTTTGACGAGCAATGAAAATTTTTATACTTTTCAAAATTAATCGTACAAAAAATCTGAATGTCAATTAAAAAAAAATACTTTAATTAAGACTTAATCACGGTGCCAAACGAATTTACCAGTCCACCGCCTTATGACATATTACGCGTCACTTTGTGTTTGGCATTTTACTTGACGTGAGTAAATGTATTAATATATTTTTTAATCTAATTGATGTATTTATGTTCTTTTCATCAAGTCATATATAATAACGGGCTGTATACGATATAGATATTTAATTCGAAAGAAAAAAAAATGAAACTAGCTAGTAACGCTTTGTAAAATAATAATAATAATAATAATAATATATAATAATAATAATATAACTTCGAATTCAAAGTCAATTCATTAAAGCATATTGAACGAAAAGCAATTATATAATCTGTCCAATCGATGTTTATAAAGTAATGACTACATATGAAGACTAAATGTTGACTTCATATTATTCAAGCAAGAGAAATAATATAATAGGAATATACATATATATTATATCCATTAATTGTTTATGATTTCTAATAAAGCAAACATTATTTATCTTGTGGCAATTAGCCTGGTAATTAATAGTTAATATTGAAATAACATGGGTATAATTGTCTGAAATATATAGTAATAAGTGAATATATCGCGTTAAAAACTTTCTGTTAAAATTTAAATTCCTATAATAGTTAATCAGTGAAATTTAATTATTTCATTGTTACTTTAAATATAAAAAAAACTCTCGTTATCTAGTATATTAATAAATACAATTGTAAGGCATCGTGTGATAAGAGATATAGCGATAATAATTGACTTTGACATAAAAATCCGCGGTTGACGATTAAGAAACGTGGAGGGACCTCCTACGGCCAATTAAGTCAACCAAAAACTTTCCATGGATTAACGTAATGAACCAAAAGTTTCGTGCGAGAAATGTAATTAATTAATATAGCTTTGATGTGGTAAGCAATTCATTGTGTGCATTTATACATGAATGAACAGTAATCGAGTTACAATCTAATTGTGATTCAACGAAAGAGATGGTGCGGCGACTCCGACGGACTCAAATTAAAGGATCGCCTTATGCCTATAGTAAGCAACAATGCACTGTGCAATATATATAAAAGAAATATTATATTATATAATTTATCTGTGAACATCTCTATATTATCCTCTAGAGTTCAAGGATTAAACTATAGTGCTCACCCGATCATACGATGAATAATGGAGATACTCACGGATAAATTATATAAGAGATTGTTATTTATATATATATATATATATATATATATATATATATATATATATATATATTCATTTGTGAGCATCTCAATTATTCATCATCCGATTTTTAAAGGTTTAAAAATTAAATTATAGGGCTCATCCAATTTGAAGATGAATAATGAAAATTTGTATGGATACCCACGAATGAGTTGAGTATATATATATATATATATATATATATATATTCAATTTTGAAAAAAAATAATCTATAATCAATTAAAATTCAAAGATGAAGAAACTCTACCATAGACTAAACATTTGTCTTTTCCGATATATTAAGCGACATCTTTTTCCAAAGTACAAATAATACATATTATAGACTCCATCAACGACAGAATACAATAAAGCCCTTTTCGTATATTTATAGATAATTAATTTGAAAATTATTGTTATGCACACCATCAAAATCAAGTGAAAGATAAAATCTAACTTAATAAAACATTAACCAAACTCATTATATATATATATATATATAAAGAGTTGATGCCGTCTAAATTTTATTAAAAAACAATCAATTCCATAACTAATAAAAATTAATGTAATAAAAGTAAGAAATATAATCATTTAAAAATAAAAATAATCTAACAATTAAATGGTCTATGCGAAAGTTTTTTTTTTTTACCGATAAAAAGAGATGTAGCAATAAAGGATATTAAAGTCAGAAAATGAATTAAAATTATGAATTATATTCAATATGTTTAGTTAATAAATGACTGGTTGACAAAATATAAATATTCATATTTAAAAATTTATTATCAAATATATTTACATTCGAAGAAGATAATGAAATTATTTGTGAACACGGACAAAGAAATTTCTACGCTATAATCAAACTAGTCCTTAATTTCTAAATCTTCTCTCAAAAATTTAATGCATCTATAGGAAAAACGTTATTTAAACTCATTTCATTGCTAACACATTTAAATTCGTAGCTATTAATATTTTAGGACGATTAATTATCGTCACTACCATCATCACTATGAGCTTGTCGTAAATCAACGTTAACATCTATTTATACTTATTTTGTTGTTAATATTAATGACATAACATAACAAAACACGTCACTAAGTTACCCATAATTATCGCTAAACTGGGTTATTATTTGGGATGATTATCGAAACATTCGTCTCTAAATATCAAGTTTTTGGATGAAAATAATATTTAAACGGGCATTCCGTGGATATCACAACGACCATGAGGCCTCTATTTTAGCGACGATATATACATGTTCATCGCTAAAATTATAAATTTCATAGAGCTACACAGACAACATATTGAAATCTCCATGGCAGTGGAGCTTTGTGCATTAGCAACGAAATTATTATTCGTCACTAAAAATAATTTTTGTGACGAAATAGAATTATTCGTCGCTAAAATAGAAAAATCTAGAGGGCTCCACGGCTATCCCAAACTAGAATAACGTCGTGTATCGTCTTCTTAGCGACGAATTTATTAAATTTCATCGCTAACAACATATATTTAAAAAAAAATAATTTTATTTATTTATATTCATATCCTATAATACAAATATCAACTCACTATATTCATCGCTAAACTTCACAACATTTATAAAATTTATTCATAAATATCATAAAGTAAATTGCAAAGCACAACTTTAACAATAAATAATTACTTAAAATATCATCTAGTGCATAGCATCAAAGGCACAACTATAAATTTATAACATCAAATTCACAAAATTTAAGATGGAGAAGGTGGAGCTGAAAAGGAATCATAGATTGTAATGCTCCAAGTGTAAGCCAATTAAGAATTTGTTCAAACATATATTATCTTGATCTCATTAACGTCAACTGATCTTGGGTCATTGCTAACCGAACTCGGGTGTTTACTAACTCCTCTTATGTGCCTTCTAGTCATTGCTAGGTGGATTTAAGTTTTTCACGCAATATTGTATTAGTTAATCTGGATGAGGATGTGACATATGAAGAAGTGAACCTAATTGGTTTTGACATACCTTCAAGTTCTCTAATGTATCCAGAATGAGTATCGAGAACCTGATTACAAATTTTATCTGCAATTTGAATTGCATCGATATCATCTCCTGTATTTTCTTATGTTTAAACATATTCATTACATAGTCTCGCTATATCATCTTAAGAATAACAAACATGTTAAAATTATCTTTAAAAATAATTATGCACAATTAAGAACAAATTCACTAAATTATATCATAGCATACGTATGCAACTTCGGGCCTCACCTCAATCTACTCTTTTGACGAGCTATAATGAGTATCATTAAAGATAGTAATCCGATCTTTTCGCTGTAACTGGTTCGTCAGAAAAAAAAATAATGTGTTAATATATTAATTACCAAAAAAATATATGATAACTATAAAAGTTGGACTTATACTATTGTAACTATATCGAATGAATGATTTAGAATCTCTGCGATGGTTATATGTGAGTTTTGCTTGATTTTCAGTATTTTTTATAGATTGTGTCTACAAAAAAAAAAAATTGTATAAATAAAAATTAAAGCATTAGTTATAGAACAAATAACTAAATTTTTATATAAAAAAGACATTTGGTATAGAATGAATTACCTGAAATGTCTCTGATTCAAACAATTCAAACAGAGCACACATATAATCGCAATCATTTTGCATCTCACAAAAATCAATTGACATATGTTGTCACCGCTCACTAAGAGGAAGGTGCAATAGACTCTTATAATGAGTATGCATTTTATTTTTATTGTCTCTATATCTTGCACTTATTAATCGATCGATTTTCTTTTTGATCGACGATGAAGCCTCCCCAAAATTGATATCAAAAGCAACATGAACAAAGTGACAATATTAATTTTGCATGTGAGTAGTAATAAAGAAGTGATTATAAAAATATTAAATTATATTATTTATACTTACTGATAATCGATCGTATACCATCCTTTTATTGTCCTCGGGGATATGTTCCAACTTTTTACTTGTAAAGGTAAAAGGCGTAAACTTCTTTATTGGCAGACCTAATTCGGTCATAAATGAAGTTGCATTTGGGTCAATTGGATGTTCATCACTTTTATGAAAAGTAATGAATAATTTACCCTATTCATCGATCTACAGTCGCAGTCGATCGAAATGTGTGCCACATGTCTCCCTACATGCCGGTCGAGCTGCAAATGGAAAAGTGTCTAAATAATTTTTTTGTAATTTAAATACAAAACAACTATCCACTAGGAGAACTATCATCATCAGGTGTCTGCACAACTAGTAACTGCTCAATCCTCTTAGGCGACATGACTATCACATAAGCATCATATATAAATCAACAAGTAATGAAACTTTATCTTACATAAATAAATTATAAATGTAAAAAAACATAAATACCATATAAATAAATACTAATCAATATCATCATATGAAAAAAAATAATTGATCATTTGCCTCTCTTTTAATTTCAGTATATTCATCCTCAGCATTAAGAATACTTTGAGTACCCTACTAAACTTCACTTGTGCATTTGACATATTTATATATTGATGTTCAACATCTAATCTGTAAAGTTGGGATATCTCTAAGTTTTGACAAACTACTGAAGTTGATTTATTAGATGAAATCTCTTGATTAGACTCTATATGCAAAATATTTTTAGATACTTTATCAACTTTAGTTATTTCATATATTTCTCGATGTTAAACCTTTTGCGCTACCTTTCAATGACCTCCATGCTTTATATCATTTAAATAATATATTTGGCTTGCTTGGTTGGCCAAAATGAATGAGCCATCAACGTATCATGTTTTAAAAGTGTTAATACATAAGAAATCAAACTCTTCAACCCTTGATATTTTTTAGAATTACATTGGAACCATTCACATAAGAATAACTATACTTTATACCTGAAAGAATAAAATAGTTGAACAACATCCTTCAACACTCCAAAAAAAGTTCATATTGTCACCATTATCGGATGTGTTAGTGCAATCGGCCCATGTCACGATTGACCATACTCGAGTTTGACTCGAGTAATATTTTGATGTTTGACATAGGATGTTTGACAAAGTGGTTTGACATTGATGTTGGACATTGATGTCGATTAATATGTTGGGGAGATTGTTGGAGCAATCGACCCAGGTTATAATTGACTAGACTCGAGTTTGACTCGAGGGAGACTTTGATGGTTGACTAGGGTTGACCATGTGATTAAGGGAAAGTCCAAGTCATGGGTACTTGGCATAGAAAGTCCAAGTGGGACACTTGGCATTTGGGAAAGTCCAAGTCATGAGTACTTGGCATGGAAAGTCCAAGTGGGACACTTGGCATTTGGGAAAGTCCAAGTCTTGAGTACTTGGCACAAGGAAAAGTCCAAGCATAGGTCTTGGCATGGAAAGTCCAACATGGGTTGGCAAGGGAAAGTCCAAACTTGAGTCTAGGCATTTGAGAAGTCCAAGGGGATGAATATTGGCGGCGTAAAGTCCAAGCGAAGTCTTGGCGGCGTAAGTCCAATGTGCCTTGGCGGTGTAGACACCGTTAGCATGACATAGCCGAGGGAAGCACCTGGAGGCTAGCGCGATGGATGAACAAGTCATGGATGACTTGGAGGGATCCGAGAGGCGTGAGGCTGATGGAGGTGGCTAGAAGGCTTAGGTCTAGGCTAAGGGTGGTCTAGCAAGTATGGGGGCACCATACTTGGGTTAAAACCTCATTTTGAGGTTGTGATCGACCGACATTATGGCGGTTCTGCGTGAGTCGACGAGTTATTTGCCGGTTTAGAGTGGAAATGCTCAGCGATCATTGCTCATTGGAAGCGATCGCTAAGTCAGCGATCGGCCCAATGTCGAAACCTGTAACGCCCGTAGCCGATAGGCGATCGACTACGGTACACGCTGATCGTATCAATGTTGCGATCGGCGCCAAGAGTCCCGTTGGAACTTGTCCGATGTGGATTGAGCCGTTGTCTCACGACAATAGCGGGCATCGATCGACTTGACTTATATACGATCGATAAGCGAAAATCCACCGATATGTAAAAAGAGGAGCTCGTGGAGGATTTCATAATCAGTTCTTGGGGAGCTTTCTTGAGACGATTTGAAGGCGATTTGCAGGTGCATTTCAGGGCCCTTCAACCTCATCCAAGCAACCAACAAGCAAAGCGCTCAAACCCTAGTTTTGTAAAGTGTTCTTTACATTTCCTTTGTATTTGCTTGTATTTCTTTCGTTTATTGTTGTAAATGTTTGTACGAGGTTTCTCCGCCTCCGACTTGTTGTCGAGAAGGAGTTTATTGATTAGTGATTGCATTGGCATCGCTAGAGCTCGTTAGAGCTTGATCCGTGGAGTAGAAACCATGCGGTTCCGAACCACGTTATATCTTTGTGTTATTGTGTTTGTGATTGTGTTTCGTTATTGTTATTATATATATATTCCGCTGTGCTAACGAAACTTGTAGACACGATCTCGAACGATTTCCATCAAGCTTAACACGACGCTATTCACCCCCCCTCTAGCGGCCTCAATTCTCCAACAAGTGGTATCAGAGTCCGAGACTCTTCTACGGACTAACTGCCGGGAGCTAAGACAAAGAGGCTAGAGGGTGAAGATGGAAGAACCATTGGGATGAGACATCAACACCCCAATTCCCTATTCCTTCTATGGACGAGAAGGTTTCAATTCTTGGAAGGCGAGAATTGAAGATTTTTTGATGATGAGAGACTTTGAGGAGTGGTCCGCGTTGATGGAAGGATTTGAATATCCTAAGGGACCAAAGGGAGGGTTTCTCAAGAAGAAGAAGTGGAGTGAGGAGCAACTCCAACAATTCGATAAAAACAAGAAGGTAATCAAATTCATTTTTGATTTAATTCCTAATGACCTCTTGTGTAGTCTAGGTGACTATATGGATGCCAAGGAGCTATGAAGCGATTTGGCCAAGCTCCATGAAAGTCTATCATCGGTCCAAAAAGAAGGACCATCACTCTCTCAAGCTCAAGCAAGCACATCCCCATCTAAAGAGTTTGAGGAGTCGGAAGTTGATAGGGAGTCGACTTCCGGATCGGAGAAAGAAGAGGTGGAAGAAGCATCCACCTCAAGGATTGAGGGGGAGGAGAGAACTTCCACACCGGAGCCGGAACAAATTCAAGAAGAAGTCTCAACCTCCGTGAGGAATGAAGAATCCACTCCAATCACCATATCCACCATAGGTAACTCAAATATATCAATTTGTAATAAAAATCATATCATATGTTTTGAGTGTAGAGAAGCCGGACACTACAAGAGCAAATGCCCAAAGAAGGTTAGGAAAGCTCCACCGGCACCAAAAGTCAAGGATGCTGGTGCCCCAAGTCAAAAGAGCAAAGAGAATATCATATGCTTTAAATGCAATTCAAAGGGGCATTATCGGAGTCAATGCCCTAGGGGGAGCAAAAAGACCCAAGAAGGAGCTACACATGTAGGGGGAGCTAAGGCTAACCTTAAGGTATATTTTAGTAATGCTCTTTCTAATTCTTATAGTCAAAAGCATGCTAGGAATAATTTCAATAGTCTTGCTATTTATCATAAAGAGCATGCTAGAAGTAAGGAATTTTGTTTAGGAGCTAAGAGAGTCCATGTAGAAAATAAGGAAAAATTTGAGACTAATGTCCCTAGAAAAACCTTACCTAAGGAATCTATTAGGAAAATACAAGAACAATTAGGTTTTAACCCTAAATGGACTAGGCATATGCCTAGGAAGTCCAATGCCCAAGATTTAAATCAAAATTCTAAAATTGGGCAATTAGAAAAGGAAAATCAAGTCTTGAGGGTAAGGCTTGAAAAACTTGAAAAGACCCTAAATAAGATACAAAATAAATTTAAAGGGTTTAGTGGTCAAAATCAAGGTTCCAAAAGTCAAAGTCAACACCTAGGACCTAAGAGTCAAAAGTCAACCAAGGGCAAGCAAGGTTTGGGTCACAAACCTAAGCCTAAAGTGGCTTATCATAGTGTTCCATTTGACTATGGAACACAAACTAGGTCTAGGAAGACCAAGGTCAATAGGGAAGTCATCCCTAGAGTTGACCAAAGGGTGTGCCTAGTGGCTAGGGTTTCTAGGAAACCTAGGGTGACCACTAAGAAGGTTGCAAGGGGAGTCACCCCTAGAGTCAACCTAGGTAAGACCCAAATGACCAAGGTTAACAAGCCTAGGAGGGTCATTAGGAAGGTATCTAGGGAGGCTATCCCTAAGGAATACCTAATTAACCCTAGGAGCTCAAATTGGTTTTGGGTTTCTAAGAGCGTGATTGATTCACGCTAGATGAGTTTAGGGTGTGCCAACCTTGATTGGATGGATAGTTAACTCAACCATGATAAAGGTGACATTTTAGGTCATTTTCAAGGTTATGGTTACCTTGGGAATTTGGTTTGATTTGAATCCTAAAGGTTTTTGGGATGTGCCAATATTAATTAAGAAGTTTGATAATTTAATCAAATTGGCACAATTTAGTTTTAGAGGTTTTAATATGTCAATTTGGGTTTTTGGCACATTTGGGAAAATTTAGATTAATATGGCAAAATAAACCTAATTATATCAAATGACAATTAATATTAAAATTTAGGTATTACTATACCTATATATTTTATATGTCATGCTTTGTTTGCCATATAACATGTCATGACATCATGTTTATTTTAATCATTTTATATGTCATGTTCATGTTTAGGATTAAGGTTTCAAATGTCATGTGTTTTTAGATTTCATCTTATGCCATGACATCATTGTTAGTACTTATAAGCTCCACATATCTCCACAATGACATGATATTGTCCACTTTGGGTCTAAGCCCTCATGGTTTTATTTTTGGGCTTTACCCAAAAGGCCTCATACCAATGGAGATATCTTTTTTCTTATAAGCACATGATCTTTTCCATGTCTTACCAATGTGGGACTTTGATTGTATTCCCCATACTCCCAACAATCCCCCCCTCAAACGAAGGACCACATTGGGCCCCCCCTCAAGCCTATCCCTCCTCGAAGGATTTTCTCTGCTTGATGTCCGATCTTCAACCCACCAGGACTTCCTGCCAGTTGTTCGGTCCCCCCGACCCAACTAGACTTCCTTCCTGATGTCTGGTTCTCTTGATCCGGACGTGGGAGCTCAACTTCCTTCGTTCGAGGTTCATGGCTTGACATGGACCATGGCTCTGATACCAATTGTTAGTACTTATAAGCTCCACATATCTCCACAATGACATGATATTGTCCACTTTGGGTCTAAGCCCTCATGGTTTTATTTTTGGGCTTTACCCAAAAGGCCTCATACCAATGGAGATATCTTTTTTCTTATAAGCACATGATCTTTTCCATGTCTTACCAATGTGGGACTTTGATTGTATTCCCCATACTCCCAACAATCATGATTATGAGCATATGCTTATTTATATCATTTCTAATGCCTTAATCATTCATGCATTTAAGACAATTTGGTTGAAATTGAATTAAGGACTATGACATGACTTGAAGTCCCATTTATAAGGGAATCAAGTAGAGTTGCCTTAGAGAATGCATGAAACCTTAGATTAGGATGAACAAAACCCACATCTCACATTAAATTGACATGTATGTGTATTTTATACACCTTAGATACATGTGAGATGCTAGGATATGAGTTGAGTTCAAGGTGCATAGTTTTTGTATCTAGATGAACTAAAACTCATCTTGTTTCATTTGTGGATCATTGGGAGAGCATGTCATGTACATAGAGC
The DNA here is from genome assembly GCA_025175895.1 of Wurfbainia villosa. NCBI lineage: Eukaryota > Viridiplantae > Streptophyta > Magnoliopsida > Zingiberales > Zingiberaceae > Wurfbainia > Wurfbainia villosa. The sequence continues at coordinate 138,703,637 of CM045987.1, read as the reverse complement.
CCAAGGAATATGATCCAAAATAAGGTTTTGAAAACATTTTAAAATCATTTTGAAAAATCTTGGTGAAGTCTATCTTTTGATAGCAATCATCATTGATAGAGTTGATACAAAATAGAGCCAAAACATTGAAAATTTCAATGGTTTTGAGTTTTGTATCAAACTCACTATTTTATGGGTAAAATAATTTTCAAATATTTTTCACCCATTGTATTGACTATAAGTAATATACGTATCAAGTTTCGTGATTTTTTAAAATACGTAGAATTACTTATGACTTTTCAAAACTCGATTCTGATAGCTGAAATTCGAAAATTTCAGTTATCGATCGCCTTTTGGCGTCGATCGATTAAATGGCTGATCACGTTCTTGTCGAGTCGATCGTCAGGTCGATTCGGAAAACAAGGTTGTTTATCCCGTGTTCAACCATTGTAAAGGTCCCTAATCACTCATAATCCTAGGATATGCTTTGGGAAGCATTATAAAGGGTGAAAATCCATTGGATATGGATTAGGAGAAGTGTTAGGTCAAAGTATCAAATTTAGGGTGTGGAAAGTTCAAGTTTGAACTTTTAATCTTAATTTTGATGGTTTAGAGTTTCTATTGGCTTAGGGACTTCCCAAGGACATTGTTGGTGCAATGGTCAAGGGGGAGCAAGCCTTTAGGGGGAGTTATCCATCTTGGGATGATGGATGTGTTTCTCTTCTTGAAGGGGGAGAAGTTATTGGGAGAGTATCATCAATTGGGAAAATTGATGGGATTTTGAGAGACCCAATTTGGAAATTGGGAGAAAGTATAGGATTGCCTCTCTTGAGTGATATGTGACTTATCACTAGGAAGATGGTAGACATCCTAGGTATTTTTGGATCAAGGGAGAGATTGTAAGATCTCATTGGGACATGAGACATTGACCTCCTTGGAGAGATAACCTTTTTGATGTATGTCAAAAAGGGGGAGAAGATTAAATTACCAATTTGGAAAATTGATAAGGGAATTTGAGTTAGGGGCCTAACTCAAGGTTTGTTTTGTCAAACATCAAAAAAGGGGAGATTGTTGGTGCAATCGACCCAGGTCACGATTGACCATACTCGAGTTTGACTAGAGTAATGTTTTGATGTTTGACATAGGATGTTTGACAAAGTGGTTTGACATTGATGTTGGACATTGATGTCGGTTAATATGTTGGGGAGATTGTTGGAGCAATCGACCCAGGTTATAATTGACTAGACTCGAGTTTGACTCGAGTTTGACTCGAGGGAGACTTTGATGGTTGACCATGTGATTAAGGGAAAGTCCAAGTTAAGGGTACTTGACATGGAAAGTCCAAGTGAGACACTTGGCATTTGGGAAAGTCCAAGTCATGGGTACTTGGCATGGAAAGTCAAGTGGGACACTTGGCATTTGAGAAAGTCCAAGTCTTGAGTACTTGGCACAAGGAAAAGTCCAAGCATGAGTCTTGACATGGAAAGTCCAACATGGGTTGGCAAGGGAAAGTCCAAGCTTGAGTCTTGGCATTTGAGAAGTCCAAGGGGATGGATATTGGCGGCGTAAAGTCCAAGCGGAGTTTTGGCGACGTAAGTCCAATGTGCCTTGGCGGTGTAGACACCGTTAGCATGACATAGCCGAGGGAAGCACCTGGAGGCTAGCGCGTTGGATGAACAAGTCATGGATAACTTGGAGGGATCCAAGAGGCGTGAGGCTGATGGAGGTGGCTAGAAGGCTTAGGTCTAGGCTAAGGGTGGTCTAGCAAGTATGGGGGCACCATACTTAGGTTAAAACCTCATTTTTGAGGTTGGCAGTCGACTGACATTATGGCCGGTTGCCTGCCCGTGAGTCGATCGCCGCTTTAGAGTCGAAATGCTTCGCAATCGATCGCTCATTAGAGCAGATCGGTGTCGACGGCTGATCGCCAAGGGTCGGCAATGATCACCCAATCGTCGAGCAAAGAATGCTCGTGAGCCGAAGGCGATCGACTACGGGGCAGCGATCGCCAATGTTGGCAGTCGACTGCCAAGAGTCCCGTTGGAACTTGTCCGACGTGGATTGAGCCGTTGTCTCACGACAACAGTGACATCAGTCGACTGGTGACTTATGACAGTCGACTGATAGGCGGAAATCCAGCCCGATGCAGGTCAAAAAGAGGAGCTCGTGGAGGATTTCATAATCAATTCTTGGGTGTTAGGGATCGTTTGGAAGCTAGAGAGGGGGGGGGGGTGAATAGCATTTTTCGATTTCTACAAAAATGATTAGCAGAAGAAAACACAAATAATATATGTAAAAACAATAATAATGCAAACAAAGCCTTTTATGTGGTTCGGAAATAGCGCTCCTACTCCACGGTGATCCTTAAGGTGGATCAATCCAAGCAAATCCACTAAGAAACTTTCTTTACAACACAACTCCTCTTCTTTACAAAGAATGAAGATCTAAGCTTAGAGAGAAGAGGAGGAGATTTAAATCACTTAGAAAGCTAGAGAATTCGTGGAGGCTTTTAAGAAGGATTAGAGAATAAGCATTAACCCCAAAAACCCCCACCAGCCCTCTTTTTATAGAGAAGAGGCTGATTTTCCCATTGGAGCACGATCAATCGACTGATGTACAACATCAATCGACTGCTGGCGTGGTTAATGGCTTCTGAATAGCCGGATTCACGGGATTCAGAGTCGTTTCATCCAACGACACTTTCATCACCGATCGATCCTCCATCGATCGGTGATGGAGTGATCGATCAGTGATCGCTGGCCGCTGAGTGTGACTCCATTCTCGGCTCAGATTTACGTTTATCACCGACGCCATTGTTGGCGATCGATCGATCGCAACATCGCCTTTGCCTTGATCAAGCGGTCGATGGTGGTGGTTTCATCCTGACTCATTCGAGCACCTGACCAGTCGACTGATACTCATCAAGTGTGAGTAATTCACACTTGATTTCACCCCCTAGACCTAGACTTAACCTCCTAGCTCTTCCTTAAGCCTTGCGCCTCCAGGATCCCTCCGAGTCCGCGACTTGTTCATCCTTTGCGCTTTGCTTCCAAGAGCTTCCTTCGGTTTTGTCATGTCTTGGGTTTTCCTTTGCCAAAGCGTGCTTGGATTTTACGCCGCCAAGTCTACATGCTTGGACTTACGCTGCCAAGACTTACCTTTGGACTTCCTTTGCCAAAGTTTGTTTGGACTTAATGCTGCCAAGACAACATGCTTGGTCTTATGCCGCCAAACCTTTACCTTGGACTTCTCTTGCCAAGATCATACTTAGACTTTGCTTTTACCAAGTCTTCATACTTGAATTTCCCTGTCACTTGAACACGTTCACAATTAGATCACAATTTGTTGCCTAACTTAGATGATTATCCAAACATCAAAACATATAAATGCTTGGGGCATTGTTGCACAAACAATCTCCCCCTTTTTGATGTTTGACAATAATTTAAGTTAGGTCTTTTAGAGATACACATATGATCATATATCTAATTCTAACTTAAATATTTCTTCTCTCCCTTTGACATACATCAAAAAGAGAAGAAATCATATATTCCATAGAAGAATTGAAAATATTGAAATCTTGAACTAAGGTATAGAATTGAAAATTAGCTCCCCCTTAATCCAAGATATAGTTCATGATGAGTAACAAAAACATGGGGAGGAAAAATCTATCAAACAATTTGAAGATTTAAATCCTAACTTTGCACCAACAATGTTCATTTAGGATGAAAAAGATAAAATTGTGAAACTCCCCCTAAAACGCCACATTAACCAGTTACACAAGTTGTTTATACCCAATATTGTCAAGCTAGAGTTTTAGGACATCAAAGATATACTAAATATCAGAAAATGGAGCTATTTTTCTGAAAACACAGTGTATCTGTCGACTGGTTTCTGAACGACCGATCGCCATGTCTCAGAATGTGAAATTCAAATTTTTCAAATAAATTGAAATCTGTAAATTTCAGAAACCTCGAAAAATTACTAAATTTTGTGTACATATTTCTAAAATCATACTTTATCAAGGAAAAATATTTTGAAAAATATATGTTTTCCATATTTCAATTTTGATACAAACTTGGAAACTAGCAAAAGTTCTAAAATTTTGCAAACTTTGTATCACTTTTGTGTTTCACTTGAAAACTGTTTTTCAAAACATAATAAACATAGTTTAAAAAATATTTTATTTGACATTTCCAATCATGTTCTTGGAGCTATATGCACATCAATTGTGAATAAGTCTTCCCAATGATTGGTCCAATGAAGGATTAATGTCTCTAGATGACACTTTGGTTCATAGTAATGCATCATAACAAGCATGATGAACCAAGTGCATCTTCCTAACATCTCACATGTTGTCTAGGTGGCTCAATACAAAAATCATGGTTTCCTAAGTATTTTGTGAGATGGTTAAAGGGATAAATCCTAGTATTTCTATAGGATCATGAAACCTACACCTTTACTCAACCAAGCACATTCCAAGTTCTCTCCTAAGTGATGAAAATTCTACCTCGGGGAGAGCCTTGGTAAATATGTCGGCTAGGTTGGACTTGGATTCAATGTAATTGAGCTCAATGTCCCCCTTAGCCACATGGTCTCTAATAAAGTGATGTTTCACTTCAATGTGCTTGGTCCTAGAGTGATGCACCGGATTTTTGGTCAAGTTAATGGTGCTTACATTATCACAAAATACTCTCATGTTAGAGTAAGATAGCTCATAATCTTCTAAGGTATGTTTCATCCATAAGAGTTGAGCTACACAACCACCCATAGCCACATATTCGGCCTCGGTGGTGGATAAAGCAACACAAGATTGCTTCCTACTACTCCAACTCACTAGGGAGGACCCAAGGAATTGACATCCACCACTAGTACTCTTCCGATCCAATTTGCAACTGGCATAATCGGAATCGGTGTACCCAATCAAATCAAAGGACCTAGTTCTAGGGTACCATAGACCTACATTTAGTGTGCCTTTAACATATCTTAAAATTCTCTTAACGGCAACTAAATGAGATTCCTTAGCACATGATTGATACCTAGCACACATACCAACCGCAAATAATATGTCGGGTCTACTAGCGGTTAAATACAAGAGGCTACCAATCATGCTCCTATAAAGGGTAAGATCTATTTGTTTTCCTTCACTATCACTATCTATTTTAGTATTGGTTGTCATTGGAGTTGACACTACCTTAGTATTTTCCAAACCAAATTTCTTAATCATTTCCTTAACATATTTGGTTTGATAAATGTAAATTCCTTCACTTGTTTGTTTAACTTGCAATCCTAGGAAGAAATTTAATTCTCCAACTAGACTCATCTCAAACTCTTTTTCCATATTTTGAATAAAGTCTTGAAGAAGTTCATCATTTGTTGACCCAAAGATAATGTCATCAACATATACTTGGGCTACAAAGATGTCCTTAGATGTTGACTTTATGAAGAGAGTTTGATCTATACTACCCCTTTTAAAATCCTTAGAGATTAGGAAAAATGACAATCTTTCATACCAAGCCCGGAGAGCTTGTTTCAAACCATATAAGGCTTTCCTAAGCTTGTATACATGGTTTGGGTAGTCCGTATTTTCAAACCCGGGAGGTTGTTCTACATACACCTCTTCCTTAATAAACCCATTTAGGAATGTCGATTTGACATCCATTTGATGGAGTTTGAAACTCATATAGGAGGCATATGCTAAAAGTATTCTAATGGATTCTAACCTAGCAACCGGGGCATATGTTTCATCATAATCAAGTCCTTCAACTTGATTAAAACCCCTTGCAACTAATCGTGCTTTATTTCTAGTGATATTCTCTTGGTCATCTAGTTTGTTCCTAAAGACCCATCTTGTAGTAATAATAGTGTTTTCACTTGGTCTAGGAACTAACTCTCATACTTAACTCCTTTCAAATTGAGCCAATTCATCTTGCATTGCTAAGATCCAATCCGGATCAAGTAATGCATCTTTAATTGTTTTAGGCTCAATTTGAGAAATTAGAGCTATATGACTAGTAGGATCCTTATGGAATGACCTAGTCATAACTCCTTGAGATAATTCACCCACAATTTGATCTAAGGAGTGACTTTGATGAACTCTTATGGTTCTAGGAGGTGTATAAATTTGATTTTGATCATGATCAACCTCAATCCTACGCTCATCATCGGAATCATGCCTTACTCCCCCTTGATCCAATCCTCCCCCTTGATCATTACCCCCTAAGGTTAAATCTTGCAATTGTTGGGTAATTTCTTGATTTTCATTATTAATATCATCATCAATAGGGGATTTTCTAGGGTAAGTATTGGAAGCTTCATCAAATTGGACATTTGAAGATTCTTCAATCTTTTGAGTCCTTTTATTGTACACTCTATACCCTACACTAGTGGATGAGTATCCAACTAGGATTCCCTCATCCGCTTTGAACTCAAACTTACCTAGGTTGTCTTTGGTATTTAAAATATAAACTTTACATCCAAAGACCTTAAAATAATGAATTGTTGGAATTGTACCGTTCCACAATTCAAATGGAGTTTTTCCTAAAAACCTATGAATCAATACCCTATTTTGGATATAGCAAGCGGTATTAACCGCTTCCGCCCACAAGTAGCTAGGTAAGGAATATGCATTAAGCATTGTCCTAGCCGCTTCTTGTAAGGCACGATTTTTCCTTTCCACAACCCCATTTTGTTGGGGTGTTTTAGGACAAGAAAATTCATGCTTGTACCCTTGTTCTAAGCAAAAATTTAAAAAATTAGAATTCTCAAATTCTCCACCATGATCACTACGGATCCGGTTGATTTTGAGTTTTCTTTCATTTTCTACTCTTTTGCTAAATCCTATGATTATTCCTAAGGTTTCATCTTTATTTTTCAAGAAAAACACCCAAGTAAACCTAGAAAAATCATCTACTATTACCAAGCAATATTTATTACCAATTATAGATGGGGTACTATGGCAATCAAATAAATCCATATGTAGTAATTCTAATGGTAAAACGGTACTAAGTAAATTTTTACCTTTGTATGATGTTTTTGATTGTTTCCCTTCTTGGCAAGCATCACACATCTTGTCCTTGAGAAATTTGACTCTAGGCAATCCTTTGATTAGCTTCAATTTTGCTATTTTGGCTATATTCTTCATGTTTATATGTCCTAGCCTCCTATGCCAAAGCCAACTTTCTTCCTCTTTTGCAATAAGACACTTAGTGGAAGGATTAGTAGCATAGGATAAATCAACATAATATATATTTGATTTCCTAAAGCCTACTAACATGCAATCATTTATAGTTTTGTGTCTTATAAAACATTTTGAGGAATCAAATTTAACATCAAAGTTTGCATCACATAATTGACTTACATTAAGTAAATTAAATTTCATATTTTTAACTAATAGAACTTTATGAATGACAAGATTGGGAGATACCTCAATGGTGCCCTTTCCTAGAATTTTAAGTTTGTCGCTATTACCAAATGACACTTTTCCTTGGCTAGTGTGGTTGATAGTGGAGAATTTTCTCTCATCCCTGGTCATATGCTTTGAGCACCCACTATCAACTATTCACAAGCTTGGTTCTTCTACCTATATCACATGAAAAACACAATCCTTAGGTACCCAAATCTTAGGACCACTAGCATCAATTATAAATTTCTTTGGTACCCATGCCTTTCTCCCCTTGCTTTTAATCATTGATTTTCTACTAACAAGGGATGCAAATGCAACCTCTTTCTCCTTAGGTCTATATCCTAATCCGACCTTATTGTAAATTGCCCTTTGATCCTTAATAATCATATCTAGATATTTAGAACCATTAGTGAATTTTTCTAGACATGCTCTTAATTTACCTATTTCTTTTCTTAACTCATCATTTTCATCCCTAAGAGTACATTCATCAATATCACTAGATGGTTTGCAATATGATGAATCTAGACTCTTAAGTGATTTGATTTCTAATTTTAGATCCTTAACCCTAATTTTTGATCTATTTAAAGCATTTTGTAAACATGCAATAGTCTTTTAAAGTAAATCTACTTTAGGTGAGTTATTTACCTCATCATCATCACTTGATGATGATTCATCACTTGAAGAGGAAGAGGACTCCCCGCTTGAGCTCCCGACTTCTTCCTCTAGTGCCATAAGGGCTAGGTTCCGGGTGGCATGACATACTTCTTCATCGTCGGAAGACTCCTCCATACTTAGAGTGTCCCACGTTTGTGCCACCATTGCCTCCTTCTTCTTCTTCTCCTTCTTTTCCTTTTTTTTTCTTTTCCTTCTCCTCCTTCTTTTTTAGTTCCGGGCAATTTGGCTTTATATGCCCTTTCTTGTTGCAACCAAAACACGTCACGTTAGAGATAGAATTTGAATTACTTGAAGATTTACCTCTTGAGGATTGGAACATCCTCTTCACGTCTTTCTTGGTGAGTCTCCTTGACTTCCCATCGAACTTCTTGACGTAATGTGCCACCTCACTTGTCGACAACTCATCTTCACTACTTGATGAGTCTTCCTCGGATTCGGATGAGGAGGACACTTCCTTCTTCTCCTTCTTTCCTACAAAAAGAGCTATACCCTTCTCTTTGGATGAAGTGTTAGCTTGTTCATGCAATTGAAATTCACAAAAAAGTTCATCTAACTTGACTAATGAAAGATCCCTAGAAACCTTATAGGCATCTACCATTGAGGCCCATAAGGTGGTCCTAGGGAAAGCTTGTAATACATACCTTACAAGGTCTCGGTTATCGACCTTTTCACTTATAACGTGTAGTTCGTTGACTACTTCCTTGAAACGCCCGTGCATTTGGCTCACAATCTCGTTTGTCTTCATAGTGAAGCTTTGGAGTTGGCCAATCAAAAGATCCCTCTTGGCCCTTCTTGTCTCTTTGGATCCTTCGTTGAGTTTGATGAGCTTCTCCCAAAGCTCTTTTGCGGAGTTGAAGGGCCCAACCTTAGAGAGTTGTTCCTTGGATAGACCACATTGAAGTGTGGTCGTTGCTTTTGCATTTGCTTATGCTTTCTTGGCCATCTCTCTTGTCCAATCTTTTGTCGGTAGTGGTGCTCCGAATTCATCGACCGGCTTCTCAAAACCATCTACAACACTAAACCAATTCTCAATATCGTTCATTAAATAATACTCCATCCTACCTTTCCAATATTCGAAATCGTTGTCGTCGAAGAACGGAGGCATCGCCGTGCTATACCCCTCTTGAAATGCCATCTTTGCTCCGGTTGATTGCTAGATCTTCCGATGCGATCCGGGCTCTGATACCACTTGTTAGAGATCGTTTGGAAGCTAGAGGGGGGGTGAATAACATTTTTTGGTTTCTACAAAAATGATTAGCGGAAGCAAACACAAATAATATATGTAAAAACAATAATAATGCAAATAAAGCCTTTTACGTGGTTCGGAGATAGCGCTCCTACTCCATGGCGATCCTTAAGGTGGATCAATCCAAGCAAATCCACTAAGAAGCTTTCTTTACAACACAACTCCTTTTCTTTACAAAGAATGAAGATCTAAGCTTAGAAAGAAGAGGAGGAGATTTAAATCACTTAGAAAGCTAGAGAATTCGTGGAGGCTTTTGAGAAGGATTAGAGAATAAACATTAACCCCAAAAACCTCCACCAGCCTTCATTTTATAGAAAAGAGGCTGATTTTCCCGTTGGAGCACGATTAGTCGACTGATGTACGATCACGACAGCGTGGTTAACGGCCTCAATAGACGGATTCGCGGGATTCGAGTCGTTCATCCAACGACACTTTCATCACCGACGATGGAGTGATCACCGAGTGATCGCCGCAATGAGTGCGACTCCATTCTGTCAGATTTACGATGCATCACCGATCCGCCACCGCTGATACGATCGATCGCAACATCACCGATCGTCTTGATCAAAACAATGATCGATGGTCGTGGTTTCATCGACTCCGATCGATACATTGTATCCCGATCGATACTCATCAAGTGTGAGTAATTCACACTTGATTTCACCCCCTAGATCTAGACTTAACCTCCTAGCTCTTCCTTAAGCCTTGCGCCTCCAGGATCCCTCCGAGTCCGCGACTTGTTCATCCTTTGCGCTTTGCTTCCAAGAGCATCCTTCGGTTTTGTCATGTCTAGGGTTTTCTTTTGCCAAAGCGTGCTTGGACTTTACGCCGCCAAGTCTACATGCTTGGACTTACGCTGCCAAGACTTGCCCTTGGACTTCCTTTGCCAAAGTTTGTTTGGACTTAATGCCGCCAAGATAACATGCTTGGTCTTATGCCGCCAAACCTTTACCTTGGACTTCTCTTGCCAAGATCATACTTAGACTTTGCTTTTACCAAGTCTTCATACTTGGATTTCCCTGTCACTTGAACACGTTCACAATTAGATCACAATTTGTTGCCTAACTTAGATGATTATCCAAACATCAAAACATATAAATGCTTGGGGCATTGTTGCACCAACATTGAGGAACTTTCTTGAGGCGATTTGCAGGTGCATTTCAGGGCCCTTCAACCTCATCCAAGCAACCAACAAGCAAAACGCTCAAACCCTAGTTTTGTAAAGTGTTCTTTACATTTCCTTTATATTTGCTTGTATTTCTTTCGTTTATTGTTGTAAACGTTTGTACGAAGTTTCTCCGCCTCTGACTTATTGTCGAGAAGGAGTTTATTGATTAGTGATTACATTGGCGTCGCTAGAGCTCGTTAGAGCTCGATCCGTGGAGTAGGAACCGTGCGGTTCCGAACCACGTTATATCTTTGTGTTATTGTGTTTGTGATTGTGTTTCGTTATTGTTATTATATATATATTCCGCTGTGCTAACGAAACTTGTAGACACGATTTCGAACGATTTCCATCAAGCTTAACACGACGCTATTCACCCCCCCCTCTAGCGGCCTCAATTCTCCAACAGGATGATGATACACTAATCCCACTATTCTAAATAGTTTTGTGTGAATTACAGGACCTCATTTGATATCGAATATCATTTACTATACAAGCATTATACATATGAACTTCAGCATCAAGTCTCAAATAGTAAAATTCATTTGTGATCTTTGAATTTGTTAAATTATCTAACACTATCATTCTATCCCTAAACTACTATGGAAAATCTCTCTCATGATATTGTAGAAGTTGATTTGATTAAACTTTTTGTGACGGAAGTTGAAGATGTTTGCTGCATAAATAATTATTTAAATTATAATTTTATAATGAAATACAGATAAACTAATATCATAATGTAAAAATTTATTTTCGATTTCGATCAACCACTTTACAATTATTGAGAATGTGTCAATGTGTTTTTTTTATACAAAGTCAATGAATTTCAGACTTGTACCTTGACTCCTTGCACACTGGATATGCGTTCTTATTCTCATGCTCATCCTAAAATAATATACAATCATTCTTATATATATGTATTTTCTCATTTATCAATCATAACAATTTTAATATTTTTTTGCTTCATAACGAGAGTTTAGAATCACATTCGATTTGGAAAATTTCTCTTGCAATAATTGAAGTAATATATTAAAAGATTTATTGCTCTAGGTATTTAACACTTTCACATGCATTAATTTGATAAAAAAATTGAATACAGAAAAATTAGTACAATTATGAAACAACTCTTTTTGTGCTTTTTCAAACATTGAAGTATAACTTCATCTAATATCATTTGCATTTATATTTTTATTAATATGATCATCTGATTGAGATCCAATGGTGTTAATGCTTTTTGCATTTCTTAAATTAGTAAACATATATTCAAAATATTCATCTTCAATATCACAACCATATTCATTTTCATTGTTAATATTTATACTAATGGATAATGTAACAACTTCTTTATTAAAGTTCGAGACTTTGTATAATTGGTCAAATCCCAACCTATAAAAGTGTCCTAAAAAATAATCTAGTTTATATTTGAATAAATTATCACACCGTCGACGACGGACAATGAATTTTGAATAAATTCAGATTGATTATATAATTCTCTACCACATTTAAAAACTTATTTAACCCATTTATATATTCATAAATAATCTGATTCTAAATCATTATATAACTTTTATCTATATTTATAAATTTGGTTAAACATATAAAAATTATCATATTATTTAATGGTATAATCGAAGAACTTTAATTATCATCTAAGTATCAAAATATCCCACTTATAAAAATAATATAGGTGGATACTAAATTTCAATCGGAGAAATTAGAATTAGAATAACTAGATAATAAATAGAAATAGAAATATTAATTGCAAAATCAGAGACGCTGATACTAAATTGAATTCAATATAATAATAATTAACAAATTTTAAATATTTATAAAGTGTCAAAATACTTGTTGTCTAAGTTCCATGTCATGATACTTGAAAGTAAAATAATAATTATATATAATACATATAATTTCTATTGTTGACAGACTATTTACCATCCAGATAAATTAACTTCTATGATTTTTCATATAATTCCTAAAATTGTTATTTTGCTATATAAATAACCATTAAACTCATTTGAGTAGCAAATTAACCCTTTTATCTTAAACTTAACAATAAAACTAGAATTATAATGGAAAAATTATAAATTCTACTTAACCTATATGATTGAAGGAGAAGTTGGAGTTGGAGAGATGATTGAGGGTGGGGGTGAAGCTGGAGCTGGAGGAGGCAGAGGCATTGGCTGCAAAGTTGAAAATTTATCCAATTAGTAGTTCTTTATTATCCGTCTTAGAACACTAACGAGAGAGAGATAAATCGCGGGGGACAAAATCTCTTGATATGGTGACAGAGCAAAGAGGAGTCCATCTGAAATCAAGAGAGATTTTAGACTCCTAATCTGACATAGAACTCAACCCATGCAGAGGCATCGGCGGAGGCATTGATTTATTAATTCTTTGTTTAATTTAACTAATTATCCTTCTTGCAGTGAGATATAGAATTCTAAACCATCGGTCTAATAATTAAGACAGCAAATAATAAATCAAGCAGTTGGAAATTACAAATGTTGAAAACCATCGATTTTATCTGTAGTGTGAAGCTTCCACTGAATGGAAAGTCAAAATTGCTGAAATAGTCCACATATATATACTTTTTAGATTTTTTTTATAATTTAAAAAGCTATTTGCGTTTCTTATAACATTAATAATCTGATTTTTTTTTTGTTAATTATGTGGATACAATTCATGTGATTTGGCATGTTTTCCAGCCAAGGAAACAATAGCTGACTCGGGGGTAAGAAATAGTTTACTATTCAAAATTAATTTTGCAAGAAATTAACTATAATCAGTGATTTTAGTTCTATAAATGTACGCATGGGAAGAAGATCGATCATTAAGGCCAGGAGCCACTGCACTTGCATGGCCATGGAAGCTAATTCCCTCTCCATCACCCTCTTCCTCGGTTTCTTCGTTGCATTCCTGTTGCTGCTCAGGAGAGCAAGGAATGGAGCTCACAAATCACATCCACAAGTAGCTCCTCTTCCACCGGGCCCTCCCAAACTTCCCCTCATCGGAAACATCCACCAACTCGCCGGAGCCAACCCTCACCGCACTCTGCGCCGCCTCGCTCGAACTCACGGCCCGCTCATACTGCTCCGCCTCGGGCAGGTCGACATGGTCGTCGCCTCGTCCGTGGAAGCCGTGGAGGAGATCGTCAAGCGGCACGATCTCAACTTTGCCAGCCGGCCGACCGACTTGACCTTCGTCAACATATTGGCCTACGACGGGCTCAGCGTCGCCATGGCCTCCTACGGCGGATATTGGAAGCAGATGAGGAAGATCTACGCCACGGAGCTGCTCAACTCCCGGCGCGTCAGGTCCTTCGTCACCATCCGCGAGGATGAGGCCCGTAAGCTCATGACGGAGATCGCCTGCAAGGCCAAGGCATCGTCCCAAACACCTCTCAATCTCGGCGAGATGGTGATGTCGATGACCAATACGATGGTGGTGAGAACGGCGTTCGGCGAAAGGTGCAAACAACAGGCCGAGTTCTTGCAGCTGGTGAAGGAGGCAGTGGGTCTCGTCACCAGTTTCGCGGTGGCCGACTTGTATCCCTCCCTCAAATTCTTGGACACTCTCACTGGATTGAAGTCCAAGTTAAAGCGTGTTCGTGCAAAGTTGGACAGAGTGTTCGATGAAATCATCAGACAGCGTCAGACTAGTGCCGTAGAGGAGGAGGATTTAATCCTCGATGCACTTCTCCGGCTCAGAGAAGAAGGAGGTCTAGAATTTCCCATCACGACCAACAGCATTAAGGCCATTGTCCTGGTTCGCACATACATATATAATTTCTTATTTAAACTCTAGATTATTAATTAAATTTACTAATAACTAGCCGATCATGATCATCCATGCATGGCGGCCGTTAATTCCGATCCTTTAGGAAATATTTGCCGGAGGAACAGAGACGTCATCGACGACGACCGAATGGGCTATGTCAGAGCTGGTGAAGAACCCCGAGACAATGGAGAAGGCCCAGCGAGAAATAAGGGAGGCGATGCGGGGGAAGAGTAAGCTGGAGGAGAGCGACATCTCCAAGTTCAGCTACCTCAAGTTGGTCATCAAGGAGACGCTGAGGCTCCACCCTCCTGGCCCTCTGCTGCTCCCCAGAGTTTGCGGAAACACCTGCGAGGTCATGGGGTATCGAGTGCCGGCCGGAGCCCGAGTTCTGATCAATGCATTCGCGTTGGGAAGAGACGAGTCTTATTGGGGTGCCGATGCCGAAAGCTTCAAGCCCGAAAGGTTTGAGAGTGGCTCAATCGACTTCAGGGGCTTCAACTTGGAGTACTTGCCATTTGGCGTGGGGAGAAGGATCTGCCCCGGCATGAACTTTGGGCTATCCACGGTGGAAGTTGCGTTGGCTCACCTCCTCTTCCACTTCGACTGGAAGCTTCCCCATGGCATGAAGACCGAGGATTTGGACATGATGGAGATTTCCGGGACGAGCGCACCGAGGAGATCACCTCTCCTTGTGCTTGCCCGTCTCGCAATTCCTCTGTCGCCATAGTCAGTTAGGTTACGTTCTTCAAATTTTATATTGCAAAATAAATTCTTCGGTTCGTATATGCATGCATTATATTAATTTCTTCGTCTAAATGTATTAATTAAGTACAACATGCACGCTAGCTGAACCTTAATTCGGGCTAGCTACCTACCTAGTTGTTGTAATTGGCAGCGGTCGCATAATAGTTCAACTCATACAGCCAAGCGCATAAACGAATACTTGGCAGGGGCTTTTCCTCTGCCCTGCAGATAAATATATCTCTATCATCTAAATATCAATCTTCCCTCTTCAGCCATTTTCGATCGAGTGGACAAAAAAAAAAAGAGAGAAGAAAACTGATCATAGCTAGCGTTTACTTGCTAGCTAGACACGGGAGTTTAAATACAATGTGTGGACACCAATTGCAGTAGGTATCTATTTAATGGCAGCGTTTACTTTATCGTAATTTGTCGGGTTTTTTTTTTCCTTCTCGTTTTTTGGCGTCGAATACAATGGCCATCAGTTTCCCTGGCCTGATTAAACATTAACGCTTCGCGCATGGACCATATATATATGCGACTGAATTATTATTGCACGTAACTAAAATCTGGTTTGAAATATGAAATAGCTAGAGATCGAGTTGCTGACTGATTAAATCCTCAAAAAGTTGATTCTACCTAATATTTCAAAGTCATAATTATATTATGGCCCACAGCAATGCATGACTCACCAAATAACCACAATAAATATGAGTTGAACTTCTTTTCTTTCTCTCTCTCTCTCTCTCTCTATATATATATATATATATATATATATATATATATATATATATATATATATATATATATATGTGCAGTGTTGTAAACAGTGATTTCACTATTTACAGCTACTGCGGAATATTCTTTTCACACAAATAGAATGAGTATGAGTAAATTTGAAATGATTTCTGAACTGACGTAGTCGTCCATGCCAAATTGATGAGTGGGTGATCTGATGGCGAGTTCTAACGTATTCAGCCTGTTATTTCCTCGTATCAAAATCAAAATTCAAAGTTAATTGATCGTTCAAAGAAGATCTTATAATTAATAAGTGGTCTATTTGGCATAACCATGAAATAACATTCGATCATATGTGATCCGGTCCGAGATTATTGGATGAAATAATTTCAGTAGAAGGCCCACGATCGAGTCTTTTAAATCAGCTAGGATCAATCAAATTGATTTTTAATGTACCGATCTGGTTAGATTGACTTCCTTCTACAAAGTTTCGTCATGTTGAACTGTGATTGAGCTTAGGTTGGGCAACAACTTAGCCTAGCTAGAGAGATCGAGCGCCAACAAGACTTCGGGAGGTTCAGTGTCCTTAGGTCGGCCTTTGTAAGGTCGACCTTCTTCAGATCAGTTGTCTGAATACGGAGTACTTCGGATTTGAAAAGACTCGAAATGGATGAGAAGATGACCTAGGTGTACCTCAACGAATGCTCAAGTCAAAAGTAGAAGCAAATGAAGAGAGAAGAGAAAAATAGGATAGAGCATTAGAGATTACTTAAACTTTCATCCTTCTTTCTTTTATCTTTATATAGGGAGAGACAATAAAAAATGTTTCTTCATAGAGAGACGACGTATTTTCATGAAGAGAAGACAAATGATATATCGTCATGGAGAAAAGACATGCCTTTAATGTAACTATCAAGCCTCCTT
Source organism: Wurfbainia villosa (assembly GCA_025175895.1). Lineage (NCBI taxonomy): Eukaryota > Viridiplantae > Streptophyta > Magnoliopsida > Zingiberales > Zingiberaceae > Wurfbainia > Wurfbainia villosa. The sequence continues at coordinate 138,686,987 of CM045987.1, read as the reverse complement.
ATTTGATTAGCTCTGCTAACTTAATTTGGACGAGTGTGATTAGTTGACTCGTATTTACTTTGACTGGAACCGAATTTGACTATCACTTCAATTTGACTATTGACCAAAGCTTGCAAGTTGCAACATGATTGGGTTTATATTTCCACCATATCACAGACATCCCCCATTTAGTCTAACAAAAGGAGGTGTAAGTCCGACTGACTGGGCTTGTTTTGAGTTCTCATCTCAGAAACCTATGAAATCATGATGAGTTATGACGAGATCTGAGGTGACATTGACTTTGTCCAAAAAATCATCATTTCGTCTGTTCATTAAATATATATCAAACTTTACACGTTGATCCATATGCTGGCATGACCATGCAACAACAATTGTCAAGGGAATCATGGAGATCGCGGAGATCACAATTGATGGGACGATGAAGATTTTTGAAATCATGACTTCTGATCGGACAATCTTATAGTATATCCCGCATTCTACATCAAACGACTACGATTGATCACCTCTTCTTTATTAGGGCACACCGAGTTTGGTCACTGATTCATCTAACGCCTTTGTCTTCTTCTCTGATCATTCACCTTTTGCTTTCTTGAGCTTCTGGTCATCATCGTTAGTCTATAAGTTATCCTCACTAACTTCTTTTTCATTCATGGCTGAGAGTTACTCATTTTGGTTTGAGACTGGTGGATCGTTGGTGTGCTAGGGGGTGAATATAGCGTTCTTCGATTTCATGCTTTTATTCATGTTCGTCTACAAAATGATTAGTACACAGCGGAATATAAAAGCACATGTACAAACAAACACAAAGGCAAACACACAGCACGTACAACACACGTTTTACGTGATTTGAACTAAAGTTCCAACTCCACGGGTGAGCTTGTGATCTACCCTCACTATGCCTTCTCCTTCTCGACAACACGCTGAAAGTGGAGAAACATTGTACAAGAAACAACAAGTAAAATACATGCATATAATGAAAAACAATTACAAGTAAAGAAACCTTTACAAAGGAATACTTGATTGCTATTGTTTGCTTGCTTTGGATGACTGTTGAAGGTCTGGAATGCAACAACACTTTCTCTTCAAAATCTCTCAAAAAACTACCCTCAAAACCTCCATGTCGAGCTCCTCTTATAGCTTTGCATCGGGTTGATTTATGACCGTTACTGCTCAACGATAACTTTACCACTCGAGATGCCACTTTGACTACAAGCTCATGTTGGATCGAAAGTGTCGCTAGAGGGGGGGGGGTGAATAGCGATACGGTGTCGTTAAAAAAAACTTTTGCAATAAGTAAAAAGCAAGTAGAGAGTGCACAGCGGAAATATAAAGTAGACAAGATATTTTTACGTGGTTCACAATCTTTCGATTGCTAATCCACGGCCCTAGTGATCCTTGATCACGTACGGAGGGCAATTCACTAAAACCACTCCTCCTCGTTGGAAGTAGGAGCAACGATCACAAAAAGAAATCAAGGCAAAGGGACACTCCCCCTTTCCTTGTTACGATTAAAGCACAAAGACAATTTAAAGAAGTAGAACTTAAATAAATATACCGACAACTCTTATAAGTAGAAGATGTAGCTTTCGTTGTCGGCGGCACTTCGTCGTAGCAAATGTGAGTAGTAGTAGCGGCGTTACGACGGCGTGTTGAGAGCTCTTGATTTCTTATATGTTTTGCTTGGCGTGAACATGTCTATTTATGGATATTGATCTATGAATTTAGACATAGGTAGTGTCCAAGGTGAGGTTCTTATCCCCAAGTCTTGCTCATCCACATCCTTTGCGCTAACTCAAGGATGAGGTGCTTCATCCAACCACCTTACAACTCAAGGATGAGGTGCTCATCCAACCACCTTGTGCCACCTCAAGGAGGCCTTCACGCCAACTTGTTGGAGCCATCCAACTTGTGCCACATCATGGGAGCCAACCATCTTGTGCCAACTCTCCTCATTTTGGGCGCCCAAGCTTGATGGTGGTTTGCCAACCATCTTGTGCCAACTCACCTCATTTTGGGCGCCCAACTTGATGATGGTTTTGGATGTCCACCTTGATGCCACATCACCTAATTTTGGGGTCCAAGCTTGGTGATGGTTTGATGTCCACCTTGATGCCACATCACCCTTTGTACCAAAACACGAGTCAAGTCCAAATTCACCCCTTGAAATTCGAGCTCTTCTCGAGGTCGGAACTAGACCAGCGGTTGACTGTAGTAGGCATCGGTCAAAGGGTTTTGGATCAGATAAGTTAGCTTAAAATATAAAGTACGATGGTTCTAACCAACTGATCTCGACCTAGACCTTCCATTGGAGGTATTGGGTCGGATCTACGCTTAACGTCCTTGCTTCGCTTTCACACGAGCTTACCTTGTAGCCTCGCTTCCGGTCTTCACCCGAGTACCTCGGCTTCCTCCGAAATCCCTCTGGCGTTGCCCGACCACCTCGGTTCCCACCGGGTGTCGCAGACCTTCCGCTCAACTTTAGCATTTCTGCACACTTAATTGAGCTCGTAAGATAACAAATATACCCTTAACTATTGAGCCTTTTGCCATAATCAAAATACCGGTTCGACTTTGGTGCCCACTGCACCAACAGCTCAGTCAAAGTGTTGGTCGAGCCTGCCTCACTTTGAACCTGCCACTGTTAAGCCTCCAATCGACTACTCTACCATAACAGTCGACTGCTCTACCACAGCAGTCGACTACGACATTGGAGCTATTGTTTCTCACATCGCCCGACCACCTAGGCTAATTCCCACTTCCTTCGGCCAATCGACTGCTCTTCCTTAGTAGTTGACTGTCGAGCACCATGCCTCATTCCCGAGCCTCATAGTGCCAAGCACCTAGTCTAAAATCTGAGTTCCACATCAGGAGTCGAATTCCTACTGAACCAGTCGACTGCTCTCCCTACAACAATCGACTGCAGACCATCCAGTTTGAAAATCGAGTCCCACAGCAGGAGTGGGTCACACTAGACCAGCTGACTGGGTAAAACCTCCAGTCGACTATTAAACCTCAAATATGAGATTTGACTTAAGTATGATTCCTTTATACTTGATCAACTATCCTTGACTTAGATCTAAACCTTCTAACCACCTCCATCATCCTCACACCCTCAGGGTCCATTCGAGTCCTTTACGACTCGTTCACCCTTCACGCTAGTCATCAAGTGCTTCCATCGGCTATCATGTCATTGGATACTCATAGTCTCGATCTAAGCCTTCTAGTCACTTCCATCAACCTCACTCCTCTAGAATCCATCAAAGACCTTCACGACTCATTCATCCTTGCGCTAGCTTTCAAGTTCTTCCGTCATCTTTGTCATGCTAATGGATATATCTTTGCCAAGAGATTGCACCTCTGGGACTTCTCCATTGTCAAGAGGTTGTGCCTTTGGGACTTCCATTGTCAAGGCTCTATCCTTGGACTTTCCCTTGCCAAATATTCATACTTGGACTTTCCCTTTGCCAAGCATCCATACTTGGACTTTCCTCGCTTGCAAGCATCCAGTCAACCATGATCTACTAGGACTTCTACTACCAAACTCGATCTCCTTGATTAGCTGGGTCTCCCCTTGCCTAATCATCTGCTCACTATTGGTCTACCAGGAATTCACTCTCCTCGTGCTAGGTTATTGGTCAACATTGACCGACCTAGACTTCCCTTACCAACTTTCAGTTGGACTTTCCAACACCAAGTGTTCGGTCACCCTTGATCGACTTGAATTTCACTCATCTCCATATGACTACGGATGTCCCATACTATCCCATAATCATACTTTAATCTACACTCAAATACAATGTCAGACATCAAAATACTACTCGAATTCCACTCAAATCTGATCAATCGTGACCTGGACTGATTGCACCAACAATCTCTCATTTTTTATGTTTGACAACACTTTTAAGTTAGGCTTACCCATGAACCCAACGTACCACTTCTTATGTCCAAGCATAACGAAGAGTTCTCAACTTCAAAATTTAAAATTTAAAATTTTAGGATTTTGTATATATTTAGGTTTAGAGGACATCTTTTTGCACTAAGCATCTCGAGCCTAAATTAACCCCTTCCAACTGTCCCCCTTTGACACACATAAAAAACTCTCTTATCTTCCAATGAGATTCTTCATTCTCTCCCTTGTGTCAAAATTATCCTACATGTCTTCATTCTCCCAAGTGATACATCTTTATCACTAAATGAAGAGCATTTTTCACTTCTCCCCCTTTGGTCAAAATTACATTCATTGTCTCTTGATGGATACACTTCCCCTAAAGACTTACTCCCTCTAGACCATTGCACCAACAATGTCCTTAGAGCTAGAGTTCCTAAATCTATAGAAATTCTAAACCATCGAAAATAAGGGTAAAGATTCAAACTTGAATTTTAACTCCCTTAAAATTTGATTTTCATCCTAAATGACTTTCCTATTCAGTTTCATTGAAATTCTTACCCTTTCAATGCTTTCCAAATCATATTATGGGGTTAGGAGTAGTTAGGTACTTGGGGTTGAAGTCTAATGGCTAATTTGAATAAATCAGCCAAAAGTACACCCAACAATTGATTGAGTGCTAGCCTAATCGACCGATTTATGAAATTTTAGAAATCGACAGACATTTCAATTTTTCAGATTGAATTTCAGAAATGCATAAGTAATTCTATAAATTTCAAAAATTTAAAAAATTCATATTCATATTACATATGTCAAACACTATTGGAGAAAACTAGTTTTCTATGAAAATAAATTTTAAATTCAAAGAATAATACAAAATTTAAAAGTATTGAAAACTTTAATGTTTTGTCTAACTTTGTACTAATCTTCTCAATAGTAATTTATATCAAAAGATAAATTTCACCAAAATTTTTCAGAATGATTTTAAAACCTTATATTAAATCATGATTTATATACTAGCTTTCCACAGATAAATGCATAAATTAAGTATATTTGCCAATGATGCATGATTTCATGGCATTATAAAATTAATCTCAAATATTATCATGACATTTTAAAATCATATTAAGCATAATATCACGACATGACATATGACAAGTAAAACATAACAAATATATAAAATACAAAGGTATAGAATACCTAAGTTTTAGATCAAATTGTCATTTTCTAAAATTTATACCAATTTTACCATAATATCCAATTTTGCCTCAAGTGTGCCAAAAATTAAAAATAACATTCTATGACTATAAAACCTAATTGTTTCAATTTTGATCAATTTTTTTTTCAACTTTCATAATTTCTATTGACACATCTTAAATTCTCTGAGGATAAAGTTCTAGACTTATTTCCAAGATATCACATAACATTTAAAATGTCCTAAAATATCAACCCTATTATGGTTGGGTTAACTATCCATCAATTTGAGGTTAACACATCGTAACTCATCTAGTGTAAGGGAATCACACTCCTAAGAACCTAAAATCGATTTGAGCTCCTTAGGTTAACAAGGTATTCACTAGGGATAACTTTCCTAGATACCTTTCTAATGACTTTTCTAAGTTTGAAGCCTTGGTCATTGTGGTCTTTTCGAGATTAATCTTAGGGATAACTTTTCTTGTAACCTTATTATTGACTTTTCTAAATTTTTTTTAAACTTTAGCCACTAGACATCTACCATGATCAACACTAGGGATGAGTACTTCCCTTGTGATTGTGATTTTCCTAGACCTAGCGCTTGTTCCATAGTTAAATGGAATATTATGGTAGGTTGGCATAACCTCTTTGGACTTAGACTTCCCAAATTTTTCTTGCCCTTAGACAACTCTTGCCTCCTAAAATCTAGATTTTGACCATTTAACCATTTAATTGAATTTTCCATCCTCCTAAGGGTCTTTTTTTTTCCCCTTAAGTTTGAACCTCAAAACTTGATTTTCTTTTTCAAATCTCTCAATTTTTGAATTTTCATTCAATTTTTGAGCATTCTTCTTCCTAGATATATGTTTAGATGTATTCGGCAAATGCGAGGGTGTTGTCCCTCCATGCACTAGTTACTAGTCTCAAGGGTCAAAGGCCTACCGTGATTTACCTCCCTTACGATGGTCCAGGGGCAAACTGGTAGAGGCCGCTAGGTTGGCGGATTCCAACCTTTTGCACTACAGATTTATTCTTAAAGTTATTGCTTGGGTTCTCTACCTTCCTATCCTTAAGTGATGTGTTTTTGAATTGTCCTTAGGCAAATTAATATGTTTAGTACTTGAGCAATAATATTTATATCTAGTATCCTTTTTATCATGATGAATAGTAAGAAAATTACTAATATGTGATATCTTATTAGCATGCTTTTTGATATTAAAATTTGATAATGCATTATTAAAATATGCCTTAATTAACCTTAAAATACACCTTGGGAGAAAGTTATGCGTTTTTTGTTAATTGGTAGCTAGGCATGGGTCGCCCATTGACTATTAGGAATGGATCGGAGTCAAGAAAGAAATAGCAAATTCTTCCGTTCATTAATATAATTAATTTGTCTTGAACTACAAGATAGGAATTCATATCAAAATTCATGAATATTACGACGACGTATACATAATACAGTTATATGATCAGAGAAATAGAACAACTAGGTGGCTAGCTAGCCAAGATTAAGGTTCAGCTAGCAAGCATGTTGTACTTAATTATTACATTTAGACGAAGAAATTAATACAAACCATGCATGCATATACGAACCGACGTATTTATTTTGCAATATAAAATTAACTGACTATGGCGGCAGAGGAATTGCGAGATGGGCAAGCACAAGGAGAGGTGATCTCCTGGGTGCGCTCGTCCCGGAAATCTCCATCATGTCCAAATCCTCGGTCTTCATGCCATGGGGAAGCTTCCGGTCGAAGTGGAAGAGGAGGTGAGCCAACGCAACTTCCACCGAGGATAGCCCAAAGTTCATGCCGGGGCAGATCCTTCTCCCCACGCCAAATGGCAAGTACTCCAAGTTGAAGCCCCTGAAGTCGACTGAGCCACTCTCAAACCTTTCGGGCTTGAAGCTTTCGGCATCGGCACCCCAATAAGATTCGTCTCTACCCAACGCGAATCCATTGATCAGGACTCGGGCTCCGGCCGCCACTCGATACCCCATGACCTCGCAGGTGTTTCCGCAAACTCTGGGGAGCAGCAGAGGGCCAGGAGGGTGGAGCCTCAGCGTCTCCTTGATGACCAATTTGAGGTAGCTGAACTTGGAGATGTCGCTCTCTTCCAGCTTACTCTTCCCCCGCATCGCCTCCCTTATCTCTCGCTGGGCCTTCTCCATTGTCTCGGGGTTCTTCACCAGCTCTGACATAGCCCATTCGGTCGTCGTCGATGATGTCTCTGTTCCTCCGACAAATATTTCCTAAAGGATCGGAATTGAATTCACGGCCGGCATGCACGATCATCAGCTAGCTATTAGTAAATTTAATTAATAATCTAGAGTTTAAATAAGAAATTATATATGTATGTGCGAACCAGGACAATGGCCATGATGCTGTCGGTCGTGATGGGAAATTCTAGTCCTCCTTCATCTCTGAGCCGGAGAAGTGCATCGAGGATTAAATCCTCCTCCTCTACCGCAGTAGTCTGACGCTGTCTGATGATTTCATCGAACACTCTGTCCAACTTTTCACGAACACGCTCTAACTTGGACTTCAATCCAGTGAGAGTGTCCAAGAATTTGAGGGAGGGGTACATGTCGGCCACCGCGAAGCTGGTCATGAGGCCCAATGCCTCCTTAACAAGCTGCAAGAACTCGGCCTGTTGTTTGCACCTTTCTCCGAACGCCGTTGTTTGCACCTTTCTCCGGCCACTGCGAAGCTGGTCATGACGATCTCCTCCACGGCTTCCAAGGACGAGGCGACGACCATGTCGACCTGCCCGAGGCGGAGCAGTATGAGCAGGCCGTGAGTTCGAGCGAGGCGGCGCAGAGTGCGGTGAGGGTTGGCTCCGGCGAGTTGGTGGATGTTTCCGATGAGGGGAAGTTTGGGAGGGCCCGGTGGAAGAGGAGATACTTGTGGATGTGATTTGTGAGCTCCACTCCTTGCTCTCCTGAGCAGCAGCAGGGATGCTACGAAGAAGCCGAGGAAGAGGGTGATGGAGAGGGAATTAGCTTCCATGGCCATGCAAGTGCAGTGGCTCCTTAATGATCGATCTTCTTCCCATGCGTACATTTATAGAACTAAAATCACAGATTATAGTTAATTTCTTACAAAATTAATTTCGAATAATCAACTATTTTAACATTCCGTTAAGTGAACGTTTCACACTGCAAATTCATTGAAAAAAATATAATTTTCCATGCGTAGATATTCTGGTACATTTCCAAAGGTTTTCAACCTTTGTAATTTCCAACTGCTTGCGTTTTTCAATATTTTGAATTATTCACGATCTTAATTAGACCTGATGTGGGGGCATGTGGTATGACCCAGGTGTTGAAATGGAAATTAAGGTCATGATCAAATAATAGACCGTGTAAATTGGAAACGACGAGGATATTAAGAACTCGCGAAAACGATGTCATGTACTCGATACATTCAGGAGAAAGGTGCCGTGTACTAAGAGGATTCAAAAGAAATGTGTCATGTAGAGCTTGTAGGCTAAAAATGCCGAATATCATTACAAGAATATCCTATTTTAGAGACTGATTTAGAGACCGAAAATCGATCTCTAAAATGTATTAGAGACCGTTTTAGAAATCGAAACTTTCAGTCCCTAAATTTATGGTATCTAATCTTAGAGATCGATTTTTCGATCGGTCTCTAATATTAAAGACGATCAGAAAATCGATCTCTAAATTTAGAGATTCATGTATTCGATATACTCATAAGAAAGGTATACGCCAAGCAATCTGAAAGAACATGAGATATACGTGTTAGAATAACATAGATGGTAGGAAAAAAAATTAAATGTATCTTTTATTGATTTATTTTATACATAAATAAAATATTTATAGATATATTATAAGACAAAATCAATTGAAGTATTCAAATAAATATTCTAGATAAAAAAAGTTTATCGTATCTAATTTGACAAAGACTATTTGACAAAATCTATTTGATTAATTCTCCTTTATCCTCTGCAAATTCAACCGGAGATCTTTCATGTTGAGTTTGATTGTCAACTTATTTAAACGATGTTTGGATAATGGTTTGGTAAAAATATCAGCGATTTGATCTTCTGTAGAAATATACGAGACAGATAATTGTTTAGTTGGAACCCGCTCTCGAACAAAATGAAAATCAATTTCTACGTGTTTTTTACGAGCATGAAAGATCGGATTTGCTGTAAGATATGTTGCTTCAATATTGTCACACCAATTTTTCGGTGTGATATTTGACATAAGATGTAATTCAGAAAGAAGTGATTGAAGCCAAATAATTTTAGATGTTGTATTTGCTATAGCTTTATATTCAACCTCAGTACTTGAGCGAGAAACTGTAGGTTGCTTTTTCGAATTCCATGAGATAAGATTTCGTCCAAGAAATATTGCATATCCACTGGTAGAGTGTCTATCTTCAAGAGAATTTGCTCAATCTGCATCATTATAAGCGTGTAAATCTCACGATGAATGACGATATAATAGAAGTCGTGCAGTATAGTGCATTTGAGATAACGTAGAATTCTTTTCACACTTTTCTAATTTTGTTCAGTGGGAACATGCATAAACTGACAAGTACGATTTACAGCAAACGTAATATAAGATCGTGTGATAGTAATATACTGTAAGACTCCAACAATACTTCGATAAATCTAAGGATCAGACATAGCAGGAGAGGATGAGGGTATAATGTTGTTATTTGTAACAATTGGTGTGGAAATTGGACATGCTCCATCCATCTTAGCTCTTTGAAAAAGTCTAGCAATATATTTGCTTTAAGACAGAAGATAATCTTCATCATGTGGGATAAGTTCAATACCAAGAAAAAAACGAGTATTGCCCAAATCCCGAATAAGAAATTCTTGATTGAGAAAACTTAATAAATTTGTGATACCCTTTTGATCATTTTCGATTATTAAGATGCCATCCACGTAAATAAGAAAAAATATCATAGATCTATCCTTATATTTATAAAATAGCGAAGAGCCGATTTTTTATATCCAGAAAATCTTTGTACTTGTAACCAATTAGATAAGCGATGAAACTATGCACGAGGAGCTTGCTGAAGATCATATATAAATTTCTTGAGTTGACAAACATGAGTTGAAAATTATGGATGAATGAACTTAGGCGGTTGCTCCATAAATATAGTTTTCTTAATATGACCATGAAGAAACGCATTAGAAACGTCAAGTTGTCGAATAGGCTAGTTCGAACTTACAACTATTGATAATAATAATCTGACAGATGTGATTTTGATAACTGGACTAAAGGTATCATTAAAGTCAATACTTGATTGTTGACTAAATCCTTTTGCTATTAATCGTTGTATCATTCAAGAGAACTATTAGCTCGATGTTTAAGGCGAAATATCCATTTAGAGCCTACTACATTCATAGAGGGAGTGTGCGGAACTAAACTCTATGTTCCATTGCAAAGTAACGCATCAAATTCTATAGTCATTGCATTATGCTAATTTGAATCTTTATTTGCTTGTGAAAAAACAAATTGGCTCAACATATTTTGAGGAGACCACGAGAGCACGAGGAAGAGGATATTGGATTGTCTTTAGTGGACATCGTGCATAGATATTACTCAAGGGAAGTACGCGATGAGGTGCATCATTTTTTTAAATCACTCTTTGTTGGGGATGATGAAGTAGATTGATATGTTGATTTTGATAACGGACTTACATTATCTAAGGATCCAGAGCTAGAAGACATATTATCTTTAACTGGCGAAGATTCTGAAATTGGACACGAAATATGTTCTTGAATATTGTTCCTTCTAATATTTTCATTACACGTACTTTTGTGGGAGTAAACCCTTGGGGTGAATCCAATGATATAGAAGAGTTTTCAGAGAGTTCTGGAGCAGGATCTAAGATTTCATCTCTTCTTGTAGATTCAATATGTCTCGTTGGAATAATGGCCTACGAAAACTTTGATGTTATATTGGGTTGTATTATAAAGGTACCACCATTACCTGAGGATGAAGTTTTTGTTATGGCTGCAAATGGAAATAGAGATTCATCAAAGATAACATGTCGAGGTATATATATATATCATGTCGGCATATGTAAACAACGATATCCATAGTGTAAATTATTATAACTAACCCAGTGGAAGCCAACTAAGATATAATCCTAATTCCCTCCTTCAAAAGCTTAGAACGATCCAAGACAGAGCCAGGACCATGGAGGCCCCCAGATTTTTAAAACCGTGGGTCCATCTCAAGGAGTCATCATCCCTCTCATGTCCGACGTATCCATGAAGTTTCTGAGGTTATCTATAAAAAGAGAATTAATTAAATAGATTTTATCAAATTAGATAGGATAATTTTTTTTATCTAAGATTTGATCTTTGTAATATATCTATAAATATTCATCAATGAAAAATATTTTTAATTTTTTTGATTCATATTATTCTAACATGGCTGATCTCTTTCCTTAAATCTTTTCTGCGTCGCCGCACTCCCGAGCCATCCCGTCCTCCTGCTCCTTGTTCGCCACGCTTCTCCAAGAAAAAGGAGAGATTTTTTTTCTCTTCTGCAACGACAAAGAGGCCTTTGTATCTGCCTCTTCTTGCTCTTAAAAAGCTCCTCTGCGTCGGCAGCACCCATCTTCCCGATTCAACCGCAAAGACGACCTAACGCGAAGGCGATCAAGTCATCTTTCTGATTAAAAGACGCGGCCGCCGTCAAGCCACCGCTTTAAATTACGATCGGTACATTAAAAATCAATTTGATTGATCGAAATTAAAAGACTCCATCGTGGGCCTTCTACTGAAGTTATTTCATCCGGTGATCTCGGACCGGATCATATATGATCGAATGTTATTTCATGGTTATACCAAATAGACCACTTATTAATTATAAGATCTTCTTCGAACGATCAATTAACTTGGAATTTTGATTTTGATACGAGGAAATAACAGGCCCAATACGTTACGTTAGAACTCGCGATCAGATCAGCCACTCATCCATTTGGCATGGACGACTAAGTAGCTCCGAAATCATTTCAAATTTACTCATGCATGCTCGTTCTGTTTGTGCGAAAAGAACGTTCCTTATATATATATATAATAAGTTCAACTCGTATTCTGGTTATTTTATGAGTCATTGCTAGCTGTGGGCCATAATATAATTATGAATTTGAAATATTAGGTAGAATCAACTTTTTGAGGATTTAATCGGTCAGCAACTCGATCTCTAGCTATTTGATATTTTAAACCAGATTTTAGTTGCGTGCAATAATAATTCAGTCGCATATATATGTGGTCCATGCATGCATTGATTCAGGAAGCGTACGTTAATGTTTAATCAGTCCATGGAAACTGATGGCCATTGTGTTCGACGCCAAAAAACGAGAAGGGAAAAAAAAAAATGACGACAAAGTACGATAAAGTAAACGCTGCTATTAAATACATACCTACTGCAATTGGTGTCCACACATTGTTTGCTTTCGTTGATTAAACCCCCGTGTCTAGCGAGCAAGTAAACGCTAGCTATGATCAGTTTTCTTCTTCTTTTTTTTTGTGTCCGCTCGAAAATGGCTGAGAAGGGAAGATTGACATTTAGATGATAGAGATATATTTATTGGCAGGGCAGAGGAAAAGCCCCTGCCAAGTATTCGTCTATGCGCTTGGCTGTATGAGTTGAATTATTATGCGACCCCTGTTCCATATGTCGCTTGCTTTACGCATTGCATTCAATCACTTTATCTCCATCTCCATCAAAATGGCATCATGATCTGCTTCCTCCTCCTCCTCATCTTTGCAAATATATTGATTAATTCTTTTAGTCTTTGATCATGTTCTCGTTTAAATTTATAACAAATATAAGGAAAACAATTTATAAACTTATAATCTTAATTTGATTAATAAAAAAATTAAATAGACATGTACAAAGGCATAACTAACAAGTCAAGAAATATAATATTGTTCGAATTATAGATCTTTCTCAGTAAATGCTAGAAAGAAGAAAAAAATAATCTAATAAAAAGAATTCTGATATTTTTAAATATAAATTATACTAATTAAAAAATATTTTTACTAATATTTAATTACTATATATACATATTGACGGTTAACTCGGGTTTAATGTTTATCTTATAAAATATTTGATATTTACGGAATAAAAATAAATTTAAGTAGAATTGAAATTTACCGAATAATAAACTAGATCTAATTTAAACTTATTCTGGTCAATTTCAAATAAAATTAAATGTATATATAAAATAATTTAATTATTTAATAATTTTAAAGCTTAGAAATTATAATATTTAATTAAATAATTATAATGTTATATATAGAGAAATTTTCTGCCCTGCGACTCACCGTCCGCGACCCCTCCGCGAGCGATCAAATCCATCGCCGCTGCCGCCAGGCTGGCCGCCACCGCCGGGCCGATCGGCGATCGACGCTCGACTGGCGGCGGTCCGGCATGATCGGTTTCCGGCCGGTTCGCCGAAAACCGACGCAAAAGCCGAACGAGCCGCTTCACGCGCCGATTGCGATGCGGCCATCGCCGCTGCCGCGATCGGGCCGGATTCGGCCGATTGCGGCGAATCCGACGCCGGACGGCCGGAGTCGGCTTCCGGCCCGCTTCACGCGGATTCGGCGATCGGCCGAATCCGCCGTCTGCCGGCAGCGCCGTCGCACATCACGGCCGCTGAAGCTATTGTCCGCCGGCATACCGATTCCGGCGCTAACCGGAATTGGTCACTCTATATATATATATATAATTGGTGTGCATGCGTCGTTCAGGAATGGATCGGAGTGAGGAAAGAAATAGTAAATTCTTTGCAAATTTTTCCGTTCATTAATTAATTTGTCTTGAACTACAAACTAGGAATTCATATCAAAATTCATGACTATTACGACGACGTATACATTTAGGCTGTGTTTGGTAGGGCGTAATGTAATCCAAATTGTAATATAATCTAAGTTGTAATGGAATGTAATGTAATCTTGATTACATTACTATGTTTGGATACAAATTTTATGTAATCTTGGATTACAAAGGTCATTACATTCTTTTGTTTGGTGTCCATTACAAAGACGATAGGAATGGATCGACGACGATGACGTAGTCAACGACGACGATGACGGCGGCCAACTAGCGATCGACTGGTCAGCCGACGACCGACCGACCGACGACTGGCTGCCGATCACCATCGATCGTCGACGACCGGCCGGCCCGTCGTCCGATCACCAGCCGGCGTCGTCGTCGCCGCCGACGATGCGGTGTTTGGCCGATCGGCCCACCGTCGGTCGGCCGTCGCCGGTCAACCGCCGTCGATTGTCGACCGACCGTCGTTGATCGCCAAACACAGCCTAAATCCCATTTGCATACAATAAATCGCATTTGCATGCATGCAATAAATCACATTTGTATGCATGCAAATGTAATTTATTGCATGCAAATTGGAAGCTTGTAATGTAATCTGGATTACATAGGTTTTGGTTTGTAATCCAGATTACAAAACTTTAGTGCCTTTTGTAATCCAGATTACATTACATTGCAGCTCTAAGACAATAACAAACAAAGGAATCTGCCTTGTAATGTAATCTGGATTACATTACAAGGCAGATTACGGTATACCAAACGTAGCCTTATATTAATATTATCAGAGAAATACAACAACTAGGTAGGTTGCTAGCCGAAATTAAGGTTCAGCTAGCGTGCATGTTGTACTTAATTATTACATTTAGACGAAGAAATTAATATAATGCATGCAAATACGAACCGAAGTATTTATTTTGCAATATAAAATTTGAAGAACGTAACCAAACTGACTATGGCGGCAGAGGAATTGCGAGACGGGCAAGCACAAGGAGAGGTGATCTCCTGGGTGCGCTCGTCCCGGAAATCTCCATCATGTCCAAATCCTCGGTCTTCATGCCATGGGGAAGCTTCCAGTCGAAGTGGAAGAGGAGGTGAGCCAACGCAACTTCCACCGAGGATAGCCCAAAGTTCATGCCGGGGCAGATCCTTCTCCCCACGCCAAATGGCAAGTACTCCAAGTTGAAGCCCCTGAAGTCGACTGAGCCACTCTCAAACCTTTCGGGCTTGAAGCTTTCGGCATCGGCGCCCCAATAAGACTCGTCTCTGCCCAACGCGAATGCATTGATCAGAACTCGGGCTCCGGCCGCCACTCGATACCCCATGACCTCGCAGGTCTTTCCGCATACTCTGGGGAGCAGCAGAGGGCCAGGAGGGTGGAGCCTCAGCGTCTCCTTGATGACCAACTTGAGGTAGCTGAACTTGGAGATGTCGTTCTCTTCCAGCTTACTCTTCCCCCGCATCGCCTCCCTTATTTCTCGCTGGGCCTTCTCCATTGTCTCGGGGTTCTTCACCAGCTCTGACATAGCCCATTCGGTCGTCGTCGATGATGTCTCTGTTCCTCCGGCAAATATTTCCTAAAGGATCGGAATTGAATTCACGGCCGGCATGCATGATCATCAGCTAGTTATTAGTAAATTTAATTAATAATCTAGAGCTTAAATAAGAAATTATATATGTATGTGCGAACCAGGACAATGGCCTTAATGCTGTCGGTCGTGATGGGAAATTCTAGACCTCCTTCTTCTCTGAGCCGGAGAAGTGCATCGAGGATTAAATCCTCCTCCTCTACGGCACTAGTCTGACGCTGTCTGATGATTTCATCGAACACTCTGTCCAACTTTGCGCGAACACGCTCTAACTTGGACTTCAATCCAGTGAGAGTGTCCAAGAATTTGAGGGAGGGATACAAGTCGGCCACCGCGAAGCTGGTGACGAGACCCACTGCCTCCTTCGCCAGCTGCAAGAACTCGGCCTGTTGTTTGCACCTTTCGCCGAACGCCGATCTCACCACCATCGTATTGGTCATCGACATCACCATCTCGGCGAGATTGAGAGGCGTTTGGGGCGATGCCTTGTCGGCGATTTTCGCCATGAGCTTACGGGCCTCATCCTCGCGGATGGTGACGAAGGACCTGACGCGCCGGGAGTTGAGCAGCTCCGTGGCGTAGATCTTCCTCATCTGCTTCCAATATCCGCCGTAGGCGGCCATGGCGACGCTGAGCCCGTCGTAGGCCAATATGTTGACGAAGGTCAAGTCGGTCGGCCGGCTGGCAAAGTTGAGATCGTGCCGCTTGACGATCTCCTCCACGGCTTCCACGGACGAGGCGACGACCATGTCGACCTGCCCGAGGCGGAGCAGTATGAGCGGGCCGTGAGTTCGAGCGAGGCGGCGCAGAGTGCGGTGAGGGTTGGCTCCGGCGAGTTGGTGGATGTTTCCGATGAGGGGAAGTTTGGGAGGGCCCGGTGGAAGAGGAGATACTTGTGGATGTGATTTGTGAGCTCCATTCCTTGCTCTCCTGAGCAGCAGCAGGAATGCAACGAAGAAACCGAGGAAGAGGGTGATGGAGAGGGAATTAGCTTCCATGGCCATGCAAGTGCAGTGGCTCCTTAATGATCGATCTTCTTCCCATGCGTACATTTATAGAACTAAAATCACTGATTATAGTTAATTTCTTACAAAATTAATTTTGAATAATAAACTCTTTCTTACCCCCGAGTCAGCTATTGTTTCCTTGGCTGAAAAACATGCCAAATCACACGAATTGTATCCACATAATTAACAAAAAAAAAAAAAAAGTCAGATTATTAATGTTATAAGAAACGCAAATAGCTTTTTAGATTATAATTCATTAAGGGGACTATTTCAGCAATTTTGGACTATTTCAGCAATTTTGACTTTCCATTAAGGGGAAGTTTTACACTACAAATTCATTGAAAAAATATCATTTTCCATACGTAGATATTCTCATACATTTCCAATGCATGCATGAGGCACCCGATAAAATCGACGGTTTTCAACATTTGTAATTTCCAACTGCTTGCTTTTTTCAACATTTTCAATTATTTGTGGCCTTAAGCATATAGACTTATGGTTTAGGATTCTATCTCACTGCAAGAAGGATAATTAGTTAAATTGACCAAAGAATTAATAAATAAATTAACGTATTTTTTTTGGACTGATCTCAAACAAGATCGATTTGTAATACATTAAGTGCATGATGTTAATATAAATTGACCGTCAATATAATAGACAAATTATTAAAATTTATGTGAACCATTCAGATCTAATATATACATATTTATAGAATAAACCAGTTACATGAAGAAATTCTGCAATATAATGCTGGCCTATTAAAAAGGGATAGCGATGAATATTTACAATGGCTTAAATATTAGATCGTCGAAAATAATCATATAAAGAAATATTTTTAATTAAAAATTTAAAAATTAGCGACTAAATATTTTAATTTCATCGTTAATAAATTTCATTTAGCGATGCAATTTATAATCCATCTCAAAGAGTAAAATATTAACGACCAATTCATCGCTAAGATTACGATACATTTGTGACGTTTATATTTATTCGTCGCTAATCCATATTACAAAAAGATTTTTAATAGTTAAATAATTATTAGCGATGAAAATTTTTTATTTCGTCGTTAATATTTACTTATATTAACGACGAAATTACTATAATCCTCACTAAGATATGTAAAAAACCCTCGACGGTAGCCTCCGCTCATCAATTTCTCGATGCCCCTTTCTCCTTTTCTTCTCTTCGGCTCTGGCTTCAGCGTTGCCTCCGCCCATCTCCTCTCCTGCTCCTCCTCCTCCTCCTTCTCCTCTTTGGCTCCGGCTCCTCCTCTCTGACTCTGATTTGTCCATGTTCCCTTTTCCTCTCTGGTTTCAGCTGCGACTCCGGTGATCTCTCTATCTCCGCCTTCGCCAGAGCTCCACCCTGGACCATCTCTCTGGCTTCTCTATTTTGCAATTAATATTTCTATTTCAATTTACTATCTAGTTACTTAGATTCTAAGTTCTCCGATTGAAATTTAGTATCCACCTATATTATTTTTATAAGTGAGATATTTTGATGTTTAGATACTGTGATGTTTTAGATATTTAGATTCTAAGTTCTTCGATTACACTACTAAATAATATGATAATTTTTATATATTTAACTAAATTTATAAATATAGATAATAATTTAGAATCGGATTAATCATGAATATATAAATGAATTAAATTAATTTTTAAATGTGACAGAAAATTATATAATTAGTTTGAATATATTCAAAATTCGTTATTGGTGTGACAATTTATTTAAATATGAATTGGATTATTTTCGAGGATATCTTTTTAGGTGGGAATTTGACAAATTATACCACGTCTGAAACTTTAATAGGGAAGTTGTTACATTATCCATTAGTATAAATATTGTTAATGAAAATGAATATAATTGTGATATTGAAGAAGAAGATTTTGAAAACATGTTTACTAATTTAAGAAATGCAGAAAATATCAACACTATTAGATCTCAATAAGATGATATTAATGAAAATATGAATGTAAATGATATTAAACGAAGTCATACTTCAATGTTTGAAGAAGCATAAAAAAAGTTGTTTCATAATTGTACTAATTTTTCTGTATTTAATTTTTTTGTCAAATTAATGCATGTGAATGTGTTAAATGACTAGAGCAATAAATCTTTTGATATATTACTTCAATTATTGCAAGAGATATTTTCCAAATCGAATGTGATTCTAAACTTTTATTATAAAGAAAAAAAATATTAAAAATGTTAGGATTAATATATGATAAAATACATATATATAAGAATGATTGTATATTATTTTCGGGTGAATATGGGAATAAGCACACATGTCCAGTGTGCAAGGAGCCAAGATACAAGTCTGAAATTGTCATTTACTTTGTATAAGAAAACACATTGTTACATTCTCAATAATTGTAAAGAAGTTTATCGATATCGAAAATAAGTGTTTACATTATGATATTAGTTTATTTGTATTTCATTATAAAATTATAATTTAAATAATTATTTATGCAGCAAACATCTTCAACTTTTGTCACAAAAAGTTAATCAAATCAACTTCTACAATATCATGAGAGGGATTTTCCACGGTGATTTAGGGATAGAATGATAATGTTAAATAATTTAACAAATTCAGAGATTACAGATGAATTGTACTATTTAGCAATAGGACTTGATGTTGAAGTTCATCTGTATGATGCTTGCATTGTAAATGATATTTGATATCAAACGAGATACCGTGATTCACACAGAACTATTTAGAATAGTGGAGTTAGCGTATCATCATCCTATAATGGTGACAATATGATTTTTTTTTTGGAGCATTGAAGGATGTCATTGTAGGCAGTTTTTTAACTGCTCGCACGTGTGATGTTGTGCACAAAATGCATTTCGTGTGCAGATAAGACCCCTTTAAAAGGGGGTGTGCGTCCAACTTTATTGATGATTTGAGAGGCCAAAAGGTGAGCAAGAGGTGAAGCTAAAAGGGTGTGCAATAGAGCAGTTTGAGGATTGTGCTGTCGGAGAGTGAAGGTGTTGTGTGTGAGTCGTCGTCAGGCTGTCGAAGAGAACGGAGAGTCCCAAGAATGCCAAGACA
Source organism: Wurfbainia villosa (assembly GCA_025175895.1). NCBI lineage: Eukaryota > Viridiplantae > Streptophyta > Magnoliopsida > Zingiberales > Zingiberaceae > Wurfbainia > Wurfbainia villosa. Next base: position 138,667,417 of record CM045987.1, on the reverse strand, counting down.
CGGCTAGATCTTAGTTCGTGGAAGAATAGGAACTTTTCGATTTGATAAATCGTAATCGTTCTTCAGACGGTGAGCAAAGATCACTTCCTTGAATTGATCATCCTTGGAAGCGTGAAGAATCTGACAAATTACTATAAGTTCCGTATTTACAGTTTTAGTTATTGACATTTAAATTCATATAATAAATGCAGTAATTCCAACATTGTTATCAGAGCAAATATTGATTTGTATTTGTTCGTGTTAATTTAGACTGTAAATTTCATAGTTCATTGCGAAAACGATGAACAATGGAAATTATCAAATTGAACCTGACTGAAAAATACAGTTACACGAGCATTTTATGCTCGGGACAAGGAGTGTGAATTCATTAAAACAATATTGATACCGAGAGATCGAAAGGGCTTGGTCTCGGACTTCTTGAATAGACGAGCGTTTTAAAATATGGGTCAGTCAATATTAGAACGAGGACTTAGATCCGAGAAGTTGGGACCTCATGATGAGGATGTGAGAAGTCAATAACTGATCAGGAATGTCGAGAGTCAAAAATTAAACACAAAAGGAGTCCGAAGCTCAAAATTAAGCAAAGGGGATCGAGGAATTGAAGGGCCAGACATATATAGAGGTCTAGTACGAGGAGTCAAGAATTCACTGGGATTGGAACTCGATGATACAAGAAGTCGAGGATTAAGGAAGTCAGGCACCCGAAGATCACAGAGAGATTCTTTATGATCTCTATCATATTTAATCCCTTAATCGTTTCTCATCATGATAACTCAGGGACAACATGCATCATTGGAACTGATTCGAGAAGACAAAAAAAAATCTCATATCAATTATATATAGACAGGTTAAGTTGAGGTAAAGAAGGGGAATTGATCTCTATCACTGGTGTACAATACACTCTATTTTTCATCTATCCATATCTTTGTTTTTCTCCAAATTGACTGAAGTATTGAAAGGTTATAATTGGAGAATCAGCGAATGTATGGCTTGTATTGACTTTGACATATTACTACTGTGATTTTGAGAAGCCACTCTCTAGTAAAAAAAAGACCGCATCAAATATCATTTTACATGTATACGTAGACAATATTCTTATACATTTCGAATGCACAGATCGATAGAATCGATGGTTTTCAACATTTGTAATTCCAACTGCTTGCTTTTTTCAACATTTTCAATTATTTGTGACCTTAATTATATAGACCGCTGTCTCACTGCAAGAAGGATAATTGGTTAAATTAACCCAAAAATTAATAAATCAATTAACGTTTTTTTTTTGGACTCTCAAGCAAAATCAATTAATTAATATATATGTTAAGTGCATGATGTTAATATAAATTGACCATCAATATAATAGACAAATTATTAAATTTTATGTGAACCATTCAGATTTAATATATACATATTTATAGAATAAAACAGTTATATGAAGAAATTGTACAATGCTGACCTATTAAAGAAGAAAGTTGAATAGATTGATAACTCATTAAAACTCTTAGATTTAAATTTTGGAGAGAAGACTTAGAAGATAAGGACTAGTTTGTTTATAGCGTAGAAATTAAATTTCTTTCCATGTTTTAACAAATAATTTCATTGGCTTCTTCGAATGTAAATTTATTTGATAATAAACTTTTAAATATGAATATGTATATTTTGTCAATCAGTCATTTATTAACTAAACATATTGAATATAATTCAGAATTTTAATTCATTTTCTGACTTTAATATCCTTTATTGCTACATCTCTTTTTATCGGTAAAAAAAAAAAATTTCGCATAGACCCTTTAATTGTTAGATTATTTTTATTTTTAAATGATTATATTTCTTACTTTTATTACATTAATTTTTATTAGTTATGGAATTGATTGTTTTTTAATAAAATTTAGACGGCATCAACTCTTTATATATATATATATATAATGAGTTTGGTTAATGTTTTATTAAGTTAGATTTTATCTTTCACTTGATTTTGATGGTGTGCATAACAATAATTTTCAAATTAATTATCTATAAATATACGAAAAGGGCTTTATTGTATTCTGTCGTTGACGGAGTCTATAATATGTATTATTTGTACTTTGGAAAAAGATGTCGCTTAATATATCGGAAAAGACAAATGTTTAGTCTATGGTAGAGTTTCTTCATCTTTGAATTTTGTTTTAACTTTAATTGTATTTTTATTTAATTGATTATAGATTATTTATTTTCAAAATTGAATTTTTACATTATCATGCAATCTAATGTCAATTCAATTTGAATGCGGTCTGTTTATTTAAAACTCGTTTATTACTAAAGTGTAGTTTTTGTTAATTATTGATCCAGTTAAGCGTTTTTCTTTTAAAATGATTTTTTTTTCAAAAGTAAATTACAATTTTATTTTGTTTATTTTTATTTCTCTTGCAGATTTTCATGTTGGTATTTAAATGTAAAAGTTTATTTCCATAAAAAATTTCCAATAATAAATTATAAATTTCGCACTAATGAGTCGTTTGAACTCAAATATTTTAAAAAAACAATAATAAGAGAAAAATTTCAATCTTTCGTGACTTCTTAACATTTTTTTTTTAGATTATCACATTTAGAAATATCAATTTAACTCCCATAATTTCTAAATATTTGATATTTTCATTTATATCAAAAGGTAAAAGAAAACAAATTAAATCTATTTTCACCCGGGTATATTCAAATTCGAATCATTCTTAAAACCTTTTACTTTTAGATTTTTTTATTTATATTTTATAATTAATAATATTATTTTAAAAATATATAATTCACAAATAAAGTATTATTTTACTAATCAAATTACAGATATTAATAATTAAGCCTGAAACAATAAACTATACAAATTAAATATCTTGAGTACCTTGGAAGAAAAAATAAACTCGTGCATACCTTTAATTATGTGATTATCAAGTAATCACATAATCAAGGTTACGAAGAATAAAATATAATTTATATTTTTGTTTTGTTTTAAGTAATAAGATAAATATTTATTTATTTGAAGGTTTTTATACATAATCTAATTTAATATTTTTACTATATTATCCTCCATTTAATTTTGACTCCACAACAAAACCAAGTCATGCAATAGTTTTTATTCTTAATTAATCAAAGCCTAGTTCATTTTTTGGGCTCATCATCACTATAGTAACTTCTACGAGAAAATACATGGGCACACGTAAAAATTATCGATTGAAATTTTATAAATGGGCAGGGCTATTTGTGTCCCAACAGATAAAAATCGAAGGTTAATATTGGGAAAAAAAATTTTAACCCTGAAATTAACGAAAATCTTCCTTTTCTTAGGTTTTTTGATTCCGGATTGCATGTCTCTATTTGCTGATGTGTTAGGTATTTCTCATCACTTGGTCATCCTTCAAATCCTAAACTAAACAAGGTTTTTATTGATAACCTTGGATGAATAACCAAGGTTAACGACAATAACCCCGAACCAAATGCACCATAAGTAATTTTCTAATTAAAAACCTGGCTCGAAGGGGGAATCGGAGACCTCCTACCAAATGACCGCTAAAAAAGATTATACAGTCGTCTGCTGGTGGAAGATGAGAGGCTGCTCCACCCGAGGGATTCACACTCGGTAGCTAGGCATTAAGAATTTCAGAGTCCGCTCTGGTAGTTGGTATGTCTTTCTCATCGAGAACAGAGGGTGTGGTCTCTATTGGTGCAACCGACCCAGGTTACGATTGATCAGACTCGAGTAAAACTCGAGTAGTATTTTGATGTTTGATATTGTGTTTGAGTGTAGATGAAAGTATGACTATGGGATGGTATAAGACATTCGTAGTCATATGGAGACGAGTGAAATCCAAGTCGATCAAAGATGATCGGACACTTGATGTTGAAAAGTTCAACTGAAAGTTGGCAAGGAAAGTCCAGGTTGGTCAAGATTGACCGGACACCTAGCATGAGGAGAGTGTAGTTTTAGTAGGTGAAGAGTGACTAAATGACTAGACAAGGGAAGACCTGGTTGATCAAGGAGATCGAGCTTGGCAGTGGAAGTCCAAGTAGGTCACGGTTGATTTGATGTTATGTAAACGAGGAAAGTCCAAGTATGAATGCTTGGTAAAGGGAAAGTCTAAGTATGAATACTTGACAAGAGAAAGTCCATGGATGGAGCCTTGGTAGTGAAAGTCTCAAAGGCGCGATCTCTTTGTAATGGAAGTCCCAAAGGCACGACCTCTTTGCAATGGAGAAGTCCTGGAGGCGCGACCTCTTAGCAAAAGTAGACCCGTTAGCATGCGGAAGCTGACGGAAGCACTTGAAGACTAGCGCAAGGATGAACGAGTCATAGAGAACTCGGATGGATCATAGAGGAGTGACGCTGATGGAAGTGGCTAGAAGGCTTAGGTCTAGTCTAAGGGTACATAATGACATGACAGTTAATGGAAGCACCTGAATGGTAGCGCGAAGGGTGAACGAGTCGTGGAAAACTCGGATGGACCCTGAGGACATGAGACTGATGGAGGTAGCTAGAAGGCTTAGGTCTAAATTAAGATTGGTTGATCAATCATGAAGGGATAATACTTGTGTCAAATCTCATTTTTGAGGTTTAACAGTCGACTGATCTAGTGTGGTCAACTCTCGCTGTGGGACTCGATTTTCAGACAAGGGTCTACAGCCGATTGCTATAGACAGAGCAGTTAATTGGTTCAGTAGGAAGTCGACTCTCGTTGTGGGGCTCAGATTTCAGACTGGGTGCTCAACACTGTGCAGATCGGGAATGAGGCATAGTGCTTGGTTGTCAACTGATCGAAGGAAGTCGGGAATCAACCTAGGTAGTCGGGTGATGTGAGAAATAGTTGCTCAGGCGTCGCAGTCGACTCATGTGGTAGAGCAGTCGACTAGAGGCTTGACAACGACAGGTCAGAAACGAGGCAGGCTTGACCAGCACCTCGACTAGGCTTGTGATCGAAGCGGCACCTCGACTAGCAAGTTTCCATTGAGCAATTACGGCCAGAAATTAGCTCGACGTGAAGCTATAAGAGGAGCTCGACGTGGAGGTTTCGAGGGTAGTTTTTTGGGAGATTTTGAAGGAAAATTATTGTTGCATTCCAGACCTTCAAGGGTTATCCAAAGCAAGCAAACAACAACAATCAGACATTTTTTTATAAAGTTTTCTTTACTTGTAATTATTTTTCATTATATACATGTATTTTGCTTGTGGTTTCTTGTATGAGGTTTATCCACCTATGACGTGTTGTCGAGAAAGAGAAGGCGTAGTGAAGATAGATCACTAGTTTTCCCGTGGAGTAGGAACCTTAGTTCCGAACCACGTAAAACACGTGTTGTGCTATGTGTTTGTTTGTACATGTGTTTTTGTATTCCGTTGTACACTAATAATTTTGTAGATGAACACGAACGAAAGCATGAAATCGAAGAACGCTATTCACCCTCCCCCCCTCTAGCATGCAAGCGGTCCAACAAGTGGTATCAGAGGGAGGATGCTCTTCAAGGATTAACAACCAAGAGAACAAAGCGCTAGAGGTTAAAGAGGCGATGGAGTTGTCCAAATATGAATTGGGTTATGACATCAACACTCCACTCGTCTTTGACCGCAAAGATTTCGGATATTGAAAAGGTATGATGAAATATTTTCTTATATGTAATTTAGAAAATTGGCTTATTTTAGTAAAAGAGTTTGAAGCTTCGATGAACAAGAAGGGAAGGATCCTCAAGAAGAAGAAATGGACTGAGAATCAACTTCAATAATTCGAGATCGATGAAAAGGTAACCAAAATATTAATAAATTTAGTACCTAATGATATCTTGTCCAAGTTAGGTAACTATAAGGATGCTAAAGAGTTATGGAGCAAGTTGATTGAACTCCATGAGAATCCCTCACAGGCCCAAGTTGTAGAAAAGAAGTCCAAGGAAGAAGAATCAAGTTATGTAGGGGATCGTTTGAACGCTAGAGGGGGGTGAATAGCGTCGTGTTATACGTGATGAAATTCTTTCACGTTTGATCGTTTACAAATTTCGTTAGTGCAGCGGAATAATGATAATAAAAGTAATAACGAATTAAAATAAACATGAACACACAAATATAACGTGGTTCGGAACCAAATGGTTCATACTCCACGGATCGAGCTCTAAAGAGCTCTAGCGATGCCAATGCAATCACTAACCACAAATACTCCTTCTCGACATAAGCCGGAGGCGGAGAAACCTCTTACAAACTATTCTTACAACAATAAAAAATAGATACAAGCAATTACAATAATGAAATACAATGCAAGTAAAGAAAACTACTTTACAATTGCTCTTTGAATGCTTGATCACTTGGTTGCTTGAAATCAACTTGGAGACCCTGATTTGCAGCAGCAAATCGCCCCAAATGCCCTCAAGAAACCCTTGCTTTTTCCTCCATCACGAGCTCCATTTAAAGCTTTAACCTGTGCTGGAAAAAGTCGATCAGTCGACTGGTCGGGACCATCAGTCGACTGATGCCACTGTTATTGTGAGACAACGGCTAGATCCATGCTGGAAAAGTCCAACGGATCCACCATCAGTTGACTGATTATGACCATCAGTCGACTGATCAAGCCATCACTCGACTGCTGACCGTAGCAGTCGAGTGAGACTCCATTATGTGCTCCAAAACCCGAGCACCAGTAGACTGCTAGACCAATCAGTCGATTGCCCTCCTCTGGCAGTCGACTGCTAGGGCATTTCCCGCAGTCAAACCCTAGTTGATTCCCACCAGTCGACTGTCATATGACACCAGTCGACTGACACACCTCAAACATGAGGTTTTAGCCCAAGTATGGTTCCCCCATACTTGCTAGACCACCCTTAGCCTAGACCTAAGCCTTCTAACCACCTCCATCAGCCTCACGCCTCTCGGATCCCTCCAACTCATCCATGACTTGTTCATCCATCGCACTAGCCTCCAGGTGCTTCCATCGGCTATGTCATGCTAACGGTGTCTACACCACTAAGGCACATTGGACTTACGCCGCCAAGACTCCGCTTGGACTTTACGCCGCCAATCATTGGACTTATGCTGCCAAGACTCCGCTTGAACTTTACGCCGCCAATATCAACCCCTTGGACTTCTCAAATGTCAAGACTCAAGCTTGGACTTTACCTTGCCAACCCATGTTGGACATTCCATTGCCAAGACTCATGTTTGGACTTTCCTTGTCGAGACCCATGCTTGAACTTTCCCAAATGTCAAGTGTCCCACTTGGACTTTCCATGTCAAGTACCCAAGACTTGGACTTTTCCATGACAATCACATTGTCATATGTTTTTGTCGAACATCAAAATATCTCTCGAGTCATGCTCGAGTCCTGGTCAATCGTGACCTGGGCCAATTGCACCAACAAGTTATTCATCGGCTTCAAGGATTGAGGGAGAGAAGATTAACCAACTAATATTGGAGTCGGAACAAGAGGAGTCATCTACCTCCGAGAGCCATGAAGAATCCGACCAAGCTTCCCTTACAATTCTAGGTAACTTAAGCATGGTCCATACAAATAAAAATCACATAATATATTTTGAGTGTAGGAAAGTAGGATACTACAAAAACAAGTGTCCAAATAAGGTCAAGAAGAAGACACAAGTGGTGTCAAAGGGGAAGAAGAAGGTCGGAGCCCCGATAAGCAAGAGAAAAGAGCACATAGTGCTTCAAATGTCTACAAAGGGGCCACTAACGAAGTGAATGTCCTAGGGGGAGTCACCCTCAGAAGGGCAAAGGAGGAGCTTCATATGTATGGGGAGCTTCATGGGTCTGTTGTTTGATGGTAAATAGACTCAACACTATTATACGATACCTTTTATTACTGGCAAAATACTACAAGAACACGACACTAAAATCACTAAAAGATTGAATGGAATTCAACGGTAGCTGGCTAAACCACCTCTGAGCCACCCATGCCAGAGTAATAAGGAACACACAACATTTAACTTTGTCGGTGTATCGATGCAGTAGGGCTGCATTTTCGAAGTGTCCGAGATGATCTTTCAAGTGAGAGGATCTCGTATACTCAGCTATTTGTAAGGGACGAAAATGAGTAATAAGGAACACACAACATGTAACTTTGTCAGTGTATCGATGCAGTAGGGCTGCATTTTCGAAGTGTCCGAGAAATCTTTTGGGTGAGAGGATCCCGTATACTCAGCTATTTATAGGAGACAAAAATGATTCGACATCTCTTCCATTACAATCCAAGGGGCGAACGACATATTCCCTCTATGATAGAACTTCCTGCCTTCATATAGCTTCCCCTCCCTTGCCCAATCGAGAAATAGGGACCTGGAATTCCCTTAACTGTTCGTTAGGTCCTCTGTTGTACGAGGGTGGTGCAGGGGAGGCCAGGGAAGGATTCGAAGCATACTCCTATTGTTGGAGATTGTCGTGCACAATCGTTGTTGTCATATGACTTATTTCCTTTGTAGTCATATAAGGTGTCTAGCGTTTTCTTGTGGAGTCATATTGGCCATCTCTATGTCTCAACTCGGTTTCGACAGATGGTGCCAAAATGTTCAAGTTGAGAATCAGGGACAATGTCTTCTACACAATGTGAAATTCTAAATTCGCCATGGAGGAGGTTCTGAGCGACGTCTATGTGATATGCCAAGAGTAACATGCAGTTAAGAGGGAGTTGAGGGGCACTCGACAAATTTCCTCCTATGTTTAAGTCATAACTCTCCAAAAAAAAAAAGTTTGCCACCAAGAGGTGAAAAAGAAGCAGAAGAAGACCCCACATTCTCCCATAAGGTTCCTTTCATATACCTGAGTTGAATTCATGGAGAACACCACTCGGAGAAAAAAATTGGACCGTGGAAAATGCCACTTGGAGGAGAATATGGTGTCATAGAGATGGTATAGATGACCTCCGAAACTTCATGGATCGTCCTAAGCTCTTGAAGGAGAGAATTAGGATTATATCTTAGTTGGCTTCAACTAGATTCTTCATTCTGATCATATTAAAAGAGAATTAATCAAATAGGCTTTGTCAAATAACCTTTGTCAAATTAAATAGGATAAACTTTTCTTATTTAGAATATTTATTTGAATACTTCAATTGATTTGGTCTTATAATATATCTATAAATATCCTATTTATGTACAAAATAAATCAATAAAAGATACATTTAATTTTTCTTACTATCTATGTTATTCTAACATGGTATCAGAGCTACCTATCTCTTTCTCTCCGTTGCCTCAGCTTTCTCCTTCGTAATAATCTTCTATGATCCGAGCTCTTCATGGTCACTCCGTTTCTTCCTACCACTCCTCAAGCACCACTCGCCTACCCTCTTCGGCTCCATCACAGGTGACAGAATCAGCTTCTAGTTCAAAGATCTACCCACCGTCGGGGCCACACTGTTGCTAGATCTCCGCCGGCTTCTTCTCAACCTCTATGCTTCATTTATCAAACGCGATCTTTTTTTCTTTTTCCAAGAGCATTTTCCAATGCCTTTCTAGCAAGCTCCTACTTCCGATTGGTAGATTTTTCATCCACTACTTTGATCTTTAGGATATAATGATTGGAGTTGACAGTTTTTCATCAGACATCATCATTTGTGTGGTGAAATTTTAATTATCTTTATTATTCTTTACCTATAGAATGTCGAAATCTTTATCTCCATCTTCCACAGAAACAAATGAAATGGCTCAACTCTCCTCTCTGATTATAAATGTCGTATCCTATCTTACCATTAAATTTAATAATGATAATTATTTATTTTGAAAGATACAGTTTCAGTCGTTGCTTCGTTCCCATGATCTACTTGGTATTTTAATTATGCAGTTTGGAGCAAGAAGGATCAACTAATTATGACGTGGATAATTTCGTCGCTTAGCGAGTCTATACTTCCTATGATTGTAGGACTTGATAGCTATCACCAAATATGGGAAGCTCTTGCTCGAACCTTTGCATCACACTCTCAAACACGAGTATTTCAACTTCGCATACAACTACAATCGGTGCAACGAGGAGACAAATCTATTAATGAATATAGTCAATCAATCAAAACTATTGCTAATAATCTAAAACCAATTGGACATTCAGTTTCAGAACCAGATTTATTGATACAAGTTCTTATAGTGTTAGAGCCTCAGTATGACAATTTTATTCCTAGTGTGACAACTCGTATGGAGCAAGTGCCACTTGATACTCTTCATGACATGCTATCCTCTCATGAAATACTCATGCAACTACAATTTCAAAGGTTGTCTGATTCTATTGTTCTCTCGACACATACAACCAACAAATTAGACATGACTATCCATCAACATCACAATCAACGAAATCAAAATGGAAGAAACATAGGACAAGAACGAGGACGAGGACGAGGTCCAGGACATTGTCAAATTTATTTTCGCAATGGTCATTTTACACATCAATGCTATAAGAGATTTGATACAAATTTTCCAGGAGGTTTTGCATCTTCAAATCAATCGTCATCTTCAACTTTATCATCACATCCAGAAGTATTCTCTCTTTCAAACAATCCTTATAAAACTGTGACAAATTCTTCAACCTCAGGATGACATCCAGACTCTGGAGCAACTCATCATGTTACACCGGATTATAACATTCTCACATAAGCTTCTCCCTATCATGGTCCTGATATGGTACAAGTAGGCAACGACTCATGTTTGAAAATTACTCACCTTGGAAACATAATTTTTCATTCATCTGATCGTATCTTTCACATACGCAATACACTTTATGTTCCTTCAATCACTAAAAATTTACTTTTTGTTCGTCAATTTTCTATTGACAATAATGTGTTCTTTGAATTTCATCTTCATCATTGTCTTGTGAAGGATCCCGCAATTGGAACAACTCTATTTAAAGGAGAAATTAAAGATGATCTTTATTACCTTCAACCCATATCCACCAAGGCTCTCATTGGAGAACGTACAAACAAATCCTCTTAGCATGCACAACTTGGTCATCCATCTCTTCGTCTAGTTCAAGAAATCATCAATAAGTTTAATCTACCAACTTCTTTGGCATCCCCTTCTCATTCTTGTGAAGCATGCATGAAAGCAAAAAGTCATAAATTACCTTGTCACTTCCTCTCACGTGTCGAGTTTTCCTTTAGAAATCATTCACTCCGATGTGTGGGGACCTACTCTTATTCTATCAAATCAAGGTTTTCTTTATTATGTGATTTTTATTGATGACTTTAGTAAATTTACTTGGGTTTTTCACATGAAAAGAAAATCTGAGCTTCTAGATATTTTTTGTCGATTTCAAAGGCATATCGAGCATTATTTTGCTCGCAAAATACTCTCTCTCCACTTTGATTGGAGTGGAGAATATCAGATACTTCATCGTTATCTCGACATCTCAGGCATTCTTCATCGAGTCTCATGTCCTCACACTCCTGAATAAAATGGTTCCGCAAAAGAGGAAACATTGTCATATAATGAAACTGCCTTAGCTCTTCTCAATCATGAATCAGTTCCACTTAAATTTTGGGATGATATCATCCACACTGTTGTTTATCTTATCAATTGTTTACCCATACCATTGCTTCAACATAAATTTCCTATTGAAAAACTCCTTAATAAACCTCCCAACTTTATGTTCTTACGCATATTTGGTTGCGCATGTTATCTATGGTTACGATCATACTCTAAACACAATCTTAGTCCTCGTTCTCAACAATGTGTTTTCCTTAGTTATAATAATGTACACCATGGGTATCGTTGTTTACATATACCGACATAACATATATATATCTATATATATATATATATATATATCTCGACATGCTATCTTTGATGAATCTCTATTTCCATTTGCAGCTATAACAAAAACTTCATCCTCAGGTAATGGTGGTACCTTTATAATACCGCTCAATATAACATCAAAGTTTCCGTAGGTCATTGTTCCAACGAGACATATTAAATCTACAAGAAGAGATGGAATCTTAGATCCTGCTCCAGAACTCTCTGAAAACTCTTCTATATCATTGGATTCACCCCAAGGGTCTACTCCCACAGAAGTACATATAATGAAAATATTAGAAGGAACAACATTCAAGAACATATTTCGTGTCCAATTTCAGAATCTTCGCCAGTTAAAGATAATATGTCTTCTGGCTCTGGATCCTTAGATAATGTAAGTCCGTTATCAAAATCAACATATCAATCTACTTCATCATCCCCAATAAAGAGTGATTAAAAAAATGATGCACCTCATCGCATACTTCCCTTGAGTAATATCTATGCACGATGTCCACCAAAGACAATCCAACATCCTCTTCCTCATGCTCTCGTGGTCTCCTCAAAATATGTAGAGTCAACTTATTTTTCACAAGCAAATAAGGATTCAAATTGGTGTAATGCAATGACTATAGAATTTGATGCGTTACTTTGCAATGGAACATGGAGTCTAGTTCCACACACTCCCTCCATGAATGTAGTAGACTCTAAATGGATATTTCGCCTTAAACATCGAGCTGATAGTTCTCTTGAACGATACAACGATTAGTAGCGAAAGGATTTAGTAACAATTAAGTATTGACTTTAATGACACTTTTAGTCCAGTTATCAAAATCACATTTGTCAGATTATTATTATCAATAGCTGTAAGTTCGAACTGGCCTATTCGACAACTTGACGTTTCTAATGCGTTTCTTCATGGTCATATTGAGAAAATTATATTTATGGAGCAACCGCCTGGGTTCATTCATCCATAATTTTCAACTCATGTTTGTCAACTCAAGAAATCTATATACGATCTTCGGCAAGCTACTCGTGCATGGTTTCATCGCTTATCTAATTGGTTACAAGTACAAAGATTTTCTGGATATAAAAAACCGACTCTTCGCTATTTTATAAATATAAGGATAGATCTATGATATTTTTTCTTATTTACGTGGGTGACATCTTAATAATCGAAAATGATCAAAAGGGTATCACAAATTTATTAAGTCTTCTTAATCAAGAATTTCCTATTTGGGATTTGGACAATGCTCATTTTTTTCTTGGTATTGAACTTATCCCACATGATGAAGGATATCTTCCGTCTCAAAGCAAATATATTGCTGGATTTTTTCAAAGAGC